>JAIGNY010001992.1:975000-1025000 GCA_020152595.1 Chiridota heheva
AAACAATAATTAACAAATCTTGGGGGAAAGTGCACCACTTCCTTTCCCCTATCTGAAATCATCATAATCTCCACCTAAAGACCATCCCCTTTCTGCAAGGTTCCTCCTCATGCCAAACGATGTGTTATGTAACAATTTTCTCAAAGAAGAAATAGACAGAACTGGCGTACGTGCTTTCTCCTTTACATTGACGTGTGCTATTTGCCACGTTAATCATCTATAGCTGACTGACTACCTGTTGAAAATTTAATAAACAAACATTAGTAACTAGAACAACTGTCAAAATGTTAATTAGAGATAGTCTTGATTTTTGTGAGTGTGCAAAAGGAATGTTTTTATTTTATTTTATTTTAGAGGAGTTAGGCTGTAGAACGCTCTTGGGCGCCATGCATAGAGGATTAGGATGGTAATGATACGTATACTACGAAACACTGTAACTTGATCAAATAGCAAAGAATTGACATCATGGAAGCTTGTAGCAAAGAGCATTCAGGTGATATTAGAGTGGTTGTGTAAATTTAACTTATCATTGCCGATCTAAGCTCAACGCAGGTGTTATTTTTATCATTCCTTTTTTAATGAACATCGCAAAAAATTCCTTTGGAAAATACTCGCGGTTATACCTACGGTGGAATCAGATATGTTTGAACTCAAAACATCTGATAATTCTTTCTTCAACAGTTCAAATGGAGACACCACCATTTTTTAATTTTGATACTTCTACTGAAACACACACTTTGCTTTTAGACTGGATACATTTTCCCATTTCATTTTCTTGCCGAAGGACAAAACCCTATATTAGTTCTTGACATATATATATAAAGAGAGAGAGAAGGTTGGGCGAGAGCGTTATCTGCATCAATAAAAATCAGATTCGACAAAGAGAAAACTATTCCCTTTAGGCTTAACTTTTCAATATAGCAGATGCTACAATATTCAAAACAAACCTAAAAAATAACTTGTCTTCGATTTTCTACTTGTCTACTGCGTGATGTATTATTTGATTTATGTATACCTTGAGAACTATGTGCGTTTCAGACGTAAGCGTTTTCTGTCAGTGGATTTATACAAGTTCTAGTAAGGCCTATTCAAGTTTCTTACATCTTAATTTGTAAGCTAAAGCACGTTTACAACATTGATAATGGATTCAAACGTAGACTTGAAGAAGGGCACTGACTTCTACGTGGAAGAGGCCCAGAATAATCTTACCGATAACTCGAATATGACCTTTACAAGACGAACATTTAGTAGAGCATGGGAACGCGTTTATGGCAGTAAACGGTACAGACCATCATGGGTAGGCAAGATTACGCAAGTGAAAAAGGGCAGCGAAGAATATACACCCCAAAGACCGTCACAACCGAATTTGTTGACTGCTGTTCCGGAAAATAACGAACCTCTTCACCAAAGACAGTTGCTGAATTTGACTGCTGCTTCGGGAAACAACGAATCTTTTAACAAAATGCCACAACTGAATTTGACAGTTCTTCCGGAAAATAACAATATCGCAAGACATGAGGAAAACTTGTCGCATCGTCTTAACACAGATCGGTTAAAAGTGGTCCCGCACAAATCACAAAGTACCTGGATTTTGGCACCGCTGAGGGTCAGAGGCCGAGAATTACCGAAAGAAAGTGAATTACACCCTTGGAGAGAACGGATAAAAACAAATGAAAAGGACGCGGAAGGAAACCAGTACTTTAACACAGTGGTAAAAGAGACTGATGTACACGGGTGGATGAATAAAAACAAATACTGGGAGCATACAACAATTAGCAATGCACAAGTGAAAAACATGGACGATTTCAAAAATCTACCGAAATTATTTTCAGAAAGACATCGGCCACCTCAAATAATTTATACGGCTGCTTATGATCCCGTCGAAAAATACGAAAATAGAGTTACTCTAGAAGATCTAACTTATGACGGAGATAAAGAGCTACCGTCCAGACATGAATTAAAAAAATGGGGTGACCAGCTGGACATTCCAGACACGTTTGGTCAAGAGATGTTTCTTAAGAAGTCCTTGCTTGAAATGAGTGAAGAAAATGTCACAATAGGGAGGAAGAAATTTGATGCAGTTCTGAAGAAAGCAAATGTTCCGGGATTTTTCTCATACAACAGTTATTGGAAATAGATGACAACAGAGTTAAGTACAGACTGAGTTATCTTTTTGCATGGAAGAAGACGATATCATGGGTGAGGCCAGGGATCGAATAATAATAACAACAACAACAATAATGATAATTATAATAATTATAATCATTATAATAATAATAATGATAATAATAATGATAATAATAATAATAATAATGATAATTATAATAATTATAATCATTATAATAATAATACTGATAATAATAATAATAATAATAATAATAATAATAATAATAATAATAATAATAATAATAATAATAATAATAATAATAATAATAATAATAATAATAATAATAATAATAATAATAATAATAATAATAATAATAAAGTAATAATAATAATAATAATAAGAGTAACAACAGTAACAACAACAACAACAACAACAACAACAACACTCTACTACTACTACTACTACAACAACAACAACAACTACACAACTAACACTACTACTACTACTACTACTACTACTACTACTACTACTACTACTGCTACTGCTGCTACTACTACTACCACCACACTACCACTACCACTACCACTACCACCACTACTAGTAACAGTAACAGTAACAGTAAAAATAACAGTAATAATAATGATAATTGATAATATGGCTGGAGAGCAGAGAAATCGAAAAGAGAAAAGAAAGTGGATATGTTTTGTATAAAGTTCCATTTTTGAAATATGGAATCTGAAGTCTTTGGTGAACTTTGAATCACCTTCCCAATTTCCACCTTGCAGTTTTGTTCTGTTGTTATACCTCTTATTTCCAAAAAATCAATTAATGAATGACATAGCAGATCGAGAGTGATATATAAAAGTTGTGCGGTGGTGGAGACAGTGGCGTAGGAAGGGTGACCTAACGGGGAGGGGGTGGGAGGTATACCCCCAAAAGGTTTCCAGTAAATTAAATTTCCATGCAACGTTGCTGCTAATCGGGAACTTTTGGGAAATCTCCTTCTTTTTCAGGAAGGTATCTTTAATTTTCGGGATTTTTTTTTTATTTTTGGGAAACTTGCTTCAAATTCGTGTATTTTCCTTCAATTTTGGGACATTTCAGTACATTTTGCGAAATAACTTTTTTAATTTTCGAAAAATGTTTGTCAAATTTCATCTGTACCATTTCCAAATTTTTCTTCAAGTTTACCCATTTTATGTTGTAATTTCATAATTTTGTTGTACAATGCCAGTCGGGCACAAAGTATGCAGTCGGGCAAGTGAAATCCTCGCAGAGGGGACAGCTTTCCCTTCGGGTGGGTGGAGATGTGGTTGGTTGTTATTGGAAAACACGTTCGCCTTGTACCCACACAACATTTTGAACATGCAGTTTAGTCATTCAAGCAATTTATGAAAAGCATTATGGACTCACAAATTAGTCAAGTCTGATCACGTATACGCAAACTGCAAAACATTGAGATCTGGAGATAGCCATTCTTGAAATTTTGGATATTTTTCTTTAAATATGTATGGAATCTTTCTTTAATCTTTGAACATGAGCCAAATTGATTTAACTGCACGTAGCTTTGATATACTAAAACCATGAATTTAACAAAAGTTTCATCATTATCGGTTGCAAATTCACCATTTTACAGTATCGTTATTTGCAGGCATGAATATGCATGCACATTTGTTATCTTAATTTGTTGTGGGTGATTATAACAGGACAATCCTAAGATTATGACTTTGTTAATTTGTTGCTTTTTAAAAGGTATTCCATCATTTTTTGAAAAAGCTCAGCAAATTATGACCAGATGTTTTGAGTCTTTTATACGATACCCTTAATTAAAGTATAAGGTGATTAGTATATGGGAACGTTTACAGTATTTTTGATCACTAAGCGAAATCTCTGCTTCACAGCATCTTCCACACAACACATAAAGTACCAGGTAACTAAAGGTCATGAATAGTAAACAGCATCATAAAGGTCAATAAATGATCAAGAACTTGTGGGTATGAATAGTCATGATGCCTTAATCATCATTATTAATATTATAAATGAACTCTTATACAGCGCTCACTTATACACAACAAATATGCAATCAGCGGCACTTTACATACACCATTTACTTTAAAAACAAGTGAACTTAATAGAAGAAAAAATACTGTAAAACATTATGAAAAAGATGAGTTTTAGTTTCTTTTCGAAAATATTAAAGTTACTGGAAGTTTTAATGTCAGTACCATGGTAGCTTGTATCATTCCCTAGGCCCTCCCACAGAAAGAGCGATCCACAAAAGTTTTTCCTTTGTGTTTATATTACGGAATATAGTTTAAGACCTCAATGCATATGATACAGACAGACAGACAGAGATTGTTAGATTATACCAGGGAGTTGGCATTATAATGCCAACTCCCTGATTATACTAATAGAGGCGTACCATAAACAACTTCCCGTGTGTTATCAGTTTATGTGGCATAAATTTTGTCCTGTTCGGGAGTAAAAACTCCCATAGAACTTCAAGTGGGGTAAATGATACTGAGATTGTTAGCTTAAATCTAAAACGGTTATCAGAAATTGTTTAGATGTCACAAGAACTTGAACTCAGGTGAATGATAGTGAGAATGTAAGATCATAACTTTAAAATGGCTTATGAGAGAACATGAAGAGGCGATAAGAATTTCATCCTGAACATAGTTTTCGTCCTTGAACATAGTGTAGGGAAAATAATTTCATAAGAAGCGCAGGTAAATTATACCAGGGAGTTCGTAACAACTCCCTGATTATACTGTGATTGTTTAGTTCAAATGAAGGGTGTAGTGTATTTATTATAAAAAAAAAACACAACAAAAACGTTGTCACGTCTAAAAAGGGCATTAGAAATTATCTTCAGTCTTAAAGATTTTGATGAGATCTGTAATGGCACGGTGTCACTTCACACGAAACATTCAAATTTGATCAAACGTAGCAATAAAATCTGATCAAGCCAAATGCAAGTTAGTCATTGTTTTACTACAAACTGACAAAAGGCACGAAAGCTTTTGTTCGCGAATAAAAATACTTTCTTTTAATCCACGCTTACCAGCTTACCGAGTGGTATAACACAAGAAACAATTTTGTTTTTCAGTTAATGCAAAGATATCTAAGACCAGTGGCGTATCTAACGGGGTGCAGTCCCCCTCCTTCCCCCTCTTCCCCTTCCCCACCAAGCTTCAGTGGGAGTTTTGTCGTAAAATTGTACCCCTTGTCGGAAATTTAGATCCTCGCCCTTTACCAAACTTTAGAATCATGGTACTGATTATCATGAGAAAACTGGCCATTTGATGTTTTCAGTCTGTCAATAATATAAAAAATAGGATTGTGAAGGTTACATGTGGCGTACATATAACAAGTTAAAATTTTATGATGCACGCAAGCAAGTCCCGAAACTGCAGAAAGTTGTGTTTCTTGTACATAAATCTGATACATTTGCCGCCAAAGGGCCTATGGCAATCCGTTGAAAACCGGAAAAATGAATAAGTCTAGCTTACTATTTTTAAGCTGTTATTGTTAACAGGTTGAAGGGGCCAATAAGTTTCTAAGACAAGACTGGTTTCATAGTCGGATAGTTGTCTCTTTTTCGATGGGCTATAGACAGAAATATGTACAGATGAATGGCCGTTGATATTACTATATTATATGATTCATTAACAATGATAAAGAAACTTGCATACGCAATTGCTCCAATAGTTGCAAAAATAAACATGAATACACCAACTGACCAAGGCGGTGCTGGGCAATGGTCTTTCATAATTTTAAGTCTATGGCAAACATTATTTTGCATAAATACTTCATACAGTTATGTAAGCCCGGGCCATTGATGCTTAATTCGAAGACAGATTCAAAAAAGAATAAGTCTGTGGTCATGAGCGGGATTTGCGGATTGAAAGTGGGTTTGGCAGTTTGGGGGAGTAGCAAAGTCAAAAGTGGGGGAAGAAAATCACAAAATCACACTAAGATGCATAACTCACCATACAAAGTAAACAAATTCAGAGGGAAAAAAATGGCAAGTGCCTCCATCTATGCTGCCTGTGGCTACACATATATGCGTACGAGCTTACAACATTATTAGGGAAAGATAGGTTGCCATTAATTTCCTTTTGTAAAGAAATAACCCGCGAAAATTCATTTCACTCCCAAATTTAAATGTTCATGAGGCCCTTTATATTATGATCTCTTTAAGAACAATAAAATAAGTTCTAGTCACAGCAGTCTAGTTCCCCCTTCTTGGAACTTTTTTAATATGTCGGAAGAAATTAAGAAAATACATTAAATATAGCCAAAATGTAAAATAATTTTAGCCATCCCATGAGGGAGTGGATAGTATAGTATTCCGTTGGGCATATCTTGGCACTACAACATATATGATGAAGTATGTTTAGCCTGACTGCCTGAGTGTTTCCATTCTGAAGCAAATATTGTTTACAATGCACTGCATGCATCCATGCATCGCTTCTTATATTCAATTACTGATTAATTAGACATCAAATCTGTTAAGCCGTGTTTTTTGAAATGTTCATGTACTAAGTATGCAACATGTACAAATCGTGCACTATTTTGAAAGATATGCGGACGGTACCGCAACTTTTTTCTCACAAACAAATTACCTTTATCTTTATACACCAAGACCGAGACGCCAGCAGCCCTATATCCCCACTGTGCTTGTTTTTAGCGTTCCGCAGGATATCGCCGTACCGCTTAACTCCCCCACTAGTCCTCCAGATCCGGCTTGAACACTTCTATCGAGTTTTCCAGCATGACAAGCAGCCAAGGAAGCAGATATAAGTCTGTAAAATAGAAAACAGTGGATTTTCAAACTTTCCAATGACATTAAACAGTCACAAATAGCGCATATAGCGTGTTTAGTTCATTGATCCCTTGTTTACTAAGGTGACATTGGAGTGGAGTCCCTCTTCGCCACGGCATATATCGAGAACCAATGGCTACACCACATCACCAAGCGGTAGGACAATAATCAGATCATACATAATTTCGTTACTGTTAAATAATCATTTAAGGTTCTATTGCATGTTGCTATTTTGATCAGGTAGGCTTTTTTGGAGGACCCAAAGTGCATCTTATGTATCTGAGTATGAAGTTAGGCCCATTGCGCAAACTTGTAAATAAAAGATTCGAACGGACAAATAGCATGTCTAGCCAAATTCATGATGATGGGACCCTCTTTTAACTATTTTAATCATATATCGAACTTCATTAATGTTTCCAAGCTCTGATAGGCTCAATATTTTGCACTCTGCACCCCCTTCCCATCCAGCCAACCTTTCCATGCGTCCGCCCCCACGTCTCTAGCAGCCTAGGAAAGGATACAATTGTGCAGTTGTGTGAAAGTTTGTTGTGATGGGTATGCCGATACTCGTGCTGAAACCGACGGCGGATGGCAAAATTTGTAATATTTGTGTGAAATATAGACCCTAACTGAAAATTTTAACAAAAAGCAAATTTAATTTCTTAAGCCCTAATTTTGTACAACCCCCTCCCACAAAAAAAAAAAAAAAGATATCTTATCAAAACCTAGCCTTTTGGATAAAGCCCTGCAAATTTTGAAGCCCTAGACAAATTTGTTCAACCTAAATCTAATATCTCAAGCCCCAACTCGCCTATAAACTGATAAACTGATAAAACACATGATAATTCATTAAAAACTAGCCAGATATTGCTTTGTGGATAAAGCTCTGCATATTTTTGAAGCCCCAGCGGGATTTTTGAAGCCCTAGTAGCGGGAGAATTTTGCAGCCCTAGCATGATTTTTGAAGCCCTAGCATGATTGTTGAAGCCCTAGCTTGATTTTTGAAGCCGTAGCGGGATTTTTTTGAAGCCTATAGACAGATAGGAGCGGAAGAATTTTGCAACCCTAGCAAGATTAAGTTGAAGCACAAGCGGGTTTTTTGGAGCCCAACCAGGATTTTTCATTTTCAAGCCCTAACTTTGCTATAAAACACGTAATTTTCATTAAAATCTATAGCGGGAATATATTGCTTTTAGACAAGTTACTATTATTTTTTTGGCACATGCAGGGCTTATAGACAGAGCATTCTTCAGTGACTCGTTTCCATGTAACTAACTACTTGAAAGCAGCTATGTTAGCGTATTGGAATGCATGTGTGTCCATATACCAGTTGTATGCTGGAGAAAGAAGGGGAGGGGGAGCGACTTTCTACAGTTATTATACATCAGATATGTTGTCATATGGGAATGCATATCTGTCTGTAGTCATGCTCGTATCCAGCATGGGGCACGGGGTCGTGCTCCCCGATTGTGACTGTGTGAAAGTGTGTGCCCCTTGCAAAAATCAAAAAATTATATATAATACAATGTACCCCCGTGAAGTGCTTGTGTCCCCTCCCCTTATTCCTGGTTATGGGCCTGTTCCTGTCCAGGGGCGCCGGAAAGGGGCGTCCCTGATTATAGACACTAACAATCTGTGTTAAAACACCACACGCTAAATCTTCACTCGGTAAACTACTAATATTTGTATTAAACAAAATACAAAATAGTCACTATGCCAATTACCCTCAATTTTTGGACGTTGACATCAAACATGTCAAAAGTCATGATTAAATTTCAAATTTGATCGAAAGCAAATTAAACTTCAAAACATTCCGTACAAGCCTGTTATATACAGGGCGGTGGAGCCGGGGTGTGTGTGTGGGGATTCATGCCCCAATTATTTTAGATAAACATGTGTTATCACGTTACCCGACCTAATTAGCCTCAAATATTGCTATCACATGTCACCTGACCTCGTGTTATTAGGCTATATCATGTGCGATTGTCTATGAAGTTGCTCGATGCCCAGTGGCATGCGGGTAAAACAACATGCCTGAAAGCATTCAAAACACTTAAAAGACACTTAGAATCTCGGTTACAAAATCTTATGTCTAAATCTACTCAGACAGTCAGATAAGTATTTGGCTTACCATTTGTAAACATTTTGAAATTGTTTTCTTGACATCACTTACATTTTGGAAATTTGTCACGGTGTTGTTTTTATATACCATTGTGGCGTATCAAAACGAAGAAATCTTCAGAGCTTCCGGAGCCTCGTGTCAGTGTATACATTTTTTCGGACATCAAAAACAAGCTCGGAAGATTTCTAATTTTTTATGTCCGAAAAACATTTTTAAATCAACGCAAAGTTCCAGCATGTAATTGATGAAAAGAGGACAATTTTATATTTAAATGTTAAAATCTACTCAGATAATTGGTTAAGCATTTGGGTTACCATTTCTAAACTGCTAAACAGGCTTAGGGCAGAAGGATAAATTGTTTTTGATGCCCCAAAATGGCCGAAAATCAACACAAAGTTCCCAATGTAAATCGTGGGGTCCTGGGACGAGGCAAGAGTAGGAATACAGGAGGAGAAGCTCCGCTTAAGGGCCCCTTGGCCTTGGAAGGTGTCGAGGAGGCGAAGCTCCCAAAACTCTGAAGATTTATTGTCTTTGATCATTTGATGCCCCAAAATGTCTGAAAATTAACTTATTTCAAACTGTTTAAGTGAGGATAAGAAGACAAAAATATTTTCAATTCTCATGTTGAAATTGACTAAAATAAGCATTATATAGGGTTAACTTTTCTTAACAGCAGAGGAGAAATTTTCCCCAAAAACTAAGAAAATTCAGGTAAAATTATGCAAGGGTTCATAGGAGAAGCCATCGTCTGAAGATTTCTTGTTTTTCATTCTCCCAAATGGCTTATAATCTTCCCAAACAGACTTAGTTCCAAAATGTTATTGATAACAAGAAGACAATTTTAAATTCAAATGTTAGAATCTGACATGTCTGATAAGCATTTGGGGTACCATTTCTAAACAGGTAGACGAGAAATTTACCCTCAGTAAAAATTGAGAAACTTCGGGCAAAATTGTGGGGCTCAAGGGTGAAATCTTGGCCAAAAGTTTTCATTTTTTGACATCTCTGCCCGACTAAGTGCTCAAGTATGATGTTGTAGTAAGGGAGGACATTATTCTGATATAACGATTCGTGCATGATTGAGATGTATCTCCGATCTAAACAGTACATCCGATATTTTACATATCTGTCTAAGTGCCCATGAAAGATTCGCGCCCTTACATCTGTACATCAGCGATGTTCGGTTTTCCACATAATAGAAAATTGAACATCTCAAGGCCAACGAAAATTTCCGCATCTCTCCGCCCACACTACACTGCAAAACACCCTGATTAGATATTCCTGGTCAATGTACTTGAAACATACAGTGTACAGTTATACATGCACTGTACGTACGGAGTTTGTTTCGAGAATGGTTTAAGCCGACACAGCGTGTGAATTATTTAAAAATGTTAATTGAGGGCGCTACAGTACATGTCGGGGCTCAATACTTGCATGCCAAGTGTGATGTTGCCAGCATCATGTGCTGAGTCGGCGGTCGGGAGGATATGATTCAGATATCTAGCTTAGTCTGGCATGACTGAGATATACTCTAATATCAGGATACAAGTACACCCGACATTCTCCATTTCTGCCCGACTAAGATCAGTAGCCGGCCAACAGAGGAGGAGGAGAAGGGGATGGGGTGCTAGTACGGTTAAAAGGTAGCTAAAAATGATGTTATGCAAAACATTTTCAAAAGTATTTCGTCTTTTTGCGAAGAAACAAAAACACAAAGGTATAACCATATTAATTTTCCTACAAGTTTGTTTCGATACTGGGCCATTTTTTGCTCGACGAAATAGTCAAAGTTGGAATTGCCCTACGAATTTTTTCTAGGGGGTGTAACACCCCAACCCATTTTGTTACACCCCTGTCAAGGTGAGGATGGGGCGATAACCCCCAGCTTTTTCGGTTACAAGCAAAACTTTCTCATGCAAATTGTTTCCATCAAACTTTGCTGCTCATCCGGAAAATTCATGTTTATAGAGTAGCCTTCTGAAAATTACTTTTTGCTGAGTAATTTTCTTAAAATTGTATCCATTTTGTTTTTATTTTGAAAAATTGCTTCCCAGAAAAAATAATGTAAACGGGAAGTTAACATCCTCTTTTGGAAATTTGCCAATCTGTCCCTGACGGTATTTCCTGCTATGTAAGAGTTACATGCAGTGCATTTTAATGGAGCGCTAGACCAAAAAGTGACTTTTGCGAATTTCACAGAATATATTATCCACAACAGATTGATAAACTTCATGCCTCCATGTCCCAAAGGCAATGTGAGGGAAAAGGTCATATGAATATTCGAATTAACCAGAAAATTACTATACCGTTGCGTGCTGGATAAGCATTCCATTTTTAGGGACCCCTTAAAATTACGCCCTCACTTTCGGTCTAGTGCTCTTTTAAGAGAAAACTTTGATTTACATTGTCACTTTGAGAAAAAAGCTTCAGTCAGTCGGGTGGGGTTGGAGGAGGGGGTTGTGGAAGGTCAATAACCCATTAAAAAAAAAGAGTAAAGAACCACCACTTTTAAACGTGGGTATTTAACGCCATTGTTTGACCCCCATACTTTCTTGAAGCTGGCTACGCCACTACAGATTTAAGCCTATGAACAGTTTGAAATAATCACATTTATAATAAATGAAAAAAGAAATGCATAATGATAATTTTCATTTCAAACGCCTACATGCTCAAGTTATGCGTCAAACACGGACCGTGAAATATGCCACCACTAGACCAAAAATCTTATATCCATCTACTGACTGACTGATGAATAATTGACGAAATGTAGCCGAGTTAAAATAAATAAAGAAACGAAAACATGCATGTTGCCACATGCACGTATGCCTTAATTCTTCTGAAGGGTAGTTTAACTCTTGTAGTTAACCTAATTGACTGATTTCCTTTTCCAGATTAGCGCATTATTCACCTAATAACTCGTAATTGAAGTAATTTCTAGTCTTTTCAACGTTTTCTTCTTAAATCAAGAATTAGCGAAACCTCTGTGTTAGAGACTTATGAATATTGCATTAAGTTTTGCAAATTAAGTATAATTCGTGTGCATTATCATCTTGTCTTCATTGCAAAAGTAATAGGCCTATATACTTTATACTTCAACATGTATGTTGTAGATTAATTCTGGCTTCTCGCCATGCTAACTGTATCGTTTTATCTGTTTATCATGCCTGTCTGCGCTAGAAAATAATTGCATTTACAGACTAAAATCGTTAGCTGGTAAAAGAAAAGAAAAAAAAAACAAATATAGTGCGCCCCTTTAAAAAGTAATGTCTTGACATTAATTGGCGTTTTTATTGAACAGTCTGGTAAAAATGTAATAATATAGTTTTCAAGTGCATTTTGTTTACCGAAAATTGAAACGAATACGAAATAATGACATCTTAGTTGGTAGGGCTGATCTGTTACTGTTTGCCCAGGGATTGCTGGATCAAGATTAAACGATGGTTGCATGTCACTCAATCGTTGGATCAGGGAGCTGTTACTTTGTCAAAGTAACAGCTCCCTGGTTGGATTCTCTCAGTAAACAGTAGCGTATCCTATAATGTTCTTAACTTAATCATTAAATCCTGACAGAACCAAATCATGAATCTGTATCTCCTTTCAGTTTAAAGGAATATTCCCATGGATTTTCATACTTTCATATATGATAGTGAACATTTGTAGAAACAAAATGGTTAAAAAACTATGTTAATATCTTATTCCGTTTAGAAGTTACAAAGTTCTACAGAGTAGAAAAATGTTCTTAAAAACACCTCGTACAGTATATGTCCAGCTTGGTGATGTCATCAAGGCAAACCCAGCACAGTTCTTATGTATTTCTTATCAATTTAATCACCCTTTTTTTACATTATCGAACAGCATTTTTGGTTCATTATAGAGATAGGGTAAAATATAAAATTTACAAGAAAACATTTTTGTTTTTTTGGTGTACATCACATTTACAATAAGAAAAAAATCCAAATCATTTTTAAAGAAATACAAAAGACGTTTTGTTGAAATTGTCTCTATGACACCACAGATGTTGCCAATCAGTCACTTTTGTCCAAATTCAAAAATACGTTAAAACATCGTAACTTTTAAACGGAACTTAGATATTAACATACATTTTTCACCACTTTGTTTCTGCAATTTTGCTTTATCATATATAAAAAAAAAATGAAAATCCATAAGAACATTCCTTTAATTAGTTGCTTCAAAGGATATCTCTTTAAAGGAATATTCCTATGGTTTTTTGTAAAATTGTATTTGTAAAAGCATATTTTTAGAGCCAATTTGGTACAAAAATTAGGTTGATATTATATTCCGTTCAGGGATATGGATTTTAAAAGATTTCCAAATGGCATTTTAAAGTTTTTGTAGAGTATGATAAATTCGTTTTTGATGTCATAGAGGCAAGTCTATTGCAAATGTTTATGTATTTCTTTGAACATTAATTTGTTGTTTTTCTATGGGTAGAAACAATTTTCCAAAGCTATTGAAATAGGGTATATTTGGCAATGTATATAAATACCTAACTTTCATCAATTTATTTTTCTAGCAGATTTTACTAATAAAAAAAGGATGATAGATTTTAATGAAATACATCAACTTTGTGGGAGAATGTGTTGCTGTCATGTCATACTGAGCCTTTTCCTATCCGTTTATTGGCATTCTTTTGTGAACCTTAAAATTTGAATATCTCCTGGTAGGAATAATATATCAACATGATTTTTGTACTAAATATGTTTCTAAAATTGTTCTCTTTCTTATAAAAGGTTACAAAAATATAGGAATATTTCTTGAAAAACATGAGAATATTTCTTAAAAAACATGGGAATATTCCTTAAAAAACATGGGAATAATCCTTTAAGACTTTTGTAAGATTTCTAATTATTCCAATTTCCGTATGTGTTTGAATACATTAAAAGAACTAAACACACATTGCCGAAATATTACATTTTCAGAAGACAAACTTGTCACACAAAATGTCCTTGTATTTTCCCAGTTATTCTGCTGATGTACTGGCTTTCATGGGAACCAAAATCAGACATAACTTTAGCCGCTGGAACAAAACATTCCTAAAGGTCAGTTATCGTCTATAACGTGGAGGTAAATGTATTTCAATTCGTGTGTTTTGATTGGTCGAAATACAATGATCCAATGTGCCCTTACGCTGATAGGCCAATCAGAAATCGTTTGGAATCAAATGTACGCCGCCACATCTTAATCACGACAGATGGCCTTTAAAACTTATAAACGCTTGAATTTAAAGAACCAACTTAATTAAACTTTTACACTAGTATTAACTTAAATTACTACATCTGACAAACTGACCAAATTGACAACCTGTTTTACTCAGACATGCCAGATGATAATGGTCTTTCTAAAACAGGATTCAGGTATACTTAAAGTCTCTTTCAAAATAGTTCTCGCTTTTAAACTGAGTATCAAATTCCCATAATATTTTCTGCATGCGTGTATAACGTTCAGATGATTGGATCAAGTGGATTACTTCCAACCTTAATAGTCACTCGTTTTCAATTAAGCCTATTTTCATCGAATTTTCCTATTCTCGTGATTTTCATTCGATTAGAAAAAACAATCAAATGGCCTACTTTTATTGTAAGTTTTCTAAAATTCTAACGAGCATTTAAATGAACTTTTACCTATACCATATCAAATGTGTTTGACGGTCTGATGGTATGGATAATTATTCAACATAAGGATGCCAGTTAGAACTGCCGTTAGAAATAATACACTTGTCATTCTCTGGAACCACGGCCAAAAAGCACAAGACCAATTGAGATGCAGTTACACAAGAGACTAATCTGCCATATACACATTAATATTTGACAAACACACATGATTATTTGACAAATGTACATTATTATTTGACAAATACACATTATTATTTGACAAATACACATTGTTATTTGACAAGCACACATTATTTGACAAATACACATTATTTGACAAATACATATTATTATTTGACAAATACATATTATTATTTGACAAATACACATTATTATTTGACAAATACATTATTACTTGACAAATACATATTATTATCTGATAATAATACATTTATTATTTGACAAATAAACATTATTATTTGACAAACACACATTATTATTTGACAAATACACATTATTTGACAAATACACATTATTATTTGACAAATATACATTATTGTCTAAATTTAACGGGCCTGTAAAAGTGAAGACGTTGCCTTTTGCAAGATTATACGAATACTCCTTACATGTGGTCGTATCTCGCGCTTGATGTTTAGTTGTTATAGCTGAGCAAGAAATAACCATACCACGAAAAACATTTGATATTATAGATCAAACTTGAATTTGAATAATCCTGTTAGAGGGACTTATAGAACATGAGCAAGAAAGTATTCGATTATATTAATTGGATTTTCCCCGAATCGATTGGAAATCAGAATAGCAAATTTCGAACAAACTGGAAAAAATTGCAGTCCGGGAGTATGCCAATTAATATGAACATTTATTACACATGAGTTTTTTTTTTTTTTAAATATTCAATGTAAAACACGAAAACATTATCTTAAAAAAAGATTTGAATTTTCAAAATGGCTGTTTCACGCTTAACATCTTAGTTTATTTTATATTTTTTGTTAATTTTTCGAAAACGGCGCGTGGTAAACATATAATATGGGAGTGGAAAATATTTCGCCATGGCAGTAAGGAAGATAGTTTCATGACTTTGAAGTTTTCTTTAACAAAGATATTTTTACAGATTTATTTTCAAATTTGACATCTTGAACATTGCATAAGGCTTTAACGTTAGGGTAGCAAAGGATGATGGAAAATGTAACAAAATGACGACTTCCATGTAGCAAAAGTTTTAGAAACATTTGGTTTCCTATCAAAAGAGGTAATCCATTCTATCGAATAATTTGAAAATACATTCTGAGAATTTCACACTCGTCAGAACGTTTGAGAACAAAAATATTTTTTTATAAACTTTCTTCTTTTTTGCACGTAGACAAATTTTTGGCAAAAAAAAGCCCCTAAAACAAGAAAAATTAACTTACATTAATTTACATTGGAGGCACAGATATCAGATGATAAACATATTTTGCACATGAAATATACCTTTTATATATAAATAAAGTGATTTGCCAACACATTTTTATTCCATTTTTCCTCCCTAAACTTTTGAGGATGAAATCCGCTATGACCTGATGACTCGTTACAGTTACATCCAAAATTCGCGTGGTTAATATATCATCGGTAACATCCAAAACGAGTGTAATATTTCGCCAGACCTGTCGCCCAAGTGCCTCCCCCCAACCCCTCCCTGAAAAAAAAATAGACAGGTCTGGCTATACGTGTCTGTTTATCGGAGTAGACTGAATCCTGTTTTAGAAAGAGCATTAACTTGATCATTAACTTGAAAAGGAAAGGTATCGTCCCACAAATAAATTAGAAGCGAACGCCGCCGAGCTGTCAATGTCACTTCCGGTTTTCAATTTTCATTATTGATTGCGAAATATGTGCCATGTTATTGATCACACATTTATTTCGCCGAACAAAACAGGAGCTTACGTGTGTTATCAATAACATCACTATTTTCTCGCAATCAGTAAGGAAAATTGAAAACCGGAAGTAACGTCACCAGCACGGCGGCGTTCCCTACTGAATTTATTTCTAGAACGATACCTTTCCTTTAAAATGATCTGTGTTTTAGAACTTTTCAATGTATGTGAATTTTTCAAATAATAAGTTGAAGTTGGTAGTAAGTTACCATTGGTTCTTTAAATTCAAGCGTCTACGAGGTTTAAGAAATGTTTTGTTCCAGCTGCTAAACTCTGATTTCTAGTTTTCATTAGTTGTTACATCTGAGGCGAATTTTGTTACTCATGTTTTTTATTAGTCTACCATTGAGCAAAGACTTTACCCCACGGTTACACTTTTTTGTGGAAGCCTAACATATCATCTTTAGATGCTGATAATGGATGGTAATATCGAAACAAATATAACAAATTCTAGTTTCACAACTTCTAATACATTTTGCTTTTAACTGTTTAAAGTAACATTTTGCGTCGATATTGCATTTTGCATTAAGATTACAGTGAAATTACATTTTGCAGAAATCTGTATTATACATTTGCGTGGATGATTATATTTCTCATGCATATTTTTGTTACGATTTTTGATTCATCAATCCTTGGCATTACGTTCAACTGTTTTATAACTCATTTGTGAATAAAACTTACATTACATACATTTTTTTGTATCGATATACCTTTATAAAGGTTCATTACTGCTCTGCTGGTATTTTTGCTGCCTCTTAGTGCAGTCCTTATTACACCGACAGAGAAATGCGAGTAGTCAGTTGTCTATTACTGCTCTGCTTGTTTGCGAACAAATAAGTATCAGTGATTGTAATTTATCACATCCATTTTAAATGATTTCGAAAATTAACCGAAGATTTTCCCTTGAGACAAAGAAAACCATAAAAAAAACCCCAAAGGATCCGTTTCATGGTATTCATTTCCATTGCTTTTTCAAATAACAAAAAAAAACCTTTCAAAATTTTAATCAAAATAAATAAGTGGAAAGTGGTTGGCGAAGATGCAAGCAAAGAGCTTCTACACACTCTTTGATGCAAGTCACGGTTAAATACATGTGAAACATGGCAGTTTAAAATATAAATCAGGAAAGTGACCGTATCCTTAAATTACCTAGAAATTCATTTTCAAAACACACAAGTAAAAGTTAAACTTTAGTGAAAAATATCACCAAGAAATTAATGTTGGGAAATCAATTAGAAAATTTTAATTTTGTGAAAGTTACTCTTTTGGACATAAAGCTCCTTCTCACACTCAAAAAATTACAACTAAAAAAAGGGTTCATGTAAAAAAAAAAAAAGTTATGTAATAATATTACACAAGCTGTGTAAAAACCAAATCTGTGATGGCCATGCGCGGTATTGTAGGTTGGAGTGAATTAGGAGAGGTTAATGATCACTACCACAGAGGTCAGCAGTGACCTTCCAAATAAAATCAAGGAGGTTGGGGAACAGATAGACAGGTCAATACAGGTGAGGGAGCCTGCGGCAGGGTGAAGGTAGGTCGAGGAGTTAGTGTTGAGTAAAGACAGGCTGTGCTGTCGAAGAGTGCTCTCGATGAGCTTGCCTCTAGGGGTGGTGGAGATAAAGATACAGATGGCCTGAAGGTCGGTGTTCACCTGGTGAATAGGGCTGTGTGGGATATCGTGTTTAACAAGAATGGAGACGCCCCACAAGCTCTGTCGGCGTCCTCTTGATGTTTGTGGTAGCAAGAGAAGTTATGGAGGGAATAATGGTCAGTGGTTTTCAGGAAGATTTCTTGTAGACAGAAGACGACCGGGGTGATGGTGGTGGCCAAAAGGTCAATTTCTTCGAGTTGGCCTTAAGGCCCCTGATGTTCCACTGTATAATGTTGTGAGTGTTATTGTAATTGTTTCTGTTGTACGTCACAAGAAGGCGGAGGGGTGGGGAGGGAAGGAGGGGGGGAGGGGGAGGGGATGGGGGTTAAAGCTTCCTCTGTTGTGTCTGGGTTGGCTTGTTTTTTCTTCCGATTGTCCCTGTTTCTTTGGGAGCGATTGTTTTTAAAAATTGGACAAGGAGTGTGTTCGGTGGGTTCGGTAATCGAACAATCCATGTTCTCTTCAGTGTTATGCATGTGGGTTTGGATGGTGGGCTGTTTGTTGGTTTGTTGGCTTGAGTTTGATGTTTGATGACATTTGAGGTGCTTGGGGTAGGGACGGGGGGGGGGGGTCTTAGAAAAGGAAGTAAGGTTGGCGAGAGATGTGGTTTGTGTATTTGGTGTGGTTGGGTTGCTGGCAAAGGCGATGGGCTTGGGACTCGGTAAGAAAAGCCAGGTAAGCTCGGTTTGGGCATGTGAGTCAGTCTAGTTGTGTTAGGGGGCGGTATTGGTGTTTGAGGAGTGGAGGAAAGCGAGCAATTGCTTCCTGGCCTTCGGATAAGTGGTGCTGTGATTAAGGATTTTCAGTTTGGTTATCTGTTTTTCCTGAAGACAGGTGGGGCAGTCTTTTGAGGAGAGATGGTTGGCTGGGTGGGTACCGTCGCATTTGGTGCAGTGTGGGGTGTTGGTGCAAAAGGCGCTGTCATGGTCCGAGGCTCTACACTTGCCACAGCGCGCTTGGCTGCGGTAGGAGTTTTTTTCCATGGTCATACCTCTGGAAATTATGGACAGCGGAGAGTGTCAACGTGGGAACGTAGGGGGCGACTGGGATTCTCAGATAGCCGTCAGTGGTGTGGGAGTTGAGGAATGGTGTGGCAACAGTCACGAAGAAGGTATTGGTGGGCGTTCGGCACCGTCTCCCTTGAGGGCGCCGGGACGACAGGCCTCAGTGACGTTATGGCTGGTTAGTTCCTCAACAGGTCTTCATTGGTCAAGTAGGCGAGGTCCCTGGTTTGATGACGCCTTTGCTGGATTCAGGGAACGGCGGGGGAGTAAGTATTATGTCGATACCAGCATTAGCTAGGGTTTTGGTGGTGGTGAGGAGGGTGGTAGCTTGAGTGTCCCTGGTGTAGTGCACCAGATTGCCATATCTGAGGGTAAAAACCTTGGGGAGGGTATACCGACAAGGCCGTGGAGCTCCTTGTGAATGAGGAAAGGTGATCTCTTTTGAAACTGTCTGGTTTGTTGGTGGCCTGAATGAATACAGTTTTGGGGACTGGGGCTGAGGAATGGTTAATGGAGGTAGCAGGATGGGAGAAAGATTCAAGGTCAAGGCAGATGCGTTTGGTTATGTTGGGGAAAATACCAAGGGCCGGGAGACCCAAGGCAACTAGAAAAAAAGTCGCGGAACTATTATACGAGAACCACTGTATAAGCACCGAAAAGGGCGTGTAGGCCTGGTCACAATGGGAGGGGAAAATAAAAGGAACGATTTTGACCGAAAGCAGTACCCATCCACAAAGAGAACATCCCGGAAAATGAAAAAGGTGCAAAAGTTTAGGTGGAAAAGTACATGGTAGAGTATATTCAGAATAGAAAGTTAGAGAAAACAGATAGAAATCACGTTGCTCTCAACACGAGTTGATTATGTTTGTTTGTTTCTCAGATTCCTGATATTAATATATGTTGCTTATATTATCCATGGTCAAACCCTTACTAGTATCGTCGCGCAAAAGTGAAAGAGTTTGAGCATTAGTATTCTATAAATCTCGGCTCATATTAATGCATGTGTTTCTTGGGCTTATTTGACTTTTTTCATTTACCTGCACGGAAAGAATACACCATTTCAACGAAAGTGGTTTTACTTACTAATTTATTAGGGAATTTTTTACTTCAAATTCAAAGGGAAATACGTAAGATTTCAAAAATATTTTTTTCAACCTGGTTGTTATGTATAAATTTTGCCCAATATTCAGGTAAAACTTAATTTAGCTCTTACTAGGAAAATATTTACCTAACTTGATCTATGTCAGTTTTACACAAAAGATGTGAAGTTCCTACTTAACTTTAAAGTTATTTTTTTATTTTTGTGTGAATGTAACATGTGACAAACATAGATTTTTTTATATTTTTTTCGTAGGGAAGTTTGAAAATGAAGTTTTTATGTCTGGAAGTCAAATAGAATGCGCATCAATGAAGCTTTACCACATAACAATCAGCATTCACTAAACACTGTAAACTGAATGCAGCAATGCTACAGATAATTCGATTAAGCCCTTACCGCCATCAATTTTAAGACATATGTTTTGATCTGCCATGCATCTTTAAAAGTTATTGTATCGTCTCTTTGGGTTTCTAAAATTGCAGTCGTATAGTCGTCTTATAGGAATAAATTTGTCCCAACGATGATATATTAATACTTAACGTCATAAAAGTGTTAGTCAAGATATATCCTTGGTCCAAACGGGGAGTTGCATGTCCAAAACAAATGGCCAACGCGCCATGCTTGGTAAGCAACCACATGTAACCACAATTGCATTCATAACTTGTTAGGAGCCACTTTATTTTACAAGGTACAGTACAGTAACAAGCGTTCGATCATGGATACAAATATTCTTCATACTGTCATTAGCAAAATTAAAATTTTCTTGGAGAAACGTTCTCAAATTTTGGGTGAGGTATTCGAACGATCGATACTTAAAAGACCAATTACGTCATATTTTTTGTGACGTACCATCGAGAAATTTGACCATGACATGGTGAACTATGCACCGATCTAACCATGGTTAAAATTGAAAATAAATATATATATATTTGTTCAAATTTGACCATAGTATGATCAAATCTGATCATAATATAATCATATTTGACGAAATTATGGTGTTCAATTTTAACCATTTAAATCGGTGTATAGTTAACCATGCATGTCATGATCAAATTTGAACAAATATTTTTCTAAAGTGTACATTGTGTGTTTTTCGCCGTAGGAAACTACGAAATTAAAGGCTGAAAAGTACTATAATAGTGCCCGAAAGCGTTCTCGATTGTACGTCACATCATTTCAAGGGTGCAGATCTTAAAAACGGACTTCTATAGTCGTTTGCAAATGAACATTTTTGGAGTTAAACGACAATTTCTGAAATTGAATTAGTTTTTATAAGGTGTAAATTGCAAAAAATATCAGAATCTTATGAACATATCCGTACATAATTTGCTACATGTCAATATATCTTTGATTCCGTTCCATTCTTGTGAAATATGCGGGGGAAGTACTATAGTGATGCAGCTACTGCGACAAGATTGATGTTCGAATCACTCAGAAAAATGTTTATTTTACGCAAGGGAAGAAATATAAGGGCAAAATGTAACTACGTTTTCTGTTTTGGATCGGGCATCTTTGGCCTACTATAACAGACCTCACAGAAAGACGCAAAGCGATAAGTTACTTTATATTATTGCAACGGATGCTACATTCTTCATTAAGCTATGATTTCTGTATCTGCTAAACATACCAAAACTCAGGGTGTGTGAAGTTAGTTCCTAGATCCTTATTCGTAATTTACTGGCTTGGGTTATAGGGTCATAGGTTGTGGCTCATTTCAAGAAGTGCATTTCAGCATTTTTTTAATGACAAAAACCAATTGTTTGATTTCCTTTGATGCCAGAAAGCAGCAGTTTGATTTCCTTGAAAGTCAGAACCAAATTATTTACATTTTTTTTTATGTCAGGAAATAATTGTTTCGATTTCCCTTGATGTCAGAACCCAATTGTTTTAATCATCTTTTAATTTCTTTGTGGCCAGAATAATATTAATGTCTTATGAGGGCATAGCTGGACACATTTGTTTAAACTATTAAAAATATCCCCAGAATATTCCCTACAGTATATGAATTTCCGTCGTTGCCCTATTTCAATTCAATCTTTAACTACTTCTTCCAGGAGTAGTTAAAGTCACACAATATTATCGCATAATCCATTTATGACAAACAAACAAACTAGACCCAGTTATTCCCAAACGATAAAATAATATCTCCCTCAACAAACGCATAAACGATCATCCGCCCAATAAGCTGATTGGCGGTGGTGATAGATGTTCTCATCAGATTTTCTAGATTTGCAGCATCATGCTTTTGTAATAACTTGCAGCATATCAACATCCGCACATTATTGCCTTATCTAATGCATTCTTCCGACCTGCTATAGCAGGTCGGAAGAATTCAGTGGATGTAAGTATATAGCCAGATCTGCTTATACAGCAGGTCGGAAGAATTCAGTAGATGTATGTATATAACCAGATCTGCTTAAACAGCAGGTCGGAAGAATTTAGTAGATGTAAGTATATAACCAGATCTGCTTATACAGCAGGTCGGAAGAATTCAGTAGATGTAAGTGTATAACCAGATCTGCTTAAACAGCAGGTCGGAAGAATTTAGTAGATGTAAGTATATAACCAGATCTGCTTATACAGCAGGTCGGAAGAATTCAGTAGATGTAAGTGTATAACCAGATCTGCTTATACAGCAGGTCGGAAGAATTCAGTAGATGTAGGTATATAACCAGATCTGCTTATACAGCAGGTCGGAAGAATTCAGTAGATGTAGGTATAGAACCAGATCTGCATATACAGCAGGTCGGAAGAATTCAGTAGATGTATGTATATAACCAAATCTGCTTAAACAGCAGGTCGGAAGAATTTAGTAGATGTAAGTATATAACCAAATCTGCTTATACAGCAGGTCGGAAGAATTCAGTAGATGTAGGTATATAACCAGATCTGCTTATATAGCAGGTCGGAAGACTTCAGTAGATGTAAGTATATAACCAGATCTGATTAAACAGCAGGTCGGAAGAATTCAGTAGATGTAGGTATATAACCAGATCTGCATATACAGCAGGTCGGAAGAATTCAGTGGATGTATGTATATAACCAGATCTGCTTATACAGCAGATCGGAAGAATTTAGTAGATGTAAGTATATAACCAGATCTGCTTAAACAGCAGGTCGGAAAAATTCAGTAGATGTAGGTATATAACCAGATCTGCTTATACAGCAGGTCGGAAGAATTCAGTAGATGTAAGTATATAACCAGATCTGCTTAAACAGCAGGTCGGAAAAATTCAGTGGATGTATGTATATAACCAGATCTGCTTAAACAGCAGGTCGGAAGAATTCAGTAGATGTATGTATATAACCAGATCTGCTTAAACAGCAGGTCGGAAGAATTCAGTAGATGTAGGTATATAACCAGATCTGCTTATATAGCAGGTCGGAAGACTTCAGTAGATGTAAGTATATAACCAGATCTGATTAAACAGCAGGTCGGAAGAATTCAGTAGATGTAGGTATATAACCAGATTTGCTTAAACAGCAGGTCGGAAGAATTTAGTAGATGTATGTATATAAGCAGATCTGCTTAAACAGCAGGTCGGAAGAATTCAGTAGATGTAGGTATATGACCAGATCTGCTTATATTATATAAGCAGATCTGGTTATATACCTACAATGTTTTATTAATATTTGACCCTTTTGTTGCTGCAAGCTCTATTAGTATAATTGTGTGACATGATTTACCTCATAATTCTAATTCTTGCATGCTTTTGAAATTATACTCTACTATTTTTTTCAGTTACGCATAGATTCGTTCAGTAACCCAGATCTGGCTGTAATAAAGTTCATATTTGGATAAATCAAGTTTGATCTGGCCAGATAAGGCCAGATATAACCTCGATTCAAGCCATTTTGATATACAAATAAAGCTTGATCTGGCCAGATAAAGCCAGATGTAACCTTGATATAAGTCAATTTGTTTCACAAATCAAATTTGATCTGGCCAGATAAAGCCAGATTTAAAGTGGATTTAATGCTACATTTGATAAACAAATAAAGTTTGATCTGGCCAGATAAAGCCAGATGTAAGCTTGATATAAGTCAATTTGTTTTACAAATCAAATTTGATCTAGCCAGATAAAGCCAGATATAAAGTGGATCTAATGCTACATTTGATATACAAATAAAGTTTGATCTGGCCAGATAAAGCCAGATGTAACCTTGATATAAGTCAATTTGTTTTACAAATCAAATTTGATCTGGCCAGATAAAGCCAGATATAAAGTGGATTTAATGCTACATTTGATATTAAAATAATGTTTGATCTGGCCAGATAAAGTCAGATATGATCTTGTTTAAAGTCAATTTAATATACAAATGAAGTTTGATCTGGCCAGATCAAGCCAGGTATAAGCTTGATTTAATGGTAAATTCAAAAGATTGTCCAGTGTAGAAATTTACATTTATGTAAATTTGTAATGATAATGATTTTTCTTATATTTTATATTATGTGATTCAACATGCAGATTGAAGGCTCAGTTCTTTGTGTGGCTCTGTATTTACTAAAGTGCTCCTTAAGCACAATAATTGACACCAATAAATGTTCATGCAGAAATAGAAATTGATTACTAATTTGGGTAATATTTATATTTTTTAAATTAATATGTTCAGTCTAGTAAGTATTTACTTAATCCTGTCGCTAATTCCTTAAATATTTTGTTTCAAACATTTTTTTGAATTTTCAAGAAATTTATGTTCTCATAATAAAACTTAAAAGTAAGAAACAAAGGTCATGCTTATTTGTTTTTTAATAAGTATAAATTGTTAAAGTGTCTCATTCAGTTATGACTAGGCACTTTGTACAAATGAAAATTTTTCATATAATCAAGAGCTGGCTCACCAATACCTCATATTAGTGACGGGCTCTGATATTAATAGAATTCCAGATTTGTGGCAATTAATTCGCAGATCTGGGCTAGATATAAATTTCAGATCTAGCCCAGCTCTCACTTTCCAGATCTGACCCAGATCTGGGATTTATATCAAACCCAAATCTGGCCCAGATATAAATTCCAGATCTGGGAAAGATCTGGACTTGATATAATTCCCAGAATTGGCCAAACAAAGAATTGGGCAGATTTAAATTCAAACCTAATCTGGCCCAGATCAAACTTGATCTGGAACTTCCAGATCAATTTTGATCTGAGCCGGATCATGTTTGATCTGGGTCAGATATAAACTTCAGGTCTGGTCCAGATCTGGAATTTATATCTGGACCAGATCTGGAATTTTAGATTTGAAATTGTTTTTGTTTTATTTTGAGAAACGATTGGTGGGTGAAGTCGACCGTAGAAGGTTGACATCCTCATCCAAGAATATAAATATATTTAAAGGAAAATAGAACTTATTTTATACTTCTTTTTTTCGAACTTTCTTCAGGGTGGTAAATTATAGTTACTTGATTAGATTCCGTTTTACTACTTTTTTGTGACATATTCAATGGCTTTTAAGCCACAAATCTAACAAACAAAATACAATAAAATACAAGTTTCGCTTTGTTTTATGATTTGGGTTCTTTTGATTCATCATTCCGATCAATCAAAAGAGTGGCGATTTCAACAGATTTACCTTTTATATTTCATTATCAGATATCAGCGCGAGGAATTTTCCCTGGAAATGGATCGAACAGCACGCTTAGTTAGTGCAGGGAGTTGTTAAGAAAAACAACTCCCTGGTTAGTGTAGGTAACAACTATTTGATATCGTTGATACGTGAGTGTTTTTCTGGTTACATGGACAAGTAGCGGCGCACCAGCGATATATCAAAACCACGAAAGAAGTAACAGAAATGAAAAATTTACACTTTTTTTCAATTTTTTTAATTTGAGGCAGTAATAGGAACATTCCTATTGTTTGTTTGTTTGTTTGATGAGGGCTTAAAGGCACCACGACAGCGAGGGTCAAATCGTGCCTGAGAGGTTAGATCATTCTAGAGGAAGGAAGAAAAGAAAATAGGAGGAGTCCGAGAGAAGTATGAGGACTAAAAGCCAGGAAGCTGGGATCGAGAGAGAAAGTGCAGGGGTGAAAAAACAAAGTAGAGAGAGGAGCGTGGGAAAGGAGGACTCAATATGGTTGTAGAGGGAAGCATGATGAAGGAAGGAGATCATTTTATCCAGAGGGTTTTTCTGGAAGAGCTCGGCTATTGAGTTGTGAGGAACGAGGGAAGCTCTGGGAAGGTTGTAAAGTGGGCAAGCAAGGAGGTCGTGGTCGACTGTGAGGGTGCAATGGCAATTGTTACAGAGAAGTGGGTGTGTGTGTGGGGTGGGATGGGGGGGGGGGGAATAAGGAACTGGGAGTAAGTGAGGTGGGTGTGATCTATTCTAAGGCGGGTAATGTGAACGTTATCGATACGGGAGAGGTTGTGGATGGTGGGTTTCATCGAAATGGTAGGATGGATGACGTGGAGTTTGTTATTAATTTGGGAGTCCCATAAGGTTTGACAGCGGTCACGAACAAGGGAAGAGATAAGCGGTTTGATGTCAGAAAGGGTTTTGGGAAAGAGGGAGAGGGAGGTTGAGGGCAAGTTTGGCGGCTGCATCAGCTCTGGCATTTCCATGTTAATTTATAACGGTGTAGCATAAAATGGGCGCCCTTGGTACTATCTCAGTTAAATCCTGATTAAATTATATTCTGACAAGTCTTGAGTCTTTACCATATGAAGACTGGACATGCTTATAACCATTCTTCTAGAAATTAAAGGAGCCCTTAGTCGACTTCTTTGCCAATTCATGGTAATTTTGAAATGTCAAATTTTGACGTAGGTGTCGTTAAAAATAAACTAACCATTTCTTGAAAATGGTTATGGTTGATTTGAAAATTCACACCAACGGTTATCAGAGGCCATTAAAGGGCCACCAAGACCACGGCAACTGCAATAATGACGAAAGATGTTTTTGTTTTTAAATTTGGACATCCAAAGGAGGACTTCGTCACCCTCTTCCTCACCCTCTTAGTTTCATTGAGCAATCTAGGCCAGTGTTTTTCCAATTTGCTGAGGCTGATTGTTACAGAAAGAACAAGCTGTGTTTCATGACGTAAGTCTACCAACCAACCACTGCACATTGTATCACATGAGTTGATGACACCTCAGATTCTAATACATCACGCGGAATACAAAGAGAAAATTGTAATGCCATATCCTCTGCCCAAAGCCAGTGTGATAGTAAATTTTGCCCATATCCCCCTCACCCCTCTTCTTCCCTTGCCCGTAAATTTGGGCACCCGGTCCTTATTTCCTAAGTAATGTCTGAATTTGGTCCCCTCCGAACTGTTTTTACTAGGTAAATCACTAGTGTGTCTGTATGATTCCTTCAATTAAGTTTGTGTACTGAAGTGATAAACTAAAACAGAAGTTAGTAATATTTATATACGGAATAAAGCACCGTTGCAGTAAGCTCTCTGGTGAAAAATAAATATAATCTTTTTTTTGATTTGGACAGTACCCATCGGGATATCCAAAAGAAAAAAGTGTGCTTTACGCAAAACGGCAGTGACGTTTATTGTGAAGGGCGAAGAAGGGCTTTTTCATACAACAGGGGTAGAAGTTGTTGTCTCCAAATTTTCCAGGAAAGAACGGCCGGGGGCCCAAATTTCATAGTGGACTATTTTTACTATGAGGGAAACCAAATTTACTGGATGTCTACGGCTAAATTGTCTGGGGAAGGGGGAGGGAAGGGGGAGACTGCATTTCTTGGAATTAAGGGCCGGGGGGCCAACATTTACTGTTACACCGGTCCTACGTTGCTGAACGGATAAATGATAAACGAACTCTCATAGCGCAACGGTTTAAAGGCAGCGTGTATAAAAGTAATTTATTTTTGTTATCTTTTATCTTCTTCTTAAAAGACCTTTTATCAATTACACATAAATGACGAGATGGAAAGAAGAATCGCCTTCCTTTGCTCAAAACAGATAAATCGCTGCTGAAGGTACGAATAAAAACGAATTGCTTTTTATTGACCTGCTCAATACATTTTAACGGCAGACTAGAAAAGTCATTAAAAATTGTGTGAAAGCTTTTTCAGTTTCCGAAGTATTGTTGATCAATCTAGTGTCTAAAGATTCATCAATCTGTCAAAAAGTGACAAATCTGTGATGCGTAAAGTACATCAGTCGAAGACATGTATGTAGATCTACTGATGATATCTTTCTTGATCGAGATATCAAAGTGTGTAAAATTAAGTTGGATATCGCCTGCGGATATGATCATGTTTCACAAAACTCAGCTATTGCATTATGAAAGTTATCATATTGACAAATAGTAAAATAATCGTAAAGTAAGAATTGATCGGTAAACTCCTTATTGTTTTGGTGGTTAACATAGGTGCTGATGGGGTAACAGGGAAGAAAGGGCGCAGTATCCCTATCTATTTTGGGGAGTTTTTGTGTAGGTAAAATAGCTGAAATTTAGAAAGTAGATATGAGAATTAACGAACGTTTAATTTTATAGCCCACTCCAACTCACCCAATACAGAAGAGAAATCAGAGAAATCGACACTCTTGATTACTACTCTTTCAACACATAATAAGCCTCAATAAACGTACGCAAGATTTCGTAGTCACCCAACTGCGTCAATGATGAATGTGATCATCACTTTTCCAGCAAAAGCTAGACCGACGCATTGGATGCCAACGAACCACCCAACAAGTTAGTATGATATTCATTCTGATTTACTGTGCTCGTAAGAGGATAGCACGTACCCTCTACTGTTCTCCCATTAATCATATGTTCTCGTAGCAATATTCCAAACCCTCTTTAGCTATCTCCTAAATCCTCCGATTGCTTTTGTTCTGTTTTATTTTACGTTTGAGCATTTCACCCATTTGAAATTTTCCTCAATGTCCCCTTTGACACCCAGTATGCTGAAAGTACTACTGACAACGAATCGCATTTCATTGACCTGCTCAATACATTTTAAGGGCAGATTAGGAAAGTCATTACAAATTTAGTTTACAAATTTTTAGTTTCCGATTTACCGATGATAAATTTGATATATACAGATTCTTCAATCTCTTAAAGTCCGACAAATATGTGATGTACAAAACCGATTGCTTTTGTTCTGTTTAGTTTTACATTTGAGCATTTCACCCATATGAAATTTTCCTAAGTGACCCTTTCGACAAACAGTATTGTAATTGCTGCTGGAAGTACTACTGACAACCAGTTCGGTTCGTACCGCCAAACAGGGGACTCAATAAGTTCCCCGATGGGGAGATTCAAGCATGTGCACTGAGCTTACAGTGATATATGGGAGCCGACATTTGTATTGTGAAGTTTCAGTCATAGACGCTTATCGGTCGTTTCATTGAAGGTTTGTAACAAAGCTTGCTTTGTTCATGTTCAATTTTGCGTAAAAGTAAAAGACAACTTCGTTACCATCACGCAGTTATTGCTAAATAATTTTTACAAATCCCCAAGTTATTTCTCATAATTTCAGAAAACCTTGTTAAAGCGCGACTGCCTAAGAGTAACACATAATAAGAAATCATTACTTTTCCTCAAATTTCGTGAAAACCGCACGGTGAATTTTGAAAGCATATGGTGAAAAGATCATTCATATGCCATTATTTCAAATCGTGAATAAAAAATTGAACCTTTCGCAGTGGTTGAGTTCCCCGCGCTCGAAATGTGTCTGATTCTTATGTTATTCTTATACAAACTTTGAATTTGGATATATGCATTGTGGGATACTTCTATAAGGGATCTCCCGATTGGGAGAACAAAACTGTTCTCCCGATTGGTGGTACGAGCCGGACTGACAATGAATTGAATTTCATTGACCTGCTCAAAACATTTTAACGGCAGATTAGAAATGTAATTACAAAATTAGTTAAAACCCTTTTTAGTTTCCGAAATACCGATGATCAATTTGATATTTACAGATTCTTCAATCTATCAAAGTCCGACAAATACATTTTTGCTATTTTACAATAGAGTTTATATATTTAAACTTCCATTTTGCTAACCTTTTATCTTTTATCTCACTAATTATTTGTTCTTTGATATTCTTGTTGTAAACGCTTTTCTTTTCCTTTCTTTATTCTTACCTAGCATTAGCTTTCCTGGATGTGCAAACACCAGTTTTACATGAGGGACTTCCCGAAGCTGCTTCTTTTCATGAATTTCAATGCATCATGACATAACATAATATTTATATATTACCTTACATAATCTCTTTTTGATTTTGTTTCAATTTATTTATTTATTGTTCTGAGCATTAAGCTGTTAAGCCACCGTTCTAAATACCCGATTGTAATGCCATTAACCATGGAAATTCTCGTGAGATTTGCTGCACGGAAGATAGAATAGCGATTCAAGAAATTACAAGAAGCCGAATGAAATAACCTAATTACATCTAATGACAAGCAATAATTTTGTATGTGCGTATTACTTGGCGCATTTTGAACTTAAACGCTCTCACAGATCAATTAAATATGCACGCGTAATATACCATATGTTTCATTTGGTATATTGTATGACTGACAATATCAGGTAAATATGATTGATACGCGCTCTCATGTTAGTCTGTAAGTTGCCAGTGTCTGTTAGTGGCACTCTACGATGACAACAGGAATGATTAATTAAAAATATGCGTTTGATAAGCATTTTTCCTGTAGTAGCAGAATCTTCAACAGAAGTTGATTATAATTATTTTTTGTTTTGTTTCGGATTATCTTAGAGAATAGTTAAATTCCATCGAGCCTCGAGTGCTGATATGGACCGTGCTGATACTCAGTTCCATGGTGTTTAGCGGATGAGAGTACTTAACTCCCCCTGGATGTGACACCAGTCCATCAAAGTAACTCCTCATCCCAAATGGGATAAAGTGTTTTTCTCAAGAACACAACGCAGCGTCATGGCTAAGATTTGATTACGGTACCTTTTGAATACGAGACCGACGTCCTAACCACTGGGCTACGGCACCCCTTCTTTGCAAAAGCTTTTGAAATACTCGACCGACCAAACAAATCGAAGGAATTTAACATTAAGACCTTTAAAATTCATTGATATACTAACTTTAGAGAAAGAACTTTGAGTTATTCTTTCGATTTGTTTTTATAATTTCTTGCAGCTTTCTCTAGATGCAACAATACTAGGATACATCTTATACATCTCAAGTAGTTGTCTCGCAAGGTAAACATTTCTCCTAGTGTAACTATTAAGTCTAAAAAGCATCATCCGCCTCCGAAAGTATCAATCAAACACTTCAGAATAACACAACAATCCACAATCCTGAAGTAGATTTGGTGAATCTTAAGTTTATTCACCTTAATCGTGTAACACCGATCAAATACTGCTCAATTTGAATCATATCAATTACTACATGTGACGTCAATTGCAGCTGTGCTCAAGTAAAATATTGTGGTTGTATGTCATATCTTACTATCAGTACGGTTTGTATCCCCGATCGGGAGAACAGTTTTGTTCTCCCGATCGGCAAATCGGGGGATCCAGATTTACACAATGCCTCTATCCAAATTCAAAGTTTGTATAGGAATAACATAAGAATCAGACATATTTCGAGCGCGACGAACTCAACCATTGTAAAGGGCTACAATTTTTCTTCACGATTTGAAATAATGGCATATGAATGATCTTTTCACCGTGCGCTTTTGAAATTCACGTTGCGGTTTTCGAGGAATTTCAAGAAAAGTGATAAATTTATAATTATGTGTTACTGTTAGGCAGTCGCGCTTTAACAAGGTTTTCTCAATTTATAAAAAATAACTTGGGGATTAGTGATGATTATTTAGCAATAACTGCTTAATAGTAACGAAGATGGTTTACTTTTGCAAAATTGAACATAAACAAAGCAAACTTTGTTACAAACCTTTAATACAACGACTGATAAGCCTGTATGACTGAAACTTCACAATAGAAATGGCAGCTTCCAAATATCACTGTAAGCTCAGTGCGCATGCTGACTCGGGGGAGTTGGGACTTATTGCGTTCCCTGATTGGCGGTATGAATCGAACTGACGGTAGCATGCCTATTAATGGGAACATAAATGTTCCTATAAATGGGAACCGTTGTTACACGAAAGCCGCCATTGTGTGATATTTCCCATGTTTCTTTGCTATCCTAACGGTAAAGCCTTATGTAATTTTACAAATTTCAAATTTGAAATACGTCTGGGAAAAAAATCTTTGCTAGGGGAAACTTAAAACTCATGAAAATACATTCGTTACTGTCAGGGCTAAAACTTTTCCACTTCCATTTGATATGTTCACCAAACCGTTTTCAAAATATTATAAATGATATATACGAAAGTAAGGCTTTTTGGCGCGAAACAGCCAAATTGAAAATTCAATTGTTTTTCAACACAATGATTTTTGATATTTCAAGTACATACATTAGAAACTATGACATTTTATTGCAACATCTAAACAATATGGCTGCATTACTTTGAAATTTTCGTGTGTTAGAAATGTTTCTATTAATAGGCATGCTGCCGGACTGTAAACCTTCCTCCCGAGCGTGGAAAATTTAACAAAACATGATAAGCCTTACTTATTCTTAATATTAAAACGATAAAACGATGATACGGTGTGTGTGTGTGTGTGCAAAGATTGTTCACGACATCAATATTTCATAACATTTGACAATTATACAGAAAATGTAACCCACATTGAACTGTTGAAAGCATCGCGTGATACCTGTAATGATTTCTTCATAATGAGATTCATTTTCTTCTTACCTTGGTCTAGATTCTATTAAGAGCATTTTGTTGATGATACAACCAGTCCGGCTCACGTTTCCGATCAGGAGATTTCTTGTTATTATAATCCACAATGCATCTTTCCAAATTCAAATCTCGCTATAGAAATACATAACGATGAAATAGGTTTAAGCCAAAGATGGGAAAAATGCATGCGAAATATTCTCATTTTATTGGTGCAACAGAACGATACAAATATTTTCTCCATTTTTACCAGCGCAAATTTGACTTTCACCAGGAAACTTTTAAATGATCTTTAAAAATTAATTTCAATAGTTTCTAAAAAGCAGATTGAAGAATTTTAGTAACCAGCAAAAGCTTAAATTGTACCAAAAAGATCCAGACATATCAATCTCAATATCATTTTCAAAGTATACAACTTTTGAATAACAGAATTTGAAAAGCAAAATAAATGTTAACGTCTGAAATTTGGAAGAGTTTAAATCATGGTCACTGCGCATGTCTCGATCTCCCAATTGGGAACTCTCCCGATCGGGAGCGTAGACTGGACTGTTAACGAGATACATGAAATAGCGGAACAGTTTTTCAGCAAAGTCTGTGCCTGCATAATGTTCATGATATTGCTCTGGCACGTACACTCATTATCACATTTCAACACAGGAGCCTTAACCACTTTGTAAGCCATTCGTTTGTAACTGAAAGGATACGTGTAGTGGTTAAATATGGCCATGCTACATGTTTGATGAGAAAATATGAGGGACATAATGGTGCAGTACTTCAATATCTTGACTCCTTTCATACGACGTAGAGTTGTAAAGAAATTACAAGGTTTCATAAAATAGTAATTGTTGAAGGAGCAGAACTATTTACAACATGCTCATCAATGTAAAATTAATCCAATGTGCTCTTTTAAACAATTTCTAAAACGCTTGTGGGCGACTTTCAGTGGTATCGATTTGAGTGTGCAATTATGTTTAAAGGCTTGAAAGTTGTTTGCAGCTCCACTTCGACACTATTACTACACTGTAAATATACCGCACGCCTGACGCGTCTTTTCAATGTTCTATTTGTTGCGAAAGTGTTTAAATCATGCACACGTGTGTTCTTCATCAGGGTTATAGGTGTTCGATATCTTAACACTAGCGTTACTCTTTAATGAACACCATGAATGTGTTTTTATCACTATAATTCTAATTACCAACTTTTACGCTGATTATAGGCAACAGAACACCCGGTGTTCCCATGACGTGGACGCATCTAAAGAAATATATATTGTCACATGCCTCGCCGCGAAAACAAAACGCGCACTCGCGAAGCTCAACAACAACTATCTATCATATCATACAGTCAGACTCGACAGTGCAGTGATCACGTTTCAGGGACATTTTCTGTTACGTTACGTGTGTGACGGGCCGAAGAATGGCTCCAGTGAGCCCCTCTGGGATACCGCAGGGGTCCATTGGGGCCATTCTCTGTTACGTTACATGTGTGAACAGCCTGAGAATGGCGCTTCAGCGTTTTGTACAAGCTTTTGAATCGGGAGTTTGCTTTGTATAAACATACATAACAGGTAAATTACCGATTAATCTTATCCTAAAATGATAGTATTTGTATTTTGTTATTGCATTACATCTAAATAAGCATCATTCAAATTTATAAGCAGACGGAACTGGAAATAGATTGTGTTTAATACTCTTAATTTTAACTGAACAATCACAGTAGGCCTAGCCTAACGTTATAGGCCTAGCCTGGGTTAGAATTAGGGTTATGGTTAGGCATAGGGTTAATGGCTAGACCTCCCTAACGTTATGCTAGGCTGCTGTGACTATAAAATTAAAATTGAGAATGTTACACACTATCTGTTCCCACATATATAATAACATTAGCTCGGGAAATACCACCGAATATCTCCAATTGAAATAAAACTATATTTTCATCGGCCGGAGCGTTAAAATACCGTCTGGCACATATACTAATCAAGCTAGATATCCCGTTTGGGATTTCTCCCAATGTGTAGTCAAATTGGGGTATAGCTCTTGTATATGATAGCTCATTTGGGCTATAATATGGTTTAAAAAGTAATAAAAGCTCAAGAATGACTCAAATAGCCTGAATTGGCTACTTAAATCACATAGCGCAATTGATTATGTTTGACTATAAAATCACCAAAGTGTAAATAACTCACTAATGAAAAACACCTTTCAAATCTTATGAATCGCCTGGCACAACCTCTTGTTCACAATGAGTCTTTTGTTTGTTCGCAGATGATAAAAGCTAGTAATAACTGATGCATAAAATCACCGTTATCTATTACGGGTATCTAAAGGTTTAATTCAGGGGTCAAGTAAGTCTTATATGAATGAAAGAGGACTTCGAAAAAAATTCTAAAACTCGTTTTACTTATATTATGTTATAATGATTTCCACTTGGAAGTGTATTTGTGAGATGCTATTATTGATTAATTATGATTCATAACTTGCAAGAATTAATTTTTTGCTCAAAAGGGCTAATATATTAGCAATATGAGGAAAATATGCCATAGTTAAAGTCAATGTCTTGTTGCAAAGATGTAACATCCATCTTTATTTAATACAACAGTATTTTGCTGTTAGTATGTCTGTATTATGATTTCAAATTCAGGCAAAAGCAAACATTGTCAATATAATTTGCATCATATTGTTGTTGAGGGTGAAGGTTTTTAGGCTTACTTGAGAAAAACAGTTTTCACATATTCAAACGATATTAAAGCTTCAATACACAGTGGAGCAGCTAGAGTTCTGGAGAACCGTGGGGATTTTGGCCTTTGCAGCGGTGTCGGCGGCAAGGGGATGGGGGTTGGGGAGCACTGGGCCTAGACCTAAAGTAAGGGGCAGAGAGGTGGATGGGGAGCACTGGGCATAGACCTAGAGTAAGGGGCAGAAGGTGCCCGTTTGAAATTGTGCGGACAGGGGCAGGAAGTGCCCTTTTGAAAGTTGAAGGCGGACCGGTCAGGAGGGCGGACCGATCAGGAAGGCGGATCGGTCAGGAGGGCGGACCGGTCAGGAGGGCGGACAGGTCAGGAAGGCGGACCGGTCAGGAGGGCGGACCGATCAGGAGGGCGGATCGGTCAGGAGGGTGGACCGGTCAGGAGGGCGGACAGGTCAGGAGGGCGGATCGGTCAGGAGGGCGGACTGGTCAGGAGGGCGGACCGGTCAGGAGGGCGGACAGGTCAGGAGGGCGGATCGGTCAGGAGGGCGGACTGGTCAGGAGGGCGGACTGGTCAGGAGGGCGGACCGGTCAGGAGGGCGGACAGGTCAGGAGGGCGGATCGGTCAGGAGGGCGGACTGGTCAGGAGGGCGGACTGGTCAGGAAGGCGGATCGGTCAGGAGGGCGGACCGGTCAGGAGTGCGGACTGGTCAGGAGGGCGGACAGGCCAGGAGGGCGGACCGGTCAGGAGGGCGGACCGGTCAGGAGGGCGGACCGGTCAGGAGGGCGGACAGGTCAGGAGGGCGGACTGGTCAGGAGGGCGGACCGGTCAGGATGGTGGACAGGTCAGGAGGGCGGACCTGTCAGGAGGGCGGACCCACCAACAAAAACAGTCTTATACTCAGCCCCAAAAGATGTATTGAGTTACAACATCATTAATGTTTTAGCATCACATCGATATTAATTGAAGCTCCCCCTCTGAAATTTTCAAAAAAAAATGAACATTAAACATGGATTTCTTTCGTAACAACCCCATGCCAACGCTGCTCGAATTAACTACCCACCAATATAAAAAACATATAGAAAAAACAGTCTTGTAACCACCCCAAAATAAATGTTTAGCTATACTACATCATTGATGTTCTAGTTAATTATGTTCTGGAATTACAGAAAAATCGAGATCTATCTTACTTTTAAATATTCTTTACTTTTGAGGATTTTAGAACAAAGAGTTTACAGCAGTTTTTTTCTCTCTCTAATGCAGAGCCATTAATGTTGATCAACAATGCTAATGTTTATACAAAAATTTCAGGGAAAAAATCTATATCAGATCCAGCTCTAAAATGATAAGGATTAGAAACGAATAATTGTATAAATTTCTTGCCAAAATCTCTTGCCAAAATCTCACCTAACGAGCCTACCCATTTTATTTGTACTTTTCGAAATTGAGATGGAAAAGCTCTTGAAACTGTTGCGTTTTGGTAGATTTTCGTACCACATTTAAAGTTGTTCACATTAAACTGTTTGCGTAAAAAATGTTCTACATTGACTTAAAGTTCGTCTACATTGTAAAGCTGTATGGTACATTATTGGTACAATTATTGGTATGCAGCCGTCCTTATTGTCTGATTGTATAGATATACTATAGTATAGTATAGATTGATTGTATAGTCCATAGTAATAACCTGGGAGATCGCTAGAATACAAGTTTTTCCCGTACTCTTCCTTTACAGAAGGTTGACTCAAGGCAGAAAGATGAAACCTAAAACTAAATGATGAATTTGTTAAATGGTTATTATAAACACAAAAATCAACATGCATTAAACAGATATCAAACAGTTTGGGAGATTCCCCTCTTAAGAAGAAAAATCATTTTTCCCCAAAGAGGGGAAAACCTATGTAAATTATGGAACTTCCGGATTTCCATTTACAAGTGCTTTGACCTACGGTTTTTATCTAGCTTATATGCGGTCATTGTATGTGCCTTGTTTGCATACCTGTTTGTGCAATGGACATTATATTTCTTGTTTGGTACTGGATGGTGTCTGCGTTACTTCGATAATCCCCAGCGAAAACAGGCCAGAATTTGTAAGTTTGAGGTTAAAATCTCTTAAACGGCGTGGTGGATGTCCATTTGGGAACCGGATAATTTGTACATTAATAAGCATAGAGTTTGAAAATGCAATATTAAAATTGACCTACTTGGTTATAGAATTGGTAGAACCCTACAAGTTCTATGTCATAGCGTTACGCTGTTTCGTTAGAAGCATCATGGGTAATCTTCAAAATGGTTTCTAAGATTTTCCCCTCTTCGGGGGAAAACAAATTTTTCCATAAGAGGAAAATCTCTTGCACTGTCAAAGGATAGACTATACTTTTTAGGTAGCATTGCAGTATACAACATAAAAATAAATAAATATTCATTGTCAAATAAGTCCCATCTTTTAACAGATAAGTTCAACAAAATGCTTTTGTGGAAAAGTATTATGCGGGGAAATATTCACACGTCTAATCTTAATTTCGACGAGTGAAGTATTAAAATAGGAACTGCACATAGCTACCGCCGCGAAAAAGAAGTTGGCAAACAAAAAATTGTAGACTTTAATTCCTAAGTATTCAACGATCGGAAACAAAATGCAAGGGCTAACCCATAATTGTCACGTAATGACATAACATATATTAATAAAATGTCAAAAATAGCTAAGAAAAAATAGCTATTACTAGTTATTAATACATTAAGTTTTCTGTTCAGTTTTGCAGATAAATTTCAATGGAAAACAGACTAAAGTGGATTTTCCTGATAATTATTAATATGTTGGTATCTGTTATCGTCCATTGAAATAATTTTCCTACGAGTCTTGAATGATTACAGAGGATGTAGGTTAAGGTTTTTCACAATGGCAGAATGGCTTCGTTTCAATTTATATAACGTAAAGCGACTACTTTGCCAGTTTGGGAGAAATCTTAATTTTAAAGATCGCTAAGTGTTCCTTCTTTTATAGGTATAGAGGTGTTTCACGTGACGTCACGCGCGCTTTCACGCACGCTAGGTTGAAATTTTGCCAGGGGAGGGCAGTTCGCGAAATACTGTTGCTTGCGCCCGTATGTTTCGGAAAACTATTCTTGTTTTCTTTGCAATCAGTCGGAATTAAACTAGTTACACTTCTCCTGTATCAGTTTTTTGTGGAGAAATAAAAAAAATTATGTTGTCCCTGTTGCTTTTTATCATGAAATATTAGTCTTTTTCCTATATATCTGCGTGTAAATTTGCAATGATTCGCCCACAAAAAACAAAACAGTGACGTCATCGTGGAATGCTTCTATTCTAGAGCAAGTGAACACAAAAGAACGTACACGAGTTTCTGTTTTCCAATTAATTGGAATTAATGATGATCAACAAAGCTATTCGTACACAGAAATTACAGTGAGATATCTATTTAAGATTCACTTATAAAATGATTGGGTGAAGGAAAGCGTAAGTGTAAAAAAATCCAGACAAAAATATAAATTTTGATGAAGAAATTTTACCATTTAACTCCTATTATCTCGAAATCGAGATGGAAAACTTCTGTTGAACTCATAGCTTTGATGTAGAATCTTTTATTTAAAAATATTTACATTTAATTTATATCCAATGCATGTAAGATGTTAAGTATTTAAATGTCGTTTACACAGTAATAGCTTATGGGATGCGTAGTGTATTATGGGTTCATGGTGGCTTCCAATGCAGTACTTACTTTTAAGGATTTGGGTGATCATTAAAATAAAGCTTTTTTTCGGTCTGATTTCCGAATTCTGCAAGTATGCCAACACACATTCTTCAAGATCACTTCTAAACTAAAATTATTTGTCATTTGTAATAATAAGAATAAAGAATTACAAAAAAAATTCATTATGTATATTTCAAAAATGGCACAAAAAATCCCCGACATCTCCATTGAAATCTTTTCCACTCACAACTCATCCCTCAACAATCATCTTAATCACTACTAATTTCGCTACCAAGCGACGGACGACTAATAATTTATTTTCTTTGCTAATTCTAGATTGGTCTGGGTTCTTAGATTGGCAGACACTGTACCACAAAGCAAGCATGTTGCTTTGATGGTTATGCAGGGGCAATCCTTTTTACTAATACCTTGTCGCCGAAATTTATTTTCAGAATCTTAATATAAATGCTATATCATGGTTGCAGACGACGAAGACCACACTAGTATAACCTGTAAAATTGTACAGTTAGAAATGCTTTAAAGCCTATGACAGATGATGTCCACAAAATAGTAGAATATACATCTTAAGTTCCTAATGATTGCTAGCCATTTTATCTTTTCAAAAAAATTTAATGGATTTCCATTCTTAAGATTTGTGAAAGCTACTCTCATAGTAAATGTTTCAGACCATTACTTCAAAAAATGCTTTTTATATAATATTCGCAACATATTAAACAGTTTGAAATGACCGATTATTATCGTGAAAAGGCTACCAATGACTTGGGAATGTAATGAGTTTGCCCTCTATCGTACAACGTTGTTCGACCCCTGAAGCTCTGTGTATCGTAGAAACGTGACGATGAATGGACATGTCGAGTACCAAGTGAAGTTCACTTTATTATGAAGCTAAATCCTAGCAAAAGTGAATTGCATACACAAGCGAACCGTATTCAGTCGACAGTTTGATTAGCTTACGGATGCATACAATGAATGCAATTAAGAAAGTCAATTTGTTGCGAATTTAGTACTTTCTTTGAACTTCCGACCATCTGCCACATATAAGCAACGCAAGATGGCCATCGCTCTATATAGGTCACATCACATTTGGAGAGTTTCTTGTACGTTTCTACTCCAGCAAGTTCAAAAGACAAAAGGGTTTGATATTTCACATGCAATAAAGAGCTTTTATTTTCATAATGGATTTATATTGTCAAAATGGACTGGAATAAAGCCTTCACATTACCATAATACTCCTTTTTTGGTACTTAATAAACTCTGTACCAGATTAGCTAGCAAAATTTGTGTTTGCTATTCTGGTACATACTTTATTAAGTACCGAAATAAGGAGTATTATGGTAATGTAAAAGTTTTATTCTAGTCCATTTTGACAATAGAAATCTATTTTGAAAATAGAAGCTGTTAATATCATAGAAAGAATTCGTTGAATTGAAATATCTAATCTTTAGACTATTTTGCCTCGACTTTGCATGTTTAAATGTTCAAGCATGAGTTGAAAAAAAAAAAAACCTGAGGATCATTTACAAACTAATTCTACAGAATCCACGATTTGCTTTGCACACTGTCAAATGCATGGAATGTATGAATTTAAGAAACCAATTTGTTGTTAAATTTGTACTTTCTTTAACATAACATAACATAATATAACATAACATATCAAAATGACGGGCTAAGAAGGGTAGTCACCCCATAGAAAGCCCAAACTAAAACCACCACCATCACAAAAACAAAAAATCAAAGACGCCCAGAGTTAGTAAAGAACTTATCAATAATGACAATGAAATTGTGAACAGAAATAGAGTTAACCACCGACTCAGGAAAACCATTCCACTCATTAACAACTCTTTGCGAAAAGCAAAAACGCCGCATATCTAACTGTGAGAACTCTTTGGTCAACTTCAAACTGTTACCACGTGTCACATGAGGATTAGCTGAAAACAAAGCTTTGAACCATCTTTCCGAGTATCTGCCACATACATACAACGTTAGATGGCCCTTGCAAAACTCGCTCTAGCTGTAGGTCACATCGCATTTAAAGAGTGATTTCTCTACCAGTAGCTTGATTCGACATTAGTGAAAGGTTGTGACAGTTTGAATGTAATATCACAGAAATAAATTGTTGAAATGAATTCCGAATCTTGGACTGTTTTGTCTTAAAAACGTGTGTTGTGATTGGTCGAAACACAATGGTACAACGTGCATTTACATTGATAGCCCAATCAGAATCGTTTGAGAATAAAGTATACGCCGCCACATTTTAATCACAATATATGGCCTTTAACTGGACATATTTAAACATGAACACCCATCTTGTTTTTCTCAGGAGGCCCCTTAATGCATATCAAAATGTAGGTTAAAGTTATAACTACAGTTTAAGGGGTTTGTAACTACAGTCGTAAACGATGTGTGCCTACAGTCAGAAAGTGCTTTGTTTCTTCGTCTGAACTGTTTTAACATAATTATATTCTTAAATCAATACCAGAGGTACTATACGAAGAAAATCAGAAGGAGCCATCTGTTAACAAATACTAGTATTGCTCTCTTTAAATGAAGATTTATTTTACATAGTATTATTTAAAGTTTTTAACACTCAAAGATGTTGGTGCATGTGAAAAGTAATCAGTAATAAGTAATAATTCAATGTAGAACCGGTATATATTTCTGACTGTGACGTCATTAATTCCATACATTCTGAAGCCATTGCCATACTTTATAAAGTAACTTAGTTTCATAAATCAAAGACTTTAAAATAAGTTAGTTATCAACTTATCAACTTGCATACTAATTTTTTGACATAGTTGTATACTTTTGAAGCAATTGTTTTCGATGGTGCCCTGCATTCGTATCACGTATCTCCTACAGTTGACTACTAATGTAATAATAATTATGAAAAATTTAGTTTCCAGTGTAAAGTCCGGGAGATGTTATATTTTAAGGCACTAGTAAAATACGTGAGATAATAAACGTCCTGCAGCCGTTTTGTTCATATTTTGCGGTAAAAATGTGCAGACAGATTTACGTGAGAGACTATTTTGTCAGATAAGATGTAAGATTTTGCGAAATGTATTTTTATTCCTTAAAATCTTCAATTTCAACAACAAAGTTATACTATTACAAATATTTATATTTAGCTATGAAAGCAATGAACATTTTTTCACTGAGTTTTAAGTTTCGCCGGGCATTTATTTTTCTCGCAGAGGTATTTAAAATCTGAAATTTAACACTGCAAACTTTGGAAAAATAACACTGTATAAGGCTTAAAGTCCAATATTGTAGTAGAGCAAAGCGCCATGGGAAATCTTACAAAATAGCGATGTCCATGTCACGAAAATTCATGATTTAAGAAACCTGTTTGTTCCTTATTTTAGGACTTCTCCCGGGCTGATGTTAGTAAACTCGTGAGACAGAAAAAGTTGACTTATCAATTCATTATCGTCATTTACATTTCGGCTTTATTCCTCGCTGTACTGTTGCAAGCTTGTGATTTAATTGTGGCGGCGTACATTTTACTCAAGCACACAGTAATTGATCCAAGACAATCACTGATTTGCTCAGCTGTGTAGGTGTAGCCTGATCTATGTGGTCAATCAAAACACACGAATAATAAGATCGGTAAATACCGTCATGGTTCGCATGCCCATGCAAATTGACACCCATGTTATATGACCCGACAAACTATAAAAATGGCATCTCACACTAAGTCCCACATGGCATTCCATGTACCACATGGCATCTCACCCCATGTCCCACATGGCATTCCACCATATCTTCCACATGGCATCCCACCCCATGTCCCACATGACATCCCATGTCCCACGTGGCATTCCATCATATGTCCCACAAGGCATCCCATCCTATGACCCACATGGCATTCCACCCTATGTCCCACATCCCATGTACCAAATGACATCCCACCTCATGTCCCACATGATATCCCATGCCTTGTCCCACATGGCATTCCACCATATCTCCAACATGGCAAACCACCATACAGTGTCTCACATGGCATTCCACCATATGTCCAACATGGCATTCCACCATATGTCCCATATGGCATCCCACGCTATGACCCACATGGATTCCATCCTACATGTATGTCCCACATACATCCCTCCCTATGTCCCACATGGCATCCTTCCCTGTGTCCTGCATCAGTGGCTTCCCACCTGATGTTCCACATAGCATCCCACCATATCTTCCACATGGTATCCCTCCTAATGTCCCAATGACATTCTACTTAATGTCCCATATGGCATCACATCCCATGTCCCACATCCCATGTTCAACATCCCCTGTCCCCATGGCCTCCTACCCTATGTCCCACATAGTCTCCTACCCTATGTCACACATGGCATCCTACCTTATGTCACACATGGCGTCCTACCTTATGTCACACATGGCATCCCAACCTATGTCACACTCTGTGTTACTCGTAACATCCCACCATGTCCCACATGGCATTCTACCCTGTTCCACATGGCATCCCATACCATGTCCCACTAACCTGTTCCACATGGCATTCCATCCCATGTCCCACATGGTATCCCATTCCATGTCCCACATGGCATCCCACCCCATGTCCCACATGGCATCCCATAGGCTTTATAAGAAGTCTCATCCTAGCTATCACAGTCCCTGATTGAGCATACTATGTATGAAAGTGTCAGTTCATATAATAACTTATATGCAAATGATTTTAAATCTCAAGAAGTACAAGAGAGACTTGAAGATCTCTGAAGAAAATTGGAAATTTATATCATTTTACAGTTATCTTCTAAGAAAATATCAAATGTATTGTAGACTTTTTAAGGAAACTAGTCTTCAATCTTATGTTAAGTACTTCTGAAAATCTTTAACATTTTATAAGGAAATTCTAACCTTCCATAAGAATATCCGAAGAAACTTTCCTTTTCCTGGGGAACTCTGAAGAATCTTTAACATTTCTGAGGAAATCTCAGAAACGGACGGCCGGACGGCCGGACGGCCTGACGAATGTAATCGCCATTACATAAGTTCGCATAACAAATACAAATCTACTTAATGCACGATAATTGCCCTTTAACACAATGAACTATTCAAGTCTCATGTTCTCTCTTTTCTTCTTCCCTAAGGCTTTAGAGAAATTAAAATATAAATATTTTCTCCTTTTTTAAAGATTTGTACAATAACATGAAAAACAAAACTTGAAAACTGTAATCGAGTAGGTATTTGAATGATTACTAGATGCACTGTGACTTTTACGTTTCAAATGTCACCCGGACCTTATTGTAACACGTTTACGTTTACTTGGTCATATGAATGCTGATCACGGTGTTCATGATTTATCTAAGATAACAATTACAGGAACAAAGCAAATGGAGTTTTGCCGCTTCTCAATGGTTAAAATGTTTAGCTGGTTGGCTATAATAGTTGAGATAAACGCCTCCGCACATGAAAGTGCCTAACAAGGGCACTCAGTGAAAAACCTTTGATCTTATTTTATTGTCAAGTTATTGAATGGAACAAAAACTACATAGCAGACAATACCCATCAAACTTGCTAAAGTTGTTACTTATTGAATCAAATAACCAGATAATACGTTAGATTTGTGTTATCAAAGTCAACTAAACATTTACCCAATGTTCAAACGTTCATTTAAACAACAATTGGTGGTTTTCCGTATTTTAAACTGTTCTGCCAGAATAATTACAGCCTGTTCAATTATGTATAATCACTTCTACTTCCATGGTAAAACGTTTTGTGTAAAAAGAAAACACACAAGATGCATGTAGGCCACTATTTTAACTTGTGTGAACACGTTATATCACGTTATATTTCATAAGAGCACGGTAGTATTTGTGTAATGTAACCATGCAGTGTTGTTTTCGAATTTTTTGTAGTGGGGGACGTTTTTAGTTTTATTATCTAAGCGGAGCGCCACCATCGATTGGCGCGAAGCGTGAATTTTTTTTCAAAAGGCATCCCCTATATAGATCGCAGGAAATGACACTTCCCAGGTAATATTACCAGATTATTTATTTTATTACAATTTGATTGTGTTATAGTACTATCATTTCCGCGATTTTCTTTGTTTCTTCATTTTTCTATCTTAATTTTTTATGGGAAAACGGCGTTTTTATGGGGGAACGGCGTTCCGCTTGAATACTAAGTGGGGGAACGGCGTTCCCCCGCGTTCCCCCTGAAAACTACACTAATTGTAACGTATGGTGTTTGTACACGGTGTCAGCGATGACTAAGCCTGACACAAAATTAATGGTCGAAAGGGCTGTTTAATAGGTCAATGACACGTCAACGAAGGTCTTTTGTTAATTTCTTGCAAAGTTCACGATGAAATGTTTAAAAAGTCGCGATTAAATGTAATACATATTCATTTGATATTGTTTTTTTTACGCCAGTGCACCACAACTGGGTTATCAAAGGCCGTGGACATTGATTTGGTTGTTGATGCTATTTCTGTCCGTACGTCGTACCTGTGTTCTCGTCTGGGTCGTATTAATCGTTTCGTGATAGCATTGTTACTATCATGACCGAATACGCAGGCGACGACCCCATCAATGTAATTGTGTGTTCACCTCGTCGTCGGGTTTTTTCTCAAAAGTATCGCCCGCGTTCTCAGTAAAATTCCCATTGACTTAACGTTATCACAAGTTAAAAAGGCGGCCTCCATGGACTGTGTAATGAATACGAGCTCAACATTTTGGTGTTACTGCTCTTATTACACCAAAAGTTGGTTTTCTCCTGAACTGATTATAGGGTGAAAAACCGTGTTGCAATTTGCTTTTCTTCCATTAAACGATTTGAAATATAATGTTTTATTTTTGACATGTAGCAGTCTGTGTATGTCAAGAATTTTACACATCTACAAATACCCGAAACAAAAATGGTTAGTATCAGAAATGCACCATTTAAACATACATTCTGCCCCTCCGTGAAATGATTTATTCATCATACCTGCTATAAAAAATCAGATAATTTGAAGTTAGGAGATTCTATTTGTGAAGATCCTAGTTTTAAAATTGGTTGTTCTAACCGCAATCTCACCTGAAATCTCGGCCAAAGACTTCTGTGACTTTGCTCACTTTATTCCATTCGTGTCATCATCTGCCCAAAGGGTGCATACATTCATTACGATCAAGAAAGCGCAATAAAATTGTGACCTTAACACCCGATGATTAATATAAAATGGTCGGGCGATCAAATTACGTAACCCCCGCTTCCGATTTGCATTGCTTGCTTATTCGCCCATTAAATTATAGGATACAGTTTCCATGCTCCTCGGCAGGATTCACACATGTGTGATTCAAGTCAATTTGAGTAGTTTTTATGCATGCAATCGTGTCTGGAAATTATTCAGCTATGCTTGAAAGGTAATATTACTTTTGTGGGCTTTTCCAATTAGTGGAGGTAGGATGCTGCATGCTACAGGTATACCCCCAGCTTGAATAACTTTTAATGCGGCGGCTAGATAATCATATTTCAATTGCCACGTGCCTAATCTGCTTACATCGCTGACGTCGCAATTAATTATAAATTGTTGTTCACTGAATTGCATACAGATTTTACCGCTTAGATGCTGACATTTCAGAGATAACCTGTATCATTTATGTTTAATTAAGCAAAGAAATGGAAGGGATAACACGGAGAGTTGGAACCCATACGTTCTATTTTACTACGAGAAGATATTTCTTTAATGTTTTCATTGTCTTCTCAGAATGGTTTGGGAAATTTAAACTCTTACAAAGCCAGTGTATTTTATACTAGCTATTATGCTAATGTATTGCATAGTGCATACCCGATTTATATTTATTATTTCTAACTGTTTGAAAATTGTTAACATTCCCGTGAATTTTTCATTTTCAGATATTTGATAAAGGACTATTAAAGAAACAAATTAGTGTAAAAATCATGTTGATATCTTTTCCGTTTATGAGTATTATACCTCAAAGATCGCGTAAGTGTGTTGAAAAGTGACCTTACAGTGTATAGTGTAATGCCATAGAGGCAAATCCAAGACAATTTGTGTGTATTTCTTTGAAAACTGTAATCCCCTTTTTAAAGTTATTTAAGCATTTTTTGTTTAATTATTGAGATGAAGTATAACATGCACTTTATGATAACGTATTTTACCCAATCTGCTCGTGAGAAAATTTTCATATAGAAAAACATAGCGATTGTCTTGGATCTGCATGTTTATGACACCACATTGTACCCTCCGACGTCACTCTGATTAAATCTTTAAAACGGAATATGATATCAACATGGTTTTTGCACCAATTTGTATTTGTAATAGCCTCTATCATATAAATAACAAAAACAAATTATAGGAATGTTCCTTTGAATAGTTTAGTACAGGATTATAATCTAATGTAGACCCTTTACAGGGTGAAACCTTAATTTCAAGAATCACATAAGCATTCCGTAGAACAAACGTAAAGGTTATAAAAGTTATCTGATTAAGATCTTTTTGCAGTCCGAGAGATATTCTCGATCGAGGGTTTAGTACAAAACCCTCGATTGTTTTTTTTTTCAAAGCTATGGAGGACGCTAGTAAGGATTGTTTCCCATTATGCAATTCAAACCTAATACAGATTGTTAGTGGTGTATGATTTTAAATGATAAATATTTCAAATCATGAAATATTGCGAATCATGAAATTAGTCCTAATTCAGTCGTTATCATTTTTCATCAACTCATTATCCAGACTCATTTTGAAATCTACCAATCCGAATTTCAGATATTAAAGAAAATGATATTATTTAGGCAAAATTTAATGGAAAATGAATATCTTGAAATATAAATATCATTAAATGGTCATTTAAGGTCCAGACTCTTTTAACACTTTTGTTAAAAAGCTGGAAAATATTACATCTGGTACTACAAAATTATATCAATAAATTTCTAAAATATTTTAGTTTCTTCTTACAGATAATGTGTAATCTTTGTTACCAAATTAAACAAGGTTTTACAAGTCAGGTAATTGATCAAATTTAAAAAAAATCACTATCGAGGGTATCTTCCGAACTGATTTGTTCTCGAATTGAGAGCCATTAACGACGATTAATTTGTTTTTATTGTTTTCACAACAATCACAAGATAGCGTATATTTAAGATCTACTTATAAAAGGGTAGAATTGATTAAAGTTTAAGCGTAGAACTGTCCAAACCAAAACGACCATTTCGCTTTAACCAATCAAGCCATGCTATCTCATAAATGAGATGGAAACATTTCGAGAACCCGCTTTTTTGGTTTGTATTTTGTATCATATTCAAAAATATTCGCATTTTTCAATGGGTGTAAATGTCGCCAAGCAAACTCTGCGACCGTTTATTAAATTTTCTATTAAAGTTTTCTTATTTCCCGTTCCTCTAAGCGCTTACAGGTTTTACATTTTGTGTCTTACATGTATCTTTTTATCATCATCGTCATCGTCATCGTCATCGTCATCGTCATCGTCATCGCCATCATCATCAACATTATTATTATTAAGGATCTGCGTAGGGCCTACTTGAGATTTCTCATGGAATTGAAATATTTCCATTCAAGGAGAACCCCCAAGCTAGGTGCTATAGATCATCCATGTTTTAATGTCGTTAGTGATAATGTCGAAAATGACAGTTTCGAGATATTGCGTTTTGAAATTTGTTCCAATTTCGAATTCAACATTTCGTAATCAAATATTTAATGATAATATAGAGTGCATGATAATAAAGAAAACTGTTTAAATAATTGAATTGCAGTAGGATTGGCGAGAGAAAAAAAATCACTACGTTTAATATTGTTTTAAAGACATTCGTCACTATGTTAAAACAACTAAAGTTGGTTTTTTCACATTTGCCACACATTCGTAACTTTGTCAAACAGTAATCGCCAGTTTTAGAGAAATATTTTTCAATTTTCAGGAAAGTTCCTTAATTTCCGGGCGTTTTTGTTCGATTTTCGGATTTTTTTGCATTTTCGGTATGTATGTATGTATATATATATATATATATATATATATATATATATATATATATATATATATATATATATATATATATATATATATATATATATATATATATATATATATATATATATATATATATATATATATATATATATATATATATATATATATATATATATATATATATATATATATATATATATATATATATATATATATATATATATATATATATATATATATATATATATATATATATATATATATATATATATATATATATATATATATATATATATATATATATATATATATATATATATATATATATATATATATATATATATATATATATATATATATATATATATATATATATATATATATATATATATATATATATATATATATATATATATATATATATATATATATATATATATATATATATATATATATATATATATATATATATATATATATATATATATATATATATATATATATATATATATATATATATATATATATATATATATATATATATATATATATATATATATATATATATATATATATATATATATATATATATAT
>JAIGNY010001992.1:1027500-1100000 GCA_020152595.1 Chiridota heheva
GTTTTTGATTGGTCGAAATATTTCAATAACCACCGCAGAATTGACGTCACTAGTAGTACGTATTAGATTCACTGTGGCAAGGCCAATATTCTTGTGATGTATGAGAGTCCATGATGTCGAATCATGACGATTTCATATCAGATAATTGTCACATTTCAAAGAAATTCTTAAAAACCTCGGAAAAACAATATTCCCCACTGGATCATGCACTTATGTTATATCCAATTTGCACTAATGCATGTTCCCCATCGTCTGTGATCTGACTGATACACCGGTGTTGCTTAACATGTCCTTTTAAAGTCCCCAAGAGAAAAGAATAATCAAATCCCAATACTGTAGTTCCTCAGAAGTTGCCCATCTGCTACCTAGTTGCTATTCATAAGGCGTAATCTCAAGCTCTACAGCCACTTGACTGCTTGGCGGACTCGACACGATTCATTAGCAAACTACGAGTTCAGTTATATACTTCATTGCTCCTGCTAAACAGCGTAATAGGTTTAAACCAAGTCATTCATCTCATTCATCTCATAATGTAATATGAGAATCTTGATTAAAATCCTATAGTAGAAAACTCAATAAGTAACATATTCAGATTAGAGAAATAAAAACCTTTTTGAAGGGTAAGTGCATCTGGAATGTCTTTTTACAGAAAAAAAAAATCAACGTAAGATTTCACGTGTAGCAAAAAGGGTATCAGAACATATGCGCGGTGTTTGCGAGACAACTTAAGGCAGATGTTCTTCCAAGAAAAACGAAAGCTGAATCAACATGATTCTGTTGATAAATAATGACTTTCTTACAATTTATAGATTTACCAGAAGAAGAGTCGCGAAGAGTCGCCGATGTTACGTAATTATTTATTTTATTTTCATAATAATGTCTTGCCGCACTACGCGGATAGTCCAGATCGATCAAATGGAGGATATACATTATATTCTTTTATACCATTCTGACCCGTATGGGACATATATTAACTGACCACTATCGGTCGATCGTGGAAGAGCAATTATATCACATTCAGAAAAGAAAAAAAAACATTGAGAGTTATACTGCCTCTATACATGTTATAAATGTAACTGCTACAATGTAATTCGTGAATTGATATTCCTGCTATATGAGGGTCACAATTCATACAGTAATTGAGTTAAGTTAACGAAAAAAATGTATTCATTTTATTTGTTCACTCAAGAACAAAACTCACTAAACTGCATTTGTTTTATTAGGAAGTAGCCGATAATAAATCGAAAGAAAATGGGAAGAAAATTGCTTTGAAATAATTTTATTGAAAGCAGTAATTTTTCTCACAAAATAAGAAAACCAACACTCCACCACAAAAGGGTTTTGTTCTACCATCGGCTTCTTCCCGAATGGAAGCGATGTTAGATCCGGAGTGTACACATGCGAATAGAGTAGGCGTGCTTAGATTAGGTTTGAATAATGAAACCCAAATGGTTGTTGTCTGAGTATAGGAAGTATGTTCAATCGAACACCATACATGCGTAATTCTAACTTTACGACATCCCGAAAATAAAATGAAACACAAATTCCTGAATTAGTTTCGAGCGAAATGAATTAAAGAAGCACTAGACCGAAAATGGAGGGCGTATTTTTAGGGTTCCTGAAAAAAAAAGTTATCTAGCACGCATCGGTATAGCAAATTTCTGGTTACATCTACCTTGGCTGCATTGTCTACCTTGGTTGCATTGCCTACCTTATTTGCATTGTCTACCTTGGTTGCATTGTCTACCTTATTTGCATTGTCTACCTTGGTTGCATTGTCTACCTTGGTTAATTTGTCTACCCTGCTTAAATTGTGTACCTTGGTTACATTGTCTACCTTGGTTACATCGTCTACCTTGGTTACATTGTCTACCTTGGCTACATTGTCTACCTTGGTTACATTGTCTACCTTGACTACATTGTCTACCTTGGTTACATTGTCTACATTGGTTACATTGTCTACCTTTGTTACAATGTCTACCTTGGTTACATTGTTTACTTTGGTTGCATTGTCTACCTTGGTTGTATTGTCTACTTTGGTTGCATTGTTTACCTTGGCAGCATTGTCTACCTTGGTTACATCCTTAACCTTGGTTACATGGTATACCTTGGTTACATTGTCTACCTTGATGACATTGTCTGCCTTGGTTACATCGTCTACCTTGGCTACATTTATCTTTATTACATTAGCTTGGTTACCTTAGTTATATTGGTTGCATCAATTACCGTTAATTAGCAATAGCATAAGTGTTTTTAGAGAAGAATGCATGGTGGACCTTAAGCCCAACAGGCATCTGGTAAGTTACCGCATATTCACCCAACAGCTATGTGGTAAATTGCCGCATATTTTACCCAACAGCCATGTGGTAAGTTGCCGCATATTTTACCCAATAGCCATGTGGTAAGTTGCCGCATATTTTACCCAACAGCCATGTGGTAAGTTAATTGTCGCATATTTCATCCAACAACCATGTGGTAAGTTGCCGCATATTTCACCCAACAACCATGTGGTAGGTTGCCGCATATTTCACTCAACAGCCATGTAGTAAGTTGGCGCATATTTTACCCAACAGCCAAGCTGTTCTGTAAGTTGTCGCATATTTCACTTAATAGCCATGTGGTAAGTTGCCGCATATTTTACCCAAGAGCCATGTGGCAAGTTGCCGCATATTTCACTCAACAGCCATGTAGTCAGTTGGCGCATATTTCACCCAACAGCCATGTGATAAGTTGCCGTATATTTCGCCCAACAGCCATGTGGTAAGTTGGCGCATATTTCACCCAACAGCCATGTGATAAGTTGCCGCATATTTCACCCAACAACCATGTGGTAAGTTGCCGCATATTTCACCCAACAGCCATGTGGTAAATTGTCGCATATTTCGCCCAACAGCCATGTGGTAAGTTGCCGCATAATTCACCCAACAGCCATGTGATGAATTGCCGCATATTTCACCCAACAGCTATGTGGTAAGTTGCCGCATATTTCACCTAACAGCCATGGAATTTTCATATTTCTAGGAATTTTTAGAAAGTTGGGTGCAGAAATCGATTCCATGAAAATCCAATCGAATATTCCATTTGGAATTGCCCTATCTGTTGTAATGCTTTAAGTACTACTTCATCAAGCATGGTGGTAAAATAATGTAAAAGTTTAGAAAATTTAATCAGATTTATTTGCAATTTATGTCAGACAAAACGAGTAACTCTTACAGTTTTCTGTTTTAATCGATACTCCTATAGTGCCTGATTATATAGGGAATACCTCCGTCACATCACATCGGCTGTCAAAACTTTTGGGCACTTAACGATTTAATGAAGAAAAATAAATGGCTGCACCATCCATTTAGAACGAGAAGCTTGCGTTAGTTTGCAAGTGTAGACGAAGTCTGTTGTATTATATCATTGGCATCAATCAATTCACATCCTCAGGGTGAACACCCCGAATGAACACAGAATAGACCTTTTCAAATCTGAATCGGCAATTTCCGGATAACTAGATTAAATAATGTCACATGACCGAGACTCACGTGTCCATAATGGACCAATTGTATACTGGAGGAATCTTATTGAAAATACTGGAGGAATCTTATTGAAAATACTGGAGGGATCTTAGCCGTCTGCACAAATCACACACGGTATGGGACCAAGCGTATGAAAAAATGTTTTCAAGCGCACGTATCGTACGTGTATTATACGTGAAGGAAATACGCGCCCGTATTGCTGCTTACATTTTCCCTTAAACCTGCAGCTGATTGGTTGGGAAACAAAAAAGTTTTTCCAGCATTTGAATGGTTAAAGTACTCTGAAGTTTCACGTTTGGCTAAACTCGGTTTGAAAAGGTCTATAGCATTATATTACTTGACCAATGTTCGAAATCATCCTGATAATCAAAACACCATCGCTAAAACACAATATACAAAACAAGTTATGTTAAGAAATGTTCAAGTCACTACCATATTTGAAAATTTGACGTTCAAATTTCTTTTACGCAAAAATGCATGAATCTTCTTGTAGAATACGTCCTAAATAATGCTTTACGGACACACCTTAAACAGTACACTTACCATTAAAGTCCTTCTCAACGAGTAATGTAAACAAAGTAAACAAATAATGAAAACGACAAAATGGTAAAGAAACACTCATTCGCTAGTGTTAAATAATTGTTGAAAAATCTAATATTCTATGAATAAAAAGGGAGGCAATATCATCGATTATTTATTTTATGTTAAGCTTTCTTAAGAAATTCATCTGCAATTTGAAAAGATTGGATATGAGAGACATTTTCTTTTAAATGCATTGATGATTGAAGCTTCGAATGCTTAACATTACTTAAAAGATTGTGTAAATAGTGTTAATTGTGAATTCAATACAGCAACAGTTGTACATTAAGAAGTAATGCAAGTGCTACATTTCCCATAACTAGATTGACCTGTTTTAAACTACAAAAGTTAATTGGGTTTCGAATAAACTTTAAGCAATTGAAGACTTTCAGGTATATCATAGAAAGTAAATATCATCTCACTCGACTAAAAAACCGAGATCTGAAAAAATCTTGGACTTTTGGTGTAATAAGAAAATACACCAAGACTTGGGAGCTTCGTATTATGTTTATGTTTATATATCTATATAGCGCTTAATATCTATACAATGCACATTCAGCGGCGCTGTACAGAAAATAGATAAAACTGTTCATAAAGTTAATAAAGTTGATAGGTTAGGGATAAACACAAACAGTTATAAAAAAGCCTGGGTGAACAAAACAGTTTTTAGTTCCCGTTTGAAATTGTCGTAGTTATTGATGCAACGAAGAGAAGATGGTAAACTATTCCATGTGACAGGGGCAGCTACAGCAAACGACCTGTCTTTAAATGTTCTGCGTTTTGTGAGAGGAATGTCGAGTTTTTTTAAGATAGGAAGGAGAGAGATCATGAAGATATTTGTAGACGTATGTTGCAATTTTATATGTTATTCGATATTTTGTTGGTAACCAGTGAAGGGAGCAAAGAGAGTCAGTAGCACTATCAAACTTTCCTCTACCTAGAACCAGCTTGGCAGTCATGTTCTGGACCCCTTGCAACTGTTTTATATCACAATCAGGAAGAACATAGTACAAGGTATTTGAATAGTCGAGGTGAGGTAAAACCAGAGATGAGGCAAGTGTTTGGCAAATATTAATTGTCAAGTACTTCCTTATGCTCCTGATCCTACTGAGGTTGAAGAGTGCAGTTTTACATTTAGCCTTAATCTGTTGGCGAAATGACAAAGATTCATCCCAGTAAACTCCAAGATATTTGATCAAGGTAGATTTTTTTTACTTCGATACCACTCACCACCATGGAATGGGAGTTGCACTTTTGTAATTGGTGTTTGCTACCAAACAAGATAAACTCTGTTTTACGAGAGTTGAGTTTTAATTTGTTTGAAATTATTCAAGAGTAAACTTTAGATAGGCAACTTTCAGGTTCTCCTTTGGGTGTAAATGCTTTATAGAGAGCATGGTCGTCAGCACATCCCATGACATTGATGTCAAAGGTATAATTACACCACCTAATGGGCTGGCATAAGCGGAATACAATACTGGCCCAAGTATTGAGCCTTGGGGTACAGAGTATTCATTAAGATCTATGGAGGCCGCCATTTTAACTTGTGATATCGTTATATCAATGGGATTTTACTAAGAGCACGGTGGTATTTGTGTAATGTAACGTATGATGCATGTACACGGTATCAACGATGACTAAGCCAACACAGAATCGTGTGTCGAGAGGGCTGTTAAAAAGGTCAACGACCCGTCAACGGAAGTCTTTCGCTATGTTACTGGGAAGTCCACGGTAAAATTGTAAAGTTCACGGTCAAATGTAATAATTATTCATTTAATATCGGTTTTTCCTTTCAAAAATACCCCCCGCGTTCTCATTAAATCCCCCCATTTACTTAACGTTATCACTAGTTAAAATGACGGTCCTTATGGATCGTGTAATGAATACGAAGCTCCCAAGTTTTGGTGTATTTGTTATTACACCAAAAGTCCAGGATTCTCCCGGACTGTTAAAAGTTGATCTTAATAAACGTAATTAATCTTAATCTTACGTTCATTAACCATCGCATATATTCGTATCATGACAAAAATACTCTTCTCTTATGTTTTCATCAATTCAATGATATTGTCTCAGTTTGTAATAATGTCACCTTAGTTTTCATGTGTTACAATCGAGCTGTTGATAACATACTTTACTACAGGAAACACGCCCTAAGTCTTATACTTACTTTGTAAAATATCAACATGTACAGACGCCTATCATTTATTCTCGACCTTTCACAATGTGAACGTAAAAATGGCAATATGATAATCAGAAATAAAGCTTTGTTTTAGTTAAGTTATTTCAAGCATGCCCTAAATGGTTCAACCAAATTTCAAAATAAATAATTTGGCAGTAAGAAAATAAGACAATTTCTTATTCACCTATCTATCAAAGCAATGATGAAGCACTTTTCCCGGGTAAAAACTGATACAAAATGATGAATGGAATACAAAGCTCTATCGACTTTTAAAAACATCACAGCGCAAGTTTTAAATTGATGTACTTAAAATGAATCAAACAGAAATAAGTATCTGAATTAACAGGTGTGACAAGAATCTTGCTAGGCCGAATTCGGTAATACCATTTTTAATGTGTGAATAAGACTAAATGACTTAGAATCAATACGAAAACAACGGAAAAGGTATAACAAAAGATATGCCATGTGTTATATCAAAATCAACTTTTCAAGTTATCAAATAACAAAATGAAATACTTTTACAACATTTTCTTTGTTTTTACATCTTCTTTTGTTTTAACAACATTTTTCTCTTCTCCTCTTAGAGCTTCAATGCCCACGAAATGATTTTTCAGGATTGGATAATTATCAATTCATGGTAAGTTTCAAGTGCTCCTTCAAATGTTCCATCAAGTACAAATGAACAAAGCAAACTTTGTTACAAACCTTCAATGAAACGACAGATAAGCGTCTATGACTAAAACTTCACAATGAAAATGGCGGCTTCCATATATACTGTAAGCTCAGTGCGCATGCCTGAGTCTCCCGATCGGGGGTCTTATTGAGTTCCCCGATCAGCGGTACTAACCGAACTGACAATGGTTCACCGCAATAATTGCTATTCCGAATTTCGATGACGTAAAAATGGAACGATACAATTACTTACCAACTTTATCGCTAAGATAAGTTCCTCAGGCTTTAGAAGAATGAATAAAAATGACTGACGAGCCTATAGGAGCTTTCAACTCACCAAGTGGCCTCTCTTTATACGTTTGTAGTACCACGTCCTGTTACTGACCAATTGTCCGTGGATACTGGAAAGATAGACTGTTGGATCAAATAAATCTGACCCCACACTAATAATCAGTTCGGTTTCATCTTCTTTTTGGGAGAAAAATCATTATCCCCCAAATTAGCTAATCACTATGTTAATTATATCTTCTCGCGCATCCCTGCGGCCCATTACATCATTGTGTTAGAATTTAGTCAGCCGCTTTCTTAGTTTTCTACATATGCACCAATTAAGTGTATAAGTCATTTTTGTACAGCCTGTAAGGGCATTCACAGCCTCATAGAAAAATACTTCAGTCACATTTAGATTTAACATTCAAAATGGTTAACAAGCATTCTGTTTCATAGAAAGATACTGGGAAGGACAAAAAGAAGGGGGAGGGGTGGACATCTTACTAAAAGTGGTAGTTATGTGCAACCCATTAACTGAAAACTACATTCTAAAAAAAGAATGGTCGAATTTGATCACAATATGGTCAAAAGTTGACCAAGTGAGGAGTAAATTATGCACCGAACCATATGTGGTCAAATTTGATCAAGTTAGCATGGTCAATATTTTTGACCAAGTAAACTTGGTCAAATTGACCACATATGGATCGGTGCATAATTCACTCCTCACGTGGACAAATTTGACTATTAACACTTGAACAATCTGTTGACCACTGCAGTTTGGTCAAATCTTCTGACCATTTTGTGGTCAAATTGACTACAAAAATGGCTCCAGTTGATTAAATCCTTGGTCAAAATAAAGTACTGTTCTACACAAAAAAAAAAAAAAAACCCAGTAACAACACAATGTTTCAGTTTGGAATTTTTTAATTTCATAAAATTCCTGGGTAACCGTTAACGATACAATAATGGTTTTCTCTATAATATAGTTAACAGAGAAACACAAATAATATACGACGTTTACTTTAAAAGATGTGCAAATTAAAATCTTCTAAGTACTCCATTGAATCTGAAATTCAAGGCACATGAGCATGTCAAGTTGTCAAGATCGGAAATGATTAGTAACTTTTATATTAATATCTGGTGATGATTATCAACTATATCCAACTTGCCATAAACTATAACATCAAAACAAAGTTTCTATTCCATCTTAACTTACGATTTGTTTATGAAGCTTTGTGAAATTATCTTTAAAATGCAGTAAAAAAGTCCGGTACAAACATAAATGGTTGCAATACACTGGGCCTCAAGTTACAACATATTGGTGTTTCATGAATTTTAATAGACTTTAGAAGTTTTCTAATTCATGTATAAAATTGTCTGTTGTAAAATTGTCATATCTCTTCAGGCCAAATGTGAGCAAGTGTCATATTTCTTTTATAATGTATAAAACTAATCAGTATTTTCCTAAAAAGACATTAAATATTTCTGCAATTGACATCACAGTCTAAGAAAGACTTCATTTTCTGTGAAATTGTACCCTTAAAAAAGAAAAGTGCCTGGACATGTACAAAAGAATTTCTATGTGATTAGATGAACATAAAAAATCTCAGCAGTTCAGTCTTTATAATTTCCAAGCTAACATTTTAGTTCTTTAATAACACATAATAAATGTTTTGAATTGATTTTTTACGCATGACACAAATTGACTGACATAAAGATTAAAACTGTTTTAAATGACTGAGAGAGCCATGCATGGCAGAGAATAAAAACCAATGGGCTTACTTAATATGTGGATCTCCCTGGTCATACTGTACATACAACCTTACATACAAATTTGCATATTAAGACTACAACATTACAAGATCTTTATGGTCTATGGATGCATAGCAATTTGTCTACTGATTCAAATAGCTTTAAAATCTAAGCACATCAGTTTTTGTTAATTTTGAAAACAGCATAAAGTTTTGGAACTTTTTCCACTCTATAGAAACAGTCCACTGTCCACCCAGTCCAACATCACAAAATCTTTGTGTAATTCTTTCAGTTTATTTCCCACTTAACTGTCCATTAAAATTATCGGAGTTTACTCCTCCAAAGAATTCGATGGAAGGTATGGTAAGCACTCAAATTTACTGCAACTTTTACAATAGAATAATGCTAAGAATTTTAAAAAGAACAATTTAAATCACAAAATACCAAGGGTACCAATACAGCAAAAACTATGATTATAGAACACTGCAGAGCACACACCTCTGCCCATCTTCATTCCCCACCGGAATACAATTTTCCTCAGAAACCCTCGATCCAACAAGTTGTAACCCCAAACAATCTATTTCTCACTGTTGATCTGTATTGCCATTTACATTCTAAATACTTGAGGATCATCACAATTTTCAGTGTAATTCAGGCTAAGTATTCATTGTTTGAGCTATACAAGGCAGATTCACATTCCATCATTTCCATTCATGGCAGAAACCAATTGGTTTGATTTCATTGATACCAGAAACCACTTGATCTTCTTTGAGTGCAGAAAATTCATTGTATGGCTGTTCTTTCATGGCATGAGTTCATTGTTCAAGCACATTCTTATAGAAAGTTTCAAGTTAGTGTTGATAAATCTTGCCATAAAATATCCCCACCCCTCCATTTTTGCCCTTCCCCTACTCCAATACGTCCCTAATTTTAATTTTATTCACATATTTCTAAAGCAGTAATAAAACTACACAAATTTTGATCCAAATCCAATCATCAGTTCTTGAGAAATCTTGATGACAGACAAATTGTCCCCACCCTCTACCATTTTCACCCTTCCCCTATTCCAATGTCTCAAATTGTAATCACTTCTTCCTTAAGCAGTAACAAAAACACACACCAAATTAGATGAGAATCCAATCATTAGTGCTTAAAATATCTTGATGACAAACAGACAAACAAACGAAGGCGGAAACATAAAATTACCTATAGCTATAAAGTGTATATTCTTATGTCTGAAAATTTAAAAAGCTGTAAAACGGTCAATTTCTTTATTGATTTTGTGATAATTTTTAAACCATTTATAAATCAATTTAGTTAATGTTGCCTTTTAAAATTCAAACACCTGCAAAATATTAAAATCTGAATTTTGTTGTCATTTACAGTGGATTTTAAACTTATCCAGATAAAATTCTTTAACAATACATGTAAGTTCTTCTCGATACAAATCGCATGAATCCTTAATGTACTTAGAACGATCCTCTGTGTACCTTCAGTAATGGGTTACTCTAGCGACAAGCGTCCACTTCATTCTAATGGCCACTGTTTGTCTACCCTTCAACATATTCTTTAGAGCTGTATTAGTGTTTCATGAGATATTACCGCACTTCATAGGCTAGGCTAGATCAGCATCTGTTAAAAAAATGACAATAAATAAATATTTAGAACAATTAAATCCATTAATGAAATTTAATGTCTATGGACGTGTAGAGGCAACATTACCTAAATTGCTTAAGAAAATATTAAAGTCCGTTATAGGAGCAAATAATATCATCAAGATTGGTTAAATGTTAATTATTATACAGCATTTTTGAATCTGTCATCAATTTGCATTTGCATATTTTTGATTTTAATCATCTTTCAACCAGTAGAAATTGCTATATGTCCATAGACCTTGGAATAAAAATAAAAATGCATTTTCATAAAGGGCTTTTCTTGTATTGTTTTCTTTTTCTATAAGTGCGAATTAGCACTAATAAATGGCATTTGATTAATCAAAGAGAAATGCTTAAGCCTTGCCATGTATTGACTAAGCACCATGGTTAGACCTTTTGCCATATCATCAAGATTTAAAGCATTTACAATCTGACAATAGAGTAACTACTACCATTTATAAATTATTTTAAAGTCATGCTAACTTTTTATAAGTGACACAAATTTTCCACAAACATTCCATCTTCTAATCAGGAAACAATACATCAATTTTGTTCATGAACTTGTTGTCCTTTCTCTACTACTCTCATCTCGATCTTGGGGTGGAGGGAAGTCCGTATGTGAGGTACATATATCAGCGACGTAGGAACATATTTGACATTGGGAGGCCAGATTTGATATTTGTCCTAACAAACCTACAAAAATGTAGAAGTCTCTTATCACGGTAAAACTATTTGTAAAGGGTGGAGGGAGGAAAAGGGAGGGGGGGGGGGGGGGAGGGGGGAGCAGTCGTAAAATTATTTGAAATTTGGGTTTCCTGAAAATTGATTAAGGACATTTCACAAAAATTGAAGCAAATTTCTTGAAAATTTTCCAAAGTGAAGACAATTTTTCAAATATGAAGGAGATTTCACAAAAATTGAAGGAAATGTACCGAAAATTGATGGAAACTTCGCCCCAAAAAAGACAATTTCACAAGAATTGGGGAAAATTCACAAAAATTGTTGCAATTTTCCTGGATACGAAGAAGATATCCCAAAAATAAAGGAAATTCCCCAAAATTGAAGCAAATTTCGTGAAAACTGAACATAAATTCCGGAAAATTGAAGCAAATTGAAGGAGATTTCTCGAAAATTGAAGATTTCTGGAAGAAAAAGATGCTATGATAGAATCTGACTCTTCAAAATCAATTAGTTAGACCTTGTCATACTGCTGATAAGGTTTCAGTTAATGGGCTGCTCACCCCTATCACTTTAAGTATGAGTACCCCCTCCCCTCCAACATCTTGTGTCACCTACTACATACAGAAGATATAAATCATAAATCCTATGCAAGTCTGCATGGTTTGAAATGGCTTGAATGACATATATGCTTGTCCACCATCAAAAGCTAAGAGGATATATGTGGCATGTAGAATTGTAAATATATATATTATATATATATATATATATATATATATATATATATATATATATATATATATATATATATATATATATATATATATATATATATATATATATATATATATATATATATATATATATATATATATATATATATATATATATATATATATATATATATATATATATATATATATATATATATATATATATATATATATATATATATATATATATATATATATATATATATATATGCATGTTTAATACCTGTGGTGATAAGTCTTTTCATACCATTCTGCAAATTCCAAGTTGATGTTCAAGATAACCCAATACCAAATGATTGTCAGTGCCTCTGGAATACCTGTAAATGTATGAATACACATGGATAAATAAACAAAGACTATATCATGATTAAATACTCTCCTGGTGCTTGTACATTTCTGTAATAACATACTTTAATATTTCATCGAATCGATGGTCCATGCTTTGGTCAATCAGGAAACAGGTGATAATGTGACGAAAATGATCTCTTTTCAACTTCTGTGGTCCTATATGCCTCTTGATCGCCTTCAATGATAATGAAGTGCTAAATAGTCCACCAATTAATCACAGTATTTAAGGAGATTAAATTGTCCTCCTCTGAGGGCTGTTCATGAAAGGGATTTTTTTTTTACTGTAGCTCAAGCAGGCCTATAAATAAATCTGGAGTTCATGTTATGTAAAAATATATAGTACCATTTTGTTCGTTACAACTTCCAGGTCTATTCGCAAATATGTATTGCAATGGGGATAAACACGTAAAGAAGTACATGCCTGAAATATTCATCAATTGAAATTGGAAAGGATTCCTGCAGTCCAGCCCCCATCAAGATACTTTTCTATCAATGCAATTAGCTGCCAAAGAGAAAAGGTGTATTGTTTTTTAAGCTGCAGTACATGGACTGAATACTTTAATTCCGCTTGGGAGGTGAAATTGGGAAATTCTTAACATCAAATTGAAAAATTAGGTAAAACTAAAGAGAAATTCGGTAAAATAAGAACAATTTGGTTAAGTTATAAAAAAAAGTGTTGATTTGTGTGGAATATCTACAACAAGAGTGTACACTAAAACTGAATGTGGGTTAAATCTGTGGCAGTTTGCTTTTTAGTGTTGTTTTATTAATAAAAGAAGGTACTCTAGTTTCATTGAGGAGTCAAAGTTTTGTGTTTCAATAAAACTTTGCAATTTCATATGATCAAAACCATTTATACATCAAACTTTGTTATATCTTCTGTCATAACTATTTGATTACACTCAACAGCACTACAGCAGTATTAAATGAACCAGCATCATGAAGTAAAAACGGTGTGTCCTTTATCATTTTCATGTCAGAACTTGCTCCAAATTTACTAAAAGACAGTTTCATCCGCTTCTATTTCACCATAATATGCATCCTCTCATTTGGGATTTTTGTCATATGACCAGTGGCATGTTCAGTGGGGGTCATTGGGGTATAAATAGATTAAAAGTTCCACTTCATATAATGAATAACAAACGTAAGACAAGTAATAGTTGCCATAATATAATGTTGAACTGTCCAATTAAGCATGTTGACAATGTGATTACATGGTGATGAAAGAGGATGATTCAGATGATACATAATTTGAAGTAGGTTTATGATGAGATGGTGATGAGGATGATAAACTAGAAATCACATTATTACAGGAAACTTGACTCTCCCCTCTCCTCCCCCCTCCCCCCTCCCCTGTAAAATTATGTATGTAAATGTAAGATGAAAGAGGATGTTTCAGATGATACATAATTTGAAGTAGGTTTATTATGAGATGGTGATGAGGATGATAAACTATAAATCACATTATTACAGGAAACTTGACTCTCCCCCTCTCCTCCCCCTCCCCTGTAAAATTCTGTATGTAAATGTAAGTAGCGGAGTATACCAGTACACAATATGCTATCTTTAATTGTCAGGATTTTTTCTTTAATTTTTGGGAACTTTTATTCCGCTACTTTCATTTTCGCACAATTTTCTCTGATCTTCGGGCAATTGTCTTTGATCTTCCGGGAAAATTAAAAAAAAATCTTTCATTTTTACGTAATGTTACCAATTTTTTAAAATAGTTACACAGATTTTCAATAATTGTATCAAAGGTTGCAATAAATTGACCAAATTTTCTTTCATTTTTTTCAAATTTGTATTAGTAATATCCAAATTATACCTTAAAATTTGGAAGGTGAAATCGCAATCCCCCATCGCTTCCTATACGCCTCTGCATACAGCCATTTTCCAATAATTACCATTTGTCTCACACCCTGGCATCGAAAGATAAATACGGCATATGGTGCCACTTGAATGATCACTTGAAAAATATTCATAACAGTACATGTACCAATCAGATTTCAAAATTTTAGTAATCTGCCTTCTTGCATCTTCAAAATCATACTTCCCTCTTTGGTAGGCTGTAGCAAGGTAAGACTTATGTAGCAATGTCTTCATCCTACATCATACGGAAAAGATGAAAATGATACATTGGTTAACTTTGATTTCTAAGTTAGTGTAGTGCTAGTTATTAAGTCTACAACTGTATACCTACATCACTTAACTTTATGAAGTTTGCAATTAGTAGTACTAGTAATGCTGCAAGGTAGGCCCCAAGTAATTTGTATTATTTCATTTATTTAAAAAAAATATTTAAAATGAAGAACTTTTATAAAAGTTCTTTATAAACTTTGGGCATCTTTGCGTTTACTGTAATTTTTTTTTTGTGGTGGCCCGTTTTAGGCTTTCTATGATATGATATGGCCCTTCTTCGCATGTCATCTTGTTATGTTATTTGGGCCTAACATTAAGCGTAAATTTACTTAGGCCTATTTATGGTTAACGTTATTGACCCGAATTTCAAGCACTCTCGAATTTGAATCACCCTAATATTACCTAGTTATTATATACATCCCTCAGTATGTGGTTTCGATGTTACAACTTGAGATTGAGAACCTAATTTTTCAAATTCATTGCCACAATCATGTATCGTTTTGAAGTTGTAGCCTAAGCCTAACGTTTAATAGACAAGTCCCAAGTTGAAGGTGCAACCTCGTGAAATAGGTATATAGCCTATGCCACACTGTAGAGTTTAGTGTGGAGACTGTGTCTTCACTTTCGATTAATTTGGGATTATATCTAGGGCTTAGTTTTCTTTCTGAGCACTTAGTATGGCTTAAGCATTGCAACTAATTATTTTCTTGTTAAATATTTTAGAATAATGAGCTAAAACATGAAAATAAGCATAGCTTACTTGCCTTTGCCGTTCGCTTCCTCGGAAAACTTTTGGTCGGCTGTAGAAAAAGTTTGCTGAAGGTACGACGACTGAAAAAAAAAAAAAGGGGCTCACAAAGAGAGGGCCAAAGCATCATGTGCCCTGGTAACATTTGCTTTGTCTTCCCAAACAATGATAACCTTTTCACTTATGCCCTAGGCTACTTAAGATACGTTGTTAAAGAACTATATGTTGCTATTTTCAGATGCCCTAACATATCCACCCTCACTGTCAATTGATTTAAACCAGTGATTTATACACCGCAGGCCAGTGAATTATACGCCGCGGGCTAGTGAATTATACACCGCTGGTCAGTGAATTATACACCACATGCCAATGAATTATACACCGCGGGTTAGTGAACTATACACCGCGGCCCAGTGAATACACCGTGGGCCTTCTCGGCTTCTATACGGAACCAATCAATGCACTTGCATGCTGTATTGTTTACATAAAAAAGCCAATTATTAAATATAAAATTTGATCGCGAATCTGCCAACCATCCCTCCCTTTCCATTTTCCCATGATTATACAAAGAGCTTTCCGCACGGTTTCTAAGCGAGTCAATCGCATCTAAAATATATCACAGACTTTTCACAAAATGAGGAAAAATAGGTAGAATTTAATTATTTTTGAAAAATACTCCTTTCGACTTCATTAACTAATGGCGAACGACAAGGCTCCTTTGAAATGATTAAGAAAAGCTACTCAAATATCACATTACGTGCTTTTAGTACCCGTCATACAATGCTGAAACATTGGCCATTGCCTGATGATAACCAACAGACTAAACGACCGTATTGCATCTAACAGCAAAGGTCATTGCGCAGGTCAAATCTTTTTCACTGTTTTACGAACAAACGGACTGGCAAATGACATTCGAGGGATTGGCTTTGATTTAGATCTAATTATAATCTGTTTTCGCGCTTAAAGTACCGTCAAACATCACATGGGTGGTAATGGAATTTACAATTCATAATGCTACAAAGTGTATGACGGTCAAATATATAACATATATATATATATATAAAATATATATATAATATATATATATATATATATATATATATATATATATATATATATATATATATATATATATATATATATATATATATATATATATATATATATATATATATATATATATATATATATATATATATATATGTGTGTGTATCATAGAAAGATATATGTATATAGAAAATTTTCTCAAAATGAAGGAAATTTTCCTGAAAGTAAAGAATATCTTACAAAAATGAAAGGAAATTTCCCCAAAATTGAAAAATACTGTTAAAAATGTAAACAAATTTCACGAAAATGTAAGAAATATCCCCAAAACGCAGAAATTTTCCGGAAAATTTAAGAAAACTTTGAAGAAAATTGCCATATAAAGAAAATTTCCTGATAATTGAAGAAAACTGACGAAATATAAAAAAAATATCACGAGAGTTTCTAAAAAATGAAGAAAATTTCCCGAAGATTGAAGAAACTTTCTCAAATATTGAAGAAAATTTTCCCTAAAATTGAAGAAATATTCCGAAAAATGAAGAAATTTCCCAAAGTATGAAAACTTTTCAAATAAAATTTTCCCGAAAATGAGAATTCCCATAAATTGAAAGAGATTTCTCTGAAAAGTGGATTGCAGAAGATTTCCGGAAGAAAATTCATTTGTGACACGTTTATTATTGAGGGGGCTTAAAATTGTGTCAACTCTATGCATGCTATAGTCAGAGAGTGGCGAAGGCCGCGAAGCCCTGGTGGGGTTTCAGGGTATCGCAGGAAGCTCTACGTTTGTCGTGGTTTTAATAGCAGAAAAGATGTTTAAAATGTGTCACCTCTATTGGACGAAGCTGCACGTAGGGGTGCTGGGGAAAACCCCAGGAATCCCTGCAATTCTCGTGATTTTCAGAGCAGAAAATTGCTTTATATTGTGTCAAAACCAGGGTCGATGTTCTAGGCGAAGAGGGGGAAAAGCTCCAGGAAGCTAGTAGTGTTTTTTGACTTGATTTTGCTTGCAAAAAATTGCTAAACTTAATCAAGTTCGTTAAACAGTTAAAAGGAATATTATTTAAGAATCGACTGTTTAAATGCAGGATCTCATTGACTTCAAAATGTGCCTTTAGTTGGGGTATAGGAATGGTTATCATGTTTCTGATGTAAGAATAAAGCTTTGAGAACAAATATTTACAACGTTGAGAATAAAAAGTATATCAGAGTATATTTTCATAACAATTTTTGCGCCCCTGTGAGCATTCGGCGCCCTCTCAAAAGCTTCTACCAGCTGTATTCAATAAAATGGTTTGCCCTTCATGGCAGGAGCAGAAATTGAATATTGCCGACAAGCTATCGCGATGCATCGGTTTCTGTCCGACTACACATTCCATTTGTGTAGTCCACTGTTTTTGGACTACACAAATGGAATATTACTTGCTTAATAGTGTAGGAAGAAGTTATTGATCAACACGTAAATTTTCCCAGGACAAAATTTTGTTTTCTCCGGACGATTTTGGCGCCCCTCAGAATGCTTCGCTAAAGGGAGGGGGGAGGGGGAGGGGGGCTGTTACCCCTGGACCTGCCACCACGCCACTGTATAGGCATACTTTCCTCACTATTACGTAAACCCAAAGGAGATCACTTTCTCAATACACGTATGTGGTACATTCCTTGGTATTTTTCTTAGAAATTGAATTAGATTAAATTATAAGAATCTAAATTATTTACATATGTATAAATGTTACCTACAGTAAGAAATTAAAACGAAATATAAGATCTGTCAATGCGAAAGGTAAAATTTATTACAAGACTAATACACTACAAGAAATAAAATGCCTAAAATTAATATGACTACAGTTAAACGATAAGAATTTTTTTTCTTTATACATAACTAACATATACATACTAGTTGTCCAATTTCGGGGCGTACCTGTCTAATGATGCATAAAACATCTCTCCTCGACTGATTGGAAAACCCACAAAGTAATATCGCCTTTCAAGCACTGAAATTTGAGCTTGTTAATAACTACATAAATAACTACAAGCCGGGTAATTACCACAAGCCAGCGGAGCTTGAAACTGTATCGTGTAATTTAATGGGCGAGTAACCGAGTAATACAAATCGGAAGCGGAGGTTCGTAATATGATCACCCGACCATTTTTATTTTAATGATTGGGTGTTTAGGACACATTTTAATGCGGTCATAAGATCGTAATGAATAGCGTTGCGTGAATTGTGGCGCGAAAAGGAATATAAAAATTAAACTGATTTAAAATTTAAAAACATTAGAGAAAAAAAAAAATAACACTTAGCCTAAATAAATTTAAGGCTATGGTAAAAAGATGTGTTTTTAGACTTTTTATAAAACAAATTGGGCAAGTTTTACTACGGAGACGGTCGGGCAAATTATTTCAAAGTTTAGGTGCAACATAATAAAAGCCTCTTGACTCCAAAAGAGGTACATTAAGAAGGTGCTTACATGAAGATCTCAATAACCTAATTGGTTCATAAGGAGAGAATAAGTCGGCCTGGTAACAGGCTGTAAGGCTAAGAAGACACCTAAAATTTAAGAATAAGATTTAAAAATTAATCCTATACCTAACTGGGAGCCAATGCAAACTAAGAAGCACAGTTGAAATATAATTGTACTTAGGGGTCAGGTAACAAGTCTGGCAGCTGAGTTTTGGACCAACTGCAATTTTTGTAAGAGACAGTCAGGCAAATTAAAATATAATGAGTCGCAACAATCAATATAAGACGTTACAAAAGCGTGTACCAGAGATTCGCACGAAGCATCATCAAGGTACTTGCGGATTTGCCAAAGTTTGTAAATGCAGTATGAAACTTTTTTACATACAGCGGCTATTTAGGAATCGAAAGAAAGATTCTTGTTAAAAATGACGCCAAAATTACGAACACTACGAACAGTTCGACAATAACCGTTCCAACTTTAATTGAGACATCAGACAATTTAGTAAGCTTCGAATGATGTCATAAAGGCAAATTCAAGACATTTCTGATAAGTTTCTATAAAGCAAAAACAAACTATTAACATACAGTGTAAGGCTCATAAAAAACATTTTCCTATAAAGTGTATGCTATACCCCATCTTAATAATTAAAAAGAGGCACTTAATTTTCAACGAAAATTAGTTTACACAAAAATTAATTTACACAAAATTAATTCACACAAAAATTAATTTACACAAAATTAATTTACACAAAAATTGCGCAATCTTTGAAATGCAATTACTCGTAAACGGAACCTAAGATATCAACATGTTTTTATACACATTGTGCCATCAATAATCCTCACATAGTCCTATCATATTTATGGAAATTTACTAAAATATTCATATAACAAACAAGGAGGGCATTAAAAGCTACGCCATTGGCCCTATACGTGCTGGCATCGCTCATACACAAATTCTACACATTTCTGAATGAAAAAACATCCATTCATGGTTTCTGTTCGTTAAAATGGTTAATTATTCTTTAGCTGTTCTATTTTCGATTCCCAACTGCCTTCCATAATATCAGTATAAAACTTAGGTCTGCATTCACGTTTCTTACAGGGCGCGTGACGTCACATGTCACGCACGACGACAAGAGTTTGCTTCACTTTCTATGTAGATTAATCCCTTGCCAATACTATCTTCACCATTTGCAGTACGTTTTCATCAAAAACACATAACTAAGTTCACCAGTGTGCAACTGTTGTTCATTTGATTAAAATCATGAAGCTATACCGCATAGACAAATGTATCTCCATGATGGAATGACCTTGGTTTATAAGTGTTATAAGGGTATAATTATGTTCTTAACAATTACAGCTATGGGCAAAATGGGACAAATGAAGCTGCAATTGTTGATAAGTTGACATATCTTGTAATGTCAAGCTATTTCCTCGTACTACTTGTATCCCTTGGGACTTACCGGTGCGGATATGGGAAGTGAAATGCATGCTTTTAATGGAAGTGATCGATTTTAGCACCCGAATTGCATAGCGGGACAGTAAAAACTGTCTTGTGTTATAACATGGTAACATGTGTTACGACCATTGTCAGGTAAAACTGAGCGCATCTTACATAATGCAGACGAATGAGCCATTGGTGCGCTGGCTAAGAGATTCTTTTCTACTTGCTCTTAAAGTTATGGAAATTTTATTGAAGGGGTACGGAACTAAACGGTGTACCGACACGACCACCAGGACCGGTTTAAATCTTGTTAATGTTAAAGCCGGTCAGCTCATTATTTTCCAAGCAAGATAACAATTGCACTAATTTGACTTAATTTAGGGTTAAGATAGGGTCCAGAATTTAATTCAATCAGACAAAAGAATTTGTGCCAATGCTATCCTCTTTGGAAAAATGGCAGAACAAATGTAGTGCCAGTCTCAGAAGCAAACTGCAGTACCTTCGGAAGGTGTTTAATATTGGTAGCTGAATATGTGGTCAATATGCCCAATTGTTATAACATAGTAACATGTGTTATAAACATTAACAATTTAAACTGAGCTCATGTTATTGGAACACAAAGATACGGACACTTGGGAGAATAAAGGCATGTTCCTCCGGCCCCGGAAGTTGAACGGCCGTCCAAAAATGAAGAAGCAGTTTTGCGCTAGTTTTTAGCTTGGTTTGTTTTCACATAAGTTAGAATTTCATCATTATTTTTGAGTCAGTTTCGTCATTTCTTTTGCCATTATGACAGCAAATTAGGGACGAAAAACATTCTTTACTCCAGAACATTGGCTTGTAGGATATGCGGGAAGGGAATGGGAGAGTAGGGTAGAACGGAGGGGAGTTTCCCAGTTTTTCAGTGTTTAGAATGAACAGGAAATGTAAAAAAAAAAGTCATGAACCAATCCTGCCCGAGCCAATTTGGTGTATGTTTTTTTTTCTAAAATAAAAACTATTGCATCCTTTCCGGTAATGATAGAATTATTTTAGTGCATATACCCGGGATAAAGTTACATCAACATTTTCAAGTTTCAATTTACTTTCATTGGTTGTGGTTGTGAAGAAAGTCACCCCCCCCCACCTCCCGCCACTCCCCACGAAGACAATTGTTCCTTTTATAAGAAAGGGATGGTCACTTCAAAACAAAGGGATGGTTACCTCAAAACAAAGGGATGGTCACTTCAAAACAAAGGGATGGTCACCTCAAAACAAAGGGATGGTCATCTCAAAACAAAGGGATGGTCTGGTCACCTCAAAACAAAGCGAATTCAGCATGTCTTTTTTTTTTTATAATGATATATTTTTTGGCCATAAGTCTAGGACGCACCCCTTCTCCCATGCAAGTTGCGAAAGGGGAAATGTAAGCCCAAAATCAAGGGCAGATCAAGAAATTGAAATTTGCGAGAGGGGCGGATATGCTGTGAGAAGGAGGGGATACCACAGGTGTACGGGAACCGAAGCGTTTGAAAGGGCAACATATTTTGGGGTCCGTAATATTGAAATTACCCAGCCATATCTTACATTGATAAGTGTCTTTAGTAACATTAAACAAAAATCCAAATAAAACCAGAAAAACGATGTAAGATGTAGCTTTATCAACAGGCTTACTGCAAGATATTATGGCGTCGGGTGTCATAATTTAAAATTGATAAGTTCTTAGGATATATTTTATGAAAATTTCGATATAGAATATCTGCATCAATGGCAAAACGGTATAGTTTGTATATCAATAAATGTTTGACATAATGGGATGATATGCCAAATATTTGGGCAAAATGACAAAACATGTAATTGAAGTTTCATCAACACAGCACATTGCTATGTCCCAAATACGCAAATTTGTCTCAAATAGATCAATTGGTGGCCTAAATCACAGATATATATTATGGTAAGATACCAATCTTTGACGTCACTCTTATTGGATCCCACACTAACTTTTTGTGCCAGATTTGGAACCCACATGCTAATTTATTTACATAATCTAGGCTTTTTTCAGTCGTCGCACCTACAACAAACTTTTTCTACAGCCGACCAACAGTTTGCCGAGTAATTGAACGGTAAAATGCAAGTAAGTTATGCTAATTTTCTTTCTTTAGCTCATTATTCTGAAATATTTAAGAACAAAATAATTAATTGTAATGATTAAACCATATTTAGTGCCCAGAGAGAAAAATAAACCCTGAATATAACCTCAAATTGAATCGAGAGTGGAGGCGTCCACTGCCTCACTAAACTTCACAGTGTGTAATGTATACCTATTCCATGAGGTTGCATCTTCAAGCCATTATTTGAAGCTTCTGCGTAGGCCTACATCAAAACAATACACGACTGTGGCAATTTTAAATTGAAATAAATATCTCTCATCAGTATAATGTCGTCACCATGTAGTATCTTATATAGAGATCAACCTAAAACGGTAAAATAGAGCTGGTCTTGGCGATAGGTTTTTGATCAATGTTGGGGTGGCAGTTTTCTCTTATAGGGAAAAAAGACTATAAATCGGACAAAATGTCTGTTTACAAGATTTTCTGGGGCAAGTGGGGGAGTGGAAAAGCGATATTGTGGGGAAAGCAATTTCGTGGGGGGAAGGGTAGGGGAAGGGGGGGGGGGCGATTTCGTGGGGAATAAAAATTATTTGAAGAGTAACGTGAGTTGCAAGTCTAACTTACTTAGGCCTAACGTTAGGCCTACAGACTAAGCCGCCGCCTACTCAGGTTGATTTTTTTTTGTGGACAAAAAGCAGACTAATTCCTAAATTAAATTTAGGCCTAGCATCATCTTATTTTAATATGTAACTCCTTCCCATCCAGAATGGGACACAATCGAAAACTTACAATGCCCTCCATGATCCTTATCACTCAGGATTGTGATTTGTATATTGATGTATTTGAAATAAACTTACAAGTTACATAGACCGAATTATCAAGACGGTAGGTGAAAAAGGGCTTTAGTCATCTCATAGAAAGCCCAAACACCAAATATGCCCAAAAGTAGTAAAAAACTTTTTTTTAAGAGTTCTTCATTTTGAATATTTTTAATATTAATTAAGTAAATTACTTCCAACGTACCACTCTGTACGTGTACTACCAGCAAACCTCATGGAGTTTAAACTGATGAAACATTGTAGGAAAACAGTTGTAGTAACTGTACTAGCACTACACTAACTTAGAAATCAAAGTTTACCAATGTATCATTTTCATCTTTTCCTTGTGTTGCCTGCTGAAGTAAGACATTGCCACATAAGCCTTGCCTTGCAACAGACTACCAAAGAGGGATGTGTGATTTTGGAGATGCAAGAGGGCAGAGTACCAAAAATCAGAAATTCTGATTGGTACGTGTACTGTGCAATTATGAACATTTTTCTAGTGGTAATTAAAGTGGCATCATGTGAAGGGATAAATAGTAATTATCGGAAAAGGATTGTACGCAGAGGCGTATAGGAAGTGAAGGGGATTCTGATTTCACCTTCCCAGTTGGAAGGTAAAATTGGGATATTGTTAATATCAAAATGAAACAAAATTAGTAGGAAAATTGGTCAAATTACTGGAAATTTGGGAAATTTTGGTACAATTATTGGAAATTTGTGTAACCATTTAAAACATTTTGTCAACATTTCCTGAAAATGACAGATTTTTCCTGAAATGTCCCTAAAATCAAAGAAACGTGCACGAAAATCAGAGAAAATTACGCGAAAATGAAGAAAATTTCCCGAAAAATTAAAGAAAAAATTAAGAAATTTCTCGAAAACTGAAAAATATGTTTGCTAGGAACAAAGTTATAACCAATTTCATTATACATTCATTTTTCAGTTTATTTCCCTTATATGATGTACTGTATAGGATATTGTATACTGGTATACCCCGATACTTACAATTTACCTGCAGATTTTTACAGGATGTTGGGGGCAAGTTTCCTCCATGATTCCCCACTGAATACGCCACTGATCATATAATATAAATCCAAAACTAGAGGATGCACAAGGGCAAGACGGTGAATTTGGAGTTCTCAATGAAGATCATATAAATACTGATAGCACCATTTGTATTGCACGCTGATTATTCTTTTCACGTTAGTTAAATGTCATTAACTGTTGTGACAGAATTTGTAACAAAGTTTGAATTAAAAATCATATGAAAATTCAAGTTTCACAGAAACACCAAAACTTAACTACCAATGGAAAATATACAGAAGGCCTACCTTGTTTTATTTATAAAAAAATGAAAGCAAGCTTTTGATCAAACTGCCATTGTTGCACCCACATTGGAACTAACCTTTTTGTGACTTCTGAAAATAAATGTAGCACCTGTTTTGTTTTGATAAGTAGCTTCCCTTATCCAGAATAAGACTTGATTTGATCAGGGTTTGATCTGAATATCATAGTGCACCTTGATACACAAGATTAAGCCTGCTGGTTTATTCAAATATACTTGGTAAAGGTATAATTAATCAATAAACTACTTGCAAGTAACACTATGTTCATAAATCAAAGTTGACCATCCAATTATTTTCATTTTAATGCAGGATGAAGGACATACAGCGAGCATAGCAAGATGTTACCATAACATATAGGTCTAACCTTGCTATAAAATACCAAAGACCAAGAAGGAATGTATGAAAATGCAAGACAGTTTTCCACAATTTCAAAGGTATGACAAGTACAATAGTGATCATTAAAGTGGTGTCATATGACATAAATTCAACAAGAGAGCATGCATAGAATGGTGAAGTAGAAGAGGGTGAAACTTTTTTTTTTAATTGAATTTGGAGCAAGTTCTGACACAAAGATGATAAAACAAACACACCATTTGTATTTCATGATGCTGATTCTTTTATTACGGTTGTAGTGAGGTTGAGTGTAATCATATAGTTATACCAGAAGTTGTAGCAAAGTTTGATATATAAACGATTTTCATACGAAAATTTAAGTTTTATTGAAACACCAAACTTTGACTCCTCAATGAAAATATGGTACCTTCTTTTATTAATGAAACAACATTAGAAAGCTAACTGCCACTGATTTAACCCACACTCACTTTTTGTGTACACTGTTGTGTTAGATATTCCACAGAAATCAAACCTTTGCATGAATTCACCAAAAATGATAACAAATCTTATCGAGGTCCTATGTGAGGTACAGTATACACAATTTCCAGCATGAAATTTTGTATGTGCTTGAATCTGAGTAGTATCAAACAGAATATACTGTATATGTACAGTTTTTGTCGGTGATTAACAGTTCTTTCTATAAACTTTCCTATTATTTTTACTGTAACCTACTGTTTTAAAGCTTGTGGAAATGGCAAGGCTGATCAGTGACGGTGCTAGGATTTTAATGCCCGGGGTCTTATGAATAGAAAAATGAACTAAATACATTAAAGAGGGAGGCTTGTCTCATTAAAATACGGTAAAATTAGGGATGCGATATTTTGACGTCACTTCCGGTTGTGGACTGAAGATCCGATCCACTGTCTATTTGTATAGCCAGACACTAGCATGTACGTTGTGTGTGCCGAGTTACATACAGAGCGCATTACTTTACTGTGACAAGAAATTCTTCTTTTTTTTTCAACGCGTTTGTTAGAAAGAAAAAGCGAAAGTGAAATATTAGTATTATAATACTAAAATAATAGTCACCAAATGAAAATTACTGAGAAGAAGATAAAAGCAAAAGTGCAATAAACATTCTACCGGGGCTCGAACTCATGACTGTTGGTTTGAGAAAAAAAAAAAAAGGACTTTCGCCGTAACCAACTGGGCTAACTCGTGTAATGACCTTCAGAGCGTTGTAAATATCTATATACCTTGCAAATCGCGCAGCAAAATTTCAACCAATGAATAAATTTGAAAGGAATTCTAAAGATTGTGCATATATGACGATTTCGCCTCTTTAAATTCTAATTTCTGTGAAAAAATTGTGATATTTTTAAATGTTGAAGTAACATTCTATTTTGCATAACTCTCTTTTGTAGACAATTTCTGTGGTGTCAATGACCTTACATGAAGTATGGACAATCTCAATGTTTCAGAAATGCCAGATGTATATTCAAGAAGAGTTTCATAAGCAGACATGAAAAAAAAATGAAATCCTACCAGACTGTACCATTCTTTGCAATGAAATTTAGATTTGACAGTACCCTGGAAACTGCCACACTTTGTAAGCTATGCATGAAGATAATGTTGACCAAAATTAATATACCCAATTAAAAGACTATGGACGTCTAGCAAATTTAAGATGTGTGAAAGAGCATTGAATTCTGAGAAGAATATTTTTTAATTTTGTAAAAGGCTTATTTAATTTTCAAGGTATGACTAAATAAAGTTTCAAGATTTGTAAATTTGTGCATAATTTATGATATAGTAAGAGGAACACATCTAAAAATCTGTATATAATTATCTGTTCTTTAAATTCAGCTACTTGTGAATTTCACAATGTATTTTCTAGATACATTATGATTAGGGATATGACCAAGTTCCGAAACATTATGCCCAAGTCAAATGCAATATTTCAAACTTCATTGACAAAGGAATAAGAAACAAAGGTTTTACAAAAGGTAATGAAGGATCCTTTACCCATTGATGTCACAGATTATTGTGCAATGACAGCTAAAAATTAAAACTGCAGTGAATTGGTCAATTTTTAACCAATTTTGTTGTCATCTTTTGCTATTTACATCAAACATCGTAGTTTGAACCCAAAAGTCCATGTTGTTTCTAGATGTTTATTGCCCTTTAATGAGTAGAGTAATTATGTATTTGTAGATAAATGTTTAATGCATGCCAGTTTTTTCATACTGTTTGCATTCATCTGAAAACTGGCTGTGAGGGGAAGGAATTAAAACAAGAATATCATATACATCTTTGTCATGTCATGGGAGATAAAGTGAATGTCTTATCATTTACCTGCATGGTGATGTATGCAATATGTTCAAAGATTTGTTCTCTTGATGTAAATGGTGTTACATGCATTCATCTTTTCACATGTAATTGTTGATGTTGACGTTATAGTGAAAATACACAGAGACATATAAGCAAATGTGTCTGTTTGTAGTGTCTCTTCTATGGAACAGAATGCTTGTTAAAGGCCAGTTGTCGTCTCCAACGTACAAGGTAAATGAAATTCAAATCCTGTGTTTTGATTGGTCGAAACACAATGATACAGTGTGCCCTTACATTGATAGACCAATCAGTATCGTTTTGGAATAAATTGTACGCCGCCACATTTTAATCACGATAGATGGCCATTAATCATTTTGAATGTTAAATATAAAATGTGACTAAAGTCTTTCTCTATGAGGCTGTGAATGTCCTTACAATTTACAAAAATAACATATTCAGGTTATTGATCAAACTGCAAAATAACAGGTGGATATTACTTCATATAAACGGCCTCTTTTATTGTGCTTATGGAATTAAAACTATTTAGACTTTAAGAGCAACAAATTATGATTTGAAAATGACCATTGAAACAGAATCTTATTCGACAATGACATTTATAAGCTTTGAAATGATTTTAATTTATTCTCACTATATTAAATGTGAGTAAATAAAGGTGTACATCCAATTTGGATGAACCTCAATAGAAGCATATTAACCTCTGTTACAAGTTCAGAAGAGAGTTAACATGCTGGTTTTGATTTAGTAACCAGATCAATTTTGAAGTGATTCATCACCTTCTTTGTTATATGCTTTGTTTGGTTTTGGTGAAATGTGGGTAAGATGTTAGAAGCCCTGCAATGAAGCAAATGCACAACTATGCAGAAGGATTTAACACTATGACACTAAAATATAAGAACAGTGAGAAAGAAGAAAAATGTCATGTTGGATATCCCATGATGACCAGCTAGTGAGTATGATGCAACTGTCTTGTACATTCAGAGGATTGCTTTGATTTATTAGTTTATTTATTTAGGAGGATCATGATCTGCTCCAGAAATATATGTGCTGGAAAAATGGTTGGTTCAAATGAAATAATTTTTTTGTTAATGAGTCTCATCTTTGATTTAATAATTCAACCTCTCCAATAGACTGACTGGTAAGCTTAAGTGGCATGTGAGAAGGAACCAGATATTGAAAGATATTGTGGAAGATGATGCGGAAGGTATTGGTAGCTGTTTGAAATTGTCGTGAAAATTATTAATTAAATATGGAAGACCCTGTTTGAAATTGTACACATTTGTCTTTATATTAGTTTTATGTAATTTTTATCTATGAAATTAGAAGGAAATGTGACAATTAAATCACATGATGCGGTTTAATGTTCAATGTCATTGTCAACCATTGTCATCTGGAAAGCACATGTTTTCACCTTCTCAGTAATCAGCCTACACATTGAATTTGAAATTTACTTGGTTTTATATTACTTTCCGCTCTAATGAAGTGAACTCACTTCTTATCATTAACTGATTATTCTGAAATTGTCTATGCAGTAAATCAATGAAAAGCCATTCAAGAGTTGAATACCACAAAATCTTAGCACAAAATAAATGTTTTTTAGAATAACGTTTATTTTTCCTCCTAGGAGATATACCGGTACTTCTGGGCAATTTTTTCCTCATCAATTTAATAATCCATGGGTTGTATTGTAATATGGAAAGTAAATTAACTATTCCTCTTAATAATGTATAACTTTTTCCTAATAGAAGATATACCGGTATTTCTGGGTAATTATAGGCTACATCTAAAATTGCAATTTGATTTTTTTCATTTGTTTAATAATCCACGGGTTGTATTGTAATAAGGAAGTTAAATGAACTATTGCTCTCATTTATGTATTGGTGACGTCAGGTTGTGGTGAGCCTGATTATGTAGGCTTACATTATTATGATATGTCGTTTATAACACATTGACAGGGATCCCAAGGAATACCACACATCAACAAGAAGCTGTGTGCTTCAGGGGAAGCCATGGGAATGAAATTAATTGGTCTTGTACAATTATACAAAGACCAGCCAACTTTCATAACCCCACAGGAAATATAACTAAACATGTCAGGCTTTAGACAAAGGTATAGGCCTGTTGTAAATAGCTGTAACTTAACCACAATTAATCAAGGTTTTGGCTATGCCTACTTTACTAGCGTAGACATTAACAATGCGAGTATTGGCTGTTGGAATTTTTCTCCAAGCGTATAAGCTCGCATGTATGTAAGCGGAGTTACAAACGCAAACATAATTTTTGAAGAACAAAATGTATATGGATTGTCATGCCAGGCGAAAACAGTGCTTGCTAGAAGACTGTGAATCCTAAGCACAATGCTGTTACTGCTTAGGCCTTGTAGTAATATGGTATTTTAAATCGCGGACTACGGACATCATCTCACGAATGATTGAACGATTTAATCAGGGAAATTAAAAAATAAATTTAAAAAAACACGCACGCACCATTAGCAAATGTCTGTAATGAAAAAGTGGGCCACTGAAACCGCAGTATGGCGTTGGTTCAATCTTAAAGAAAACATAAAGTCTGACATAATCTTTATTTCAGATAATAAAATTGAAAATAATAAATGTACTGACCAAGTTCTATCAGTTTCAAGTTTTATTTTTGTTTATATTAAAAACTTCAATATTACTACTTAATAGTACCATGGGAGTTGCCATTTTAATTTCAAAACATGCACAATATGATGTCATCAGCCCAGTAACATCTTGGAATGCTTAATATTTTTTCATAATCTACCTCAAGTTTTCTAGTTTATGAAAAAATTGTTTTTTTTTGTAAAGCTCAAGGAAATGTTTGTGTACACATGAAATTATCAAAAGATGCTGTTAAAACTTCGAGTCACATCATTTTGGAATAAAAAACCTATAATCACATTTATAAAGAAAAACATTATAATCCTTATGTCCCTATTGGGGAAATTATGTCATCGTGCACAATATTTCAATACAGAATTGAACAAAATGGCAGCCCCCATGTGTCGATTTCAAACATGAATAACTTGAGATAGGAATAAGATTTTGACTTGATGTGTTTGGCAGTTGGTTAAGATTGTTATACTCTATCATACATAATAATGATTGTATCAGACTTGATGTCTCTTTTAATAATTGAAGAAGCAGATGGCATGCTGAGCGACAGTGACCTCTCTAACTAGCTGCAGTACCAGCTCGAGAATCCTCTAACTTTGATGGTTTTGGTACAAATGTTATCCTTCAGTGTTATTAATACGTCGTTTGAGATTTGTTTTCGTGTTGAATTGACACCTGTGATAGGGCCTAATGAGAAACAAATGCAAATTTGTCAAAAAATCCAAAAAAATGAAATAAAATGAATGCAATGTCCACTGTCAGAGAAATCTTGGACTAGCCGCAGTACTGGTCATACCAATCATGCATAGGCTAGGTCTGTGTGATGTTGCGTAGCAACGTGCCACAGCCGACTCCCGCTTACATTTAAGACCTCACAAGAATTTGTTCCACCCATTTACTAACATCTCTATACATCCAGTTTGCTTCGTATCGCCGATCGGGGGACTCAATAGGTCAAGCATGCGCACTGAGCTTACAGTGATATAGAGAAGCCGCTATTTCTATTGGGAAGTTTCAGTCATCGACGCTTATCAGTCGTTTCATTGAAGGTTTGTAACAAAATTTGCTTTATTCATGTTCACTTTCGCGACAGTAAAACAACTTTGTTACTATCACGCAGTTATTGCTAAATAATTTTCACAAACCCTCAAGTTATTTTCTTATAATTTCAGAAAATCTTGTTTAAAGCGCGATTGCCTAACAGTAACACATAGTAAAATTTCATCACTTTTTTTTAAATTTCTCGAAAACCGCACGGTGAATTTTAAAAGCGCACGGTGAAAAGATCATTCATATGCCATTTTTTCAATTCCGGAAACAAAAATTGAACCCTTCGCAAAAATTGAGCTCCCCGCGCTCGAAATGTGTCTAATTCTTATGTTATTCCAATACAAACTTTGACTTTGGATAGATGCATTGTGAGATTCTGTAAAGGATCCCCCAATCAGAAGGCCAAAACTGATGGGGGATTTGAACCGGACTGACATCTGTACCCCAATCTGTACATGGGAGACGGCTATGACTGATATGAATTTACTAGAGCGAACTTTAAAATCATCGACACCCTTAGACGCATACACGGTACCAGTACACATGATAATAACGGAATTACGCACTACAACACTCAGAAAATCAGCTGATCAGTCAGCTGATGAAGTAGACAAACCCTGTAATAAATCGACTTGGAAATTCCGTATATTTCCTATTATTTGGTAATAAAAACATTATCAACTTACATTTATCCATGTTTGTTCAAAGATTACTGCATTTTTAATCAAAAGTGAATCCTAACTTTATGAAAAGTAAGTCTACCCAAACTTCCTATTGAGTAGACTTCTATATATGAATATCCAATGGAAATTCTATATGCGCACGCTGTACGCACGATTTAATGAAAACTCACCTTGCCACACTCTGACGTCTAAGTTTGTTATCTACCTTATTATATATGTGGCCCAAATACGCAAGTGTGTCTCAAATACGCAAGTGGTGGCGCGCTTCATGGCCCAAATAGGCAAGTGTATTTGGCCATATGTTATTTAGGTTTTGAAAAAATGAATAGCCTTCAATTTAAAAAGATATGATTATGAAAGCTAAAAGTTAAATATATATATATATATATATATATATATATATATATATATATATATATATATATATATATATATATATATATATATATATATATATATATATATATATATATATATATATATATATATATATATATAAATATATATATATATATATATATATATATATATATATATATATATATATATATATATATATATATATATATATATATATATATATATATATATATATATATATAGTAAGAACCCAAACAATGGACTGCTGGTGGAAGGATCCGGGACGGATTCATAGTAATTCCTTTGAAATAATAAATTGAATACGTTGCAGAAAAAAGAAAATACAACTTCCAACCACTCCTTCTGTCCCTAGAGTAACTTTATTAAAAACTTAAAAAAGCAAGACGTTTCGGTCATTCGACCTTCATCGGTTGAACACATGCAAGTAAGTGATAAGACTATAATAAAGCTAATGTACATTAAGTGGAACAAATTACTAAAGCCGAAACTGAATACAAAGAAAATAACAACAAACAAAGTTGGGAGTGATGAAAGGTCTATGATGTGTAACTAATCCGGCTTTTTGAATGAAGTTCTTGTCTTTTGTTAAGTCCGTATGGCTGCAAAGTGTGTAATTGGGCTGTCCAATATACCTCTCGTGTTAGCAGCTTTTTTTCGGTGTTTTGAGAATCTGTAATTCTTTCAAATGGGATGAATTGAAAGTCGGAAAGGTTATGGGGGGTACGACAAAAATGGACAGCAACTTCACAGGTCTTTTTGTTGGTAACCATCGAAGATTTGTGATTGCGAAAGCGCACTTTAAATTGTGTGGATGTTGATCCCACGTATTGAAGTTTACATTTTAAGCATGTTATAAGATAGATGGCATTGCGTGAAGTACAAGTCATATTTTGTTTTATTTTATAGTGGCGTCCAGTGGCCTCGCTTTGAATGGTGTTTGTTGCTTGCGAGAAGTTTTGGCACAAATCGCATTTACTGTCACATTTAGAATAACCTCCTATCTCATGCTCACTTGAAGGGGTGGGTTTGAGATTAGAGGGGGCAAGAATTTCTTTCAGATTTTTAGTTCGTCTGAAGGCTGGGATTATTGATCCTTTGGGGAAAATGTCTTGTAGAGTTTCTGCAGTTTCTAATAAGGGTAAATGTTTACGCATTATTTTAGAAATATCAGGGAGGCGGGGGTTGAAGTCTATGACAAGAGGAAATTTCTTTTCTTTAGGTTTAGGTTTAGTTTGCAGTAGCTGATGTCTGTTCAGTTTGGTGGCCCTATTAAATTGTTTGTCTATTAAATCCGGTTTGTAGTTTTGGGCTTTTAAGTAATTTTTGTATTCCAGACATCTAGCTTCCAGCAGATGATCAGATGAGCAATTACGGCGAAGCCTAAAAACGGGATGCATTTTACAATGCGATGGGTGGGAACTGTTGAATGGTAAATACAAATGACTGTCAGTGGGTTTAGCATACACATCTGTCTCAATGTAGCTTTCTTTGATGCGAAGTGGTAAGATGGGACGATATGATCGTAACACGGACACAACGATGCAAGAGTTAGATGTGGGTTTGCCAATGCCTTACGTAATTATGGCATCGGGTTTCATAATTTCATAAATAAATACATTTTTGCGTTTTTTAAATATACTGAAGAATTTGAATGAAAATGACGAGGTACCCCCAATACAAAACCATCTTTTTTCATCATAGTATAGACGCATATCGGCCAATCTTCAGTTGCTCAGACAAAAGGATACGACTGTTGGATAAGGTCATGTCATCACTTATGATTATTGTTGCACCAAGTCTCACAAAGTTAGAAAGTACTATATATTTAACAGTCCGGCACCATGCCTATTATTGGGAACATAAATGTTCCTATTAATGAAAACATTTTGCAACATGGAAGCCGCCATTTTGTGATATTTCCCATGATCCTTTTCTATCCTAACGTTAAAGTCGAATGCAATGTTACATTTTTCAAATTTGAAATACGTCTGGGAAATATATCTTTGCTTGGGAAAAATAAAAATTATGAAAATACATTCATTACTGTCACGGCTACAACTTTTCTAGTCCCATTTGATATGTTCACTACGCCGTTTTCGGAAATATTATATAAAATAGACAATAGAGCTAGGCTTTAGGCGCAAACTGCCATTTTGAAAATTAAGATGTTTTTCAACACAATGATTTTTAATATTTCAAGTAAATAAATAAGAAACTATGACATTTTATCGCAACATTTGAAACAATATGGCTGCATGACTTCAATATTCTCGTGTGTTATAAATGTTCCTATTAATAGGCATGCTTCCGGACTGATTACAGATTTTAAAGATATAATTGGACATTTTATATGAAAACGACCATGATAATTTTTTTGAATAAAATTAACGTTTATATCATAGGAACACTAGACCGTTAAGTGAGGGCGTATTTTTAGGGAGTTGCCCCCAAAATCAAATCAAATGCTTATCTAGCACGCAAGTCTAGAAATTTTCTCGTTTAAATGAATATTCAAGTGAACTTTGCCCTCACGTCATCTGTGATTTGGGAGCGATCTGTTGTGAATAATATATCTGAGAAATTTGCAAAACGAGCGCCCTCACTTTTGGTCTAGTTTTCCTTTGATAAATTTATAGCTGTTAGACATGAGAAGATGTGTCGGTAAACCAGATAATGTTTATTTGAAATTGTATTTCCATATATTGTTCAGTTTCGGCGTGTAAGCATAAAGGGGCATTAGACCGAATGTGCAATTTTCTAGAGATTCTAAAATATTCAGCAAAGGTTTTTGATTAAAAGATATTTCCCGAAAACGGAAGAAAATTTACCGAGAATTGTCCAAAAAGAATGAGACTTTTACGAAAATCGTAGAACGTTTAATTCCCCTCCTAATCATCCCTTCTCGAAATGATTCCTTCCTATGCCTTTAATATTGTCCAAGATTTGGGCCTGTCCCAATTTGACTGGATCTTGTTATAAAATGTTCAAATTCTTCTGACATTTGATCGCATTTGTCTCAATATTACGGTCGCAAATGTTAGGAGGAAAACAAAAATGGTCACAGGTAATTTTGTGAACGATCAAATTTTCTAACATTCAATTGAGAAATCGCCCTTTTAGCAATGTCACACTGTCGTATGCTTACAACATGAGTGGGGGTACCCCTGGATTTTGGGCCACTCCTAGTTTCCAACGTATTCCTCTTGTCCCTGCTAGCTTTTCACCTCCCGCCCTTCAAAAGGTCGAAACTAGATTTCTTTTAGATTCTCGATGTATTTTTAGATTTTGCGCCAGCTTCGATGGGTTTCGCCCCTTGACCCACCATAGCCATTTAAGCAGGCCCACTGACCCCACGCTGAAAGTCTCGGATAGAGCTGACGCGCCATACAATTGTGAGCAAACATTAATTCAGCCACCATTATCAAACACCTTTAGTCGGCACTGCATATTGCTGTTGGGACTCCGGCATGCCCAGCCCTAACATTAACAAGATGTAATCCGGTCCTGGTGGTCGTGTCGGTACACCATTGAGTACCGTACCCCATTCAATGAACTTTCCATAACTTAAACCGCAACTAAAAAGGAATCTCTTCAGCCAGTTCAGTCAATAGCTTATTCGTCGGCTTTGTGTAACATACACTCATTTCTAACTGACAGTAGTCATAACACATGTTACCATGTTATAACACAAGCCAGTTTTTACTGGTGCACGTTGAATTAATCATTGTCAGTAGTTTCTGTACCAGCCATGTGAATCGGGTGATTTTAATGAGATTTTCTCATCCAAGACATGAAATGCAAATTAAAACAGACCAGCTTGGGTGGTTTAAATAATGGATTCCTTTATTCTTACACGTTCGAAATCAAGGACGCCGAATGGCTTTCTGGGTTAGCAAAACATTTAGTTAATCTTATTTGCGCCATAATGAAAACAAAAGCCATGTTGATCAAAATTAAATGAGAATTAAGGAGAGGAATTGTACTCTTTCTTTTACTTTTTAAAACAGGGTATGAATTTTAGAAACTCCATATTAAACAGTTTGAGGCAACTTATATATAGATATCATTTCCCACTGAAGAGGGTTACTGGAACAAAATGGAAATTGAATGTTATGAATATTAATTAACGTCTCTGAGTTACGAAATAAGCCACACCCACCATTGCAACGCGATAACTAGGTGGGGAAAACAAACCTCAAAACTGCAATTGTGCAATACCAATGCATTGACATTGAGATGTTCGCGAGGCCTGCCGCAAGCTTTAATTCATTTAATGGCACTTCTCCTGATCTTTAGAGAGTTTAGCAAAAGGTATAAACAAAATTCAGTTTGCTAACTGTTCTGGGTAACAGCAATCAGATTTGTTCACCATTTTGCCGTTTGTGTGCGAAGAAATTTGTTTAGTACAGTAAATTGCATTGACTACATGAGCGCGCGCTTAGTTACACAGATTTTGTTGCTAGGCAAATTCATGCGGTGATTGGTTGAGAAAGTTGTCAATCATCTAACTCAGACAGGTTAATTGCATTTAACCGCAGACTTTTTAAATCCACCATAGACTTTAAATCGTGAGAGTAGTGAAGTCACTTTTTAACACACTCGCGCATTCTTTCAAATGCAATAAATCCTAACCGGAAGCAGATATCACTGACACGATTTCTTTTGATACCGAACTGTTCTTTTCATAATCCTGTGGCAAATATATGAACATGAAAATTCACGGGCATATACCTTTGAAATAAAGACAATTATTCTCGATATAACCAAAAATACAATTGTTTGGCTTAAAGCAAACAAAATTGAAAGAAATGACGAACAGCATTCCTCCTAAACGCTTTAACAATATGACAATCCCAAAATTGATGCTTAAAGTTCTCTACACTTAAAAAATACATAAACTTTGGCTTTATCTTCATTTAATATGATAGAAATAATAATTATAAGTCAACTGAAGAAATTTCACATTGTACGAAACAATTTAGCATATAGTTTCTAATTTATCAAAACATTAATTCTGTCAATATAAACTTACATTGGAGCGGCAATTTTGTTCGTACGCCTTCTAAAAATGATGTTATACAACTGGTACAGATTATAATATTGATGCACAGTATTTCTTTATAAACTTTTTCAAGTTTTCTGACTTCTGAGAAATATTTGTTCCTTTGCATGGGTCTATGAATTTTTATTTGCATATGATTGCAGCTATTACAACTTCATGTTAAAGCATTTTAGAAAGAACATTGTTAAGAAAATCCTGAAGAAATACATTATGCATGGTAGCCCATCTGCACATCAAATTATATCATCATTGGCATAATTGCGACACAAAATTAGACAAAATGGCAGCGTCCATGCATGTTAAACTCCTAATTTTGATAACATAAATCGTGATTAAAATGTGGCGGCGTACATTTTATTCCACAACGATTCTGATTGGCCTATTAATGTAAGTGCACATTGTACCATCGCGTTTCGACCAATCAAAACACACGAATTAAAATACATTTACCTCCGCGTTATAGAGACAATAACTGGCGTTTAAGAGATTGGAATAAGATTTTATGATGGTTTTTTGGTAATTGGCTTATGTTTTGAACCTCCATCATATATCAAGGTGGAATATTTTACTTTAAGTCCTCTTCAAATTACAAAAAGTATTAAGGGAACTATCCACAACACCAATCCTGAGGAGCGAAAATTTGTCCAGAATTCTATGAATAAACAATTTTGCATGAAACAAAGGTCGGCGTCTTTAAAGGGGACATCAAGTCTAATACAATCATTATTCCATATGATAGAGGATAAACCAACTACTAAAATTAGCAAGTCAAAATCTCAAGTTATTCATGTCTGAAGTCGTCACATGGAGGCTGTCATTTTGTTCAATTCTATCAAAGTCTTATGTATGAGACATAATATCCCCATCATAAGAATTATATTGTATTTCTTTATGAATTTGATTAAAGTTTGTATTGCAAAATGGCTTGACACAAATTTTTAACAGCATGTCCCATAATGTACACAAAAATATCGTTCACCCTTACAAAAGAAAAATGATTTTTCATAAGTTTGAAAACTTGAGATAAATTATAAAGAAATACAAAAGCATTCCAACATCCTGTTCAGCTAATGACATCATTTCCTACATATTCTAAAATCAAAATGGCCGTTCTCATTGAAGTAACATCTAAATTTTAATGACTACATTCAAATCTGCTAGATTGCTTTGGGAGGTACAGTATGAGATTCGGTCAGAATTTGTTCTATTTTTTTTTTATTTCTATCATATGAACTAGGATTATGTCAGACTTTATGTCTTTTTTCATAACAGCTTTATTAGGTGCTGAAAAGCAGCATTACATAAGCTATCGATGTTATTGAATTATAAGCTTTCTCATTAAACAATTGCAGCAGGTGTAATCAATAACGTCGGAAGTAAATAGAGCTAATATATAAGCATTAATGTAATTAATATATTATCAATATATTTGATATATTGAGTAAATTAGATGCATCACCAACAATTACAGTGTGCCGATTGCAAAAGACAATCAGAAAAATACCATTTAAATGACCAAACTCTGCAGTTATGGTCCTTTTATCAGTTTATAGGCTCCTTTGAAATGAAATGATGATATCATTGTGCGATTATGCCTAGATAATCTCTAAAAGATAGAACTGATAAATCAACGTACAAACCACAAGTATGTAGCCTTTAGGTTTTATAATATAGGATTCGACACATCCAAGGCAATCTGATAATTCATTTTTCATGATTACTTTATCTTCCGGCACTTGATGTCTTGTCAGGTAACGATCCATTTGGGAATGCCATTGCAAATGCTGGAGGCTATGAATCGTACCGCGGATGAATTATACGAGTCGTTTTCGAGCTGTAAATATGCCAAGGTAAATACTGCAAATTAGGGTTGATTTACCAGGCGCTATTGGCAATAACATAAACGACATAATTTACCCACCAAAGTGGGAGAATTTTACAGCCATTAGGAGTAATCATTTTTTTTCTATATACAAATGATAAGATTGGTTTTGTTACGTTTTTATGGTAGGGCCTCTAGATTTTGTTTTATCTTTCTCATAACCAGATAACGACGCTCTTTTCTGGATGTAAAGTTTTCTTCGGTGTTTGTCTATTTCTTTGCTTATGAGATTATCATACTGTCATGATATTTATCTTATGCATGCACTCACAGCTGTTATGAAACGTAGCATGCTGTCTTCCTGATGTAGTTGTTGCTACTTAAAAAAGACAATTTTGTATTTCATAAAGCACGAATTATTTCTGAATTGTATATTTACAGATAATTAAATCCACACAATAAACCGCTTTTAAGGATAATATTCCTTCCACACGTTTGTTGATTATAGAAGAGAGTTGTAGTCTATATTGCACATTTTCCCATTTGCGTCCACGTCCAAAGACTATGTGATATAACGAAAGTGGTATACGATATGTGTCATTCATGTCGAATTCATTGTTGTCATAACAGGAGGAAGCTGTTAGTTTTAACAAAAGTAACAGCTCCATGGCCTTAGTAGTACTAGGTCATACAGTGGGAGATAATATATTATGCATGTCCTAAGTCTGCAACACCGAATAACCGCTCTACATGGATAGTGGTTTTAGTTTTTCATCAGCTATGACGGGCTACAGATGGACTGGTTAAAACTTGTATCTAATGATCAAACGAATGTTTTTGATAGTAAGAACCGAAAGCTTTCATAAATTAGGATTTTTTCGTGACATGAACATTCCCATTTTGTAATATTTCTCTTCATGCTTCATATACTAACGTTAAAATCTAGTGTAGTGTTATAAATTTAAAATATTAAAGGCCTCTGCGAAAGAGTTCTTTGCCCGGCGAAACTTAGAAGCACTGTGATAAATCTTTAATGGCTAAACATTATTCAAAACCTTTCATATTTTTACCACGCCGTTTTTGAAATATGAGGAAAAATCAGTAAAAAGCTAAGCTTTTTGGCTCGAAACAGTCATTTAAAAAAATCTAATATTTTTAACAGTATAATTTTGTCGTTGAGACTGCAGATTCCAAAAAATAAAACTACACATCGCAAAATCTTACAATCTATATGACTGTATGATATCTACTTGAAGCAATTTTGAAAATCTTTTTTTTCGAGTGTAATTATAATGCTAATGATGTTACTGTTGATTATGCTTTTAATCATGATATATGTGTTGCCTGGACCAATCTTAACTATGATCGTCATGTAAATTGTTCACTAAATGAGATTCTATGGAACAATAGCCATATTCGTATTGATCCTCAACCACTGTTTTTATCACGTTTGCTTAACCGTAATTGTATTAGGGTCAGGGATTTGTTACATCTTGATGGTAATTTTCTCAATTATGATCATGTTAAGGTCATGTTAAGTGCATGGCAAAATGATTTCCCTACGAAAACTTTGTTGTGGTCAAACATTTACAAAAATTGCAAAACTGCTGTAATGGACTCTACAGTTAAATATTTTCAGTTCCTCTTTTTGTTCCTTTTGTAGTTCTGATTTTGAAACTCTTAAACACTTGTTCTGGACCTGCAGTCCGGTAGCATGCCTATTAATAGGGACATAAATATTCCTATTAATGGGAAGATTTTGCTACATGGAAGCCGCAATTTTGTGATATTTCCCATGATCCTTTGCTATCCTAACATTAAAGCCCTATGCAATGTTAAATATTTCAAATTTGAAATACGTCTGGGAATAATATCTTTGCTAGGGGTAATTTAAAACTTATGAAAATACATTCAGTACTGTGATGGCTACAAGTTTTTTACCCTCATTTGGTATGGTCACCACGCCGTTTTCGAAATATTAGAAAAAAACAGACAATAAAGCTAGGCTTTTAGGCGCGAAACGGCCGTTTTGAACTTTCAAATGTTTTTGGAAACAATGATTTTTAATATTTCAAGTACGAAATGCTTGCTTCTGATTGGTCCGGGCCTGTATAGCGGCCCCTGAGCTTTTCATTCTTGGTCAAGGGATTGGTCCGGGCCTGTATAGCGGCCCCTGAGATTTTCCCTCTAGGTCATGGGATTGCGTCACAAGATAGTCTTGATTGTTCCGCAGAGTCCTTTTAACGAGGTGTATAGCTCATTTGCAATGCTGGCTTCTGATTGGCTACTACCTGTATAGCGGCCCCTGAGATTTTCCTTCTGGGTCATCGGATTGCGTCACAGGATAGTCTCGATTGTTCCGCAGAGTCCTTTTAACGAGGTGTATAGCTTTTCCTGACTGGGTGTGTCAGGTGATTGTAAAGTACCTCAAACGTGAAATTATACAATTTCTTTTTGTAGGTCTCTCTCAATATATAAAGACATGTCCTACATGATAAGGATCAATTACGCTGACGTCGCATAAGGACACGTTAGACGGGACGTTGAAACACCCATTTACCTGTATCATCGCAGGTCCAACGGGATGTGGAAAGACCCGTTGGGTTAGAACATTGTTGGAACGTCGTACAGAATTCATTGACCCACCACCTGAACGCATCTACTGGTTCTATGCCAAAAACCAACCCGATTATGAAGCGCTGAAGCAATTTCTACCTCACGTGGAGTTTATTGAAGGCCTACCCACCGAAGACAATCTGAAACGTTTGGATTTGGAACGTAATAATATTATTGTCATTGACGATTTCATGAGTGAAGTGAATCCCATTGTAACGACACTGTTTACCAAAGGCAGTCATCTTCGAAACATATCCGTGTTGCTTCTTGTACATAATTTCTTTTTCAAAGGCGGATGTACCCTCAGTCTCAACACCCACTATCTCGTCTACTTCAAAAATCCGCGCGATGCTTCTTCTATCGATCATTTGGCTCGTCGAATGTTTCCTGGACGGGTGCGTTACGTTCGCGACGCCTACACCGACGCTACACGAGAGCCGCATGGTTACTTCATCGATTTTACCCCTACGACGCCCGATCGATATCGTCTGCAGACCAGTCTGTTCGACCGACGCTACGTGTATATACCAAGATAGATAAATGGACAACAGTATCGTCTAACGAGTTTATTTGACGTTATGACGTGGTCCTGCAAAGTGTCGATAAGAAATGAACAATGTTTGGCTTGTAACTTTAACTTTTGAATAACTGTTTAAATTGTAGTGTCTATCTCATTGTACATTTAATTTGATTTGTTGCTTATGAGGTTTCTATCATGGAAAAATTCAATGAAGTGTAAAAGTGGCTCGTCCTCTCTGTTTGGGCGTTTCACCCAATGCTACATGCATGGATGTGTAAATACACTTATAGAATACGTTTATCAAAGTGAGGTAATGTCATTTATAATGGAGAAGTGGAGGGGTCAAGAACCCTATCTCAGAGCGATCGCTAAAGGTACATCAAGACAACGTCTTCACGTATTGAACAACGCAAATAAACATTTATTTGCCTGCTTATGTGAGTGTGCCCTAAACGTATTAGAAGGCAAGGTGAAGTTGAGCCCGTCGGAGAAGAAAGCCATTGCAAGACATCGACGCAAGTTACAGTTGTTAGCCTACCTAAACATCCCGCAAAAGTACAAACGACACGTGTTACGTCAACGTGGTGCAGGGAATTTTTTTCAAAACATCGTCGCTCCGGTACTGAAACAGCTTCCGAGTTTGTTGCCTGCGGTGATCCCTCTCCTGTTGTAATCATGAAGAAGATGATGATTGTCAACCCGGATGCGTTAACGCGCCAAACGCAGCTGTTTGAAACGCCGGAAAAGACCAAGGTTATGGCTTTAAATGACAAGATGCGAGAGATTCTTGAACGACGTGAGATTACCGACGAGGAAAAAATCAAGTTGTACGAAGATGTTTTGGTTCTGTACACAACATACGGACGAAAAACGCTGGGCCCGCCGACACCGCCACCAACACAACCGTCAATCCCTGAGAGGCTATTCATCGAAGACGTCATTACTAGCGTAGCCAAAGCGTTACGAGCAAAAGCAGAACATTTGACCAAGACGGTGCTACGCGAGATGACATGGAGTCCTAAAGGCGAAATGATGGTCGACGGACAAGTCGTGCCTGGAACCCACCTTGTGGATCTGATCAACGACGCAATCCGTTCCCGAAAATCATTCATCCCGCAAGGACGCAACGCATTTGTGGAAGGATTGTCGCGCATAAATGTTCCTCAAGAGTTAATCGGCAATCGTGACGTGTGGGATCAACTTCAACGTTTTCAACGTACAGGAAAATTTGACGATGGCCACCCACTAGAACGTGAAAACATCCTTCCCGTGGCAATGCGCAAGGGATCCTGGGAAGACGACGACGACCAAACGATGGAACCACGCACATCTTTCATGACACGTACTCGACGCAGAGATCGTTATAAACAAAAGGACCGGTGGTTGCAGTACCTTGAGAGCTAATAGAATTCAATCACTCCCATCCTTCCTATTTAGTAATGAAGTAGCCGTCATGGCAAACATATCAGCACCTTTAGCGACTTTAAGCAATTTTGTACAAAACATTACATGCATCAGCGCTTGTTGTAGAGGACGTGTGATTCATCATGACGACGAAAATATCTGCGACGGAAAAAGAGAAAGTGGAAAAATCCTTCGAGACATCTACTACGATCCATCACATTCCGCTGGTTTCGCCGGAGTCGACAAGCTACACGCAGTGGTCAAGAAACATTTCCTGAATCTGACGAAGACCTCGGTTCGATCTTGGCTTGAGAACCAAGATACATACACGTTGCATAAACCCTCACGGCGCAGATACCCCAGAAATCGCGTTATCGTGAACGGCATCAACGAGCAATGGCAAGCCGATCTCGTCAATCTTAGTGCTTATTCTCGATATAACAAAGGAGCGAAATGGCTTTTGACGTGCATCGATATATTTTCCAAATATGCTTGAGCCATTCCTCTGAAAAACAAAACGGGAGCGTCGCTTCTTGTTGCATTTAAAAAACTGTTCAAAGAGGCTGGACGTTTACCGTTGAAGCTGCAGACAGGATCGGAATTTTACAACCGCCAGGTGAAAGCATTTTTGAAAGAAAAAGGCGTCCAACTGTTTTCGACGGAGAACAAGACTAAGGCAAGTGTCATAGAAAGATTTAATCGTACGTTAAAATCAAGAGTGTGGCGTTATTTTACGGCCAATGACATGTACAACTACGTGGACATCTTTTCGGATCTGATGGCGGCATACAACGCCGCACGCCTTTGAGGTATTGGACGAGCACCCAAAGACGTGAATTGGACCAACGAGTTAGACGTGTGGCAAACACTGTACGGAGATGCAAAATTGTTTACCGTGCCGGCAACGCAGATGGTTATCGAAGACAGTGAGTACGTCGAATACCGTCCGTTTGGAGGTTTGAACGCCACAGGACTTATCGAATTCGTCATTCCCGGAACCGCAACCAAGTACATTGACATCAACAACACCCAGCTGTATCTCAAAGTCTAGATTACGAACGCAGATAGGACAAACTGCAACGCGACCGTCAACGACGAAAAAGTGGCCCCCGTCAACTAGTTGTTGCATTCGATGTTTTCTCAAGTGGACGTGTCTCTCAACGGCAAACTCATCAGTGACTCCACACCCACGTATCCGTACAGAGCGATGATTGAAACGCTGCTAAACTATGACAAAGAGGCCAAAGACACCCACCTCCAATCGCAAATATATTTCAAGGACACCGCCGGTCACATGGATTTTTACGACTTGACGGCTGAAGTCATTCCTAATATAGGCTTGAAACATCGTTTCATTAATACCAAAGGCAGCAAAGTCTTCGCAATGATGGGCCTGATTCATGCTGATATCTTTGCACAGAGCAACGTGGTATTACCCGGCGTGGAAGTACGACTGAAGTTACATCACACCAAAGACCCATTTTGCTTGATATCAGGAGCTGAAAATGCTAATTTTCGAGTACAAATCTTCGACGCCATCCTGTACATGCGAAAGATGACGTGTAGCAACATCCACGTGTTAAACGACATCGCTATGCTTAACCAAGAACCAGCCAAGTACAAGATTCGACGCACCGTCCTCCGCAATATCGCCATCCCAATGGGCACCCAGAATTTGCAACATGACAACGTGTTTTGGGGTGAACTACCTAAACGGGTAGTGCTTTGTCTGGTGGACACGTCTGCATTCAACGGCGATTACACCAAAAACCCATTTCGTTTCCAAGGATTTAAGCTGAAGTAATTGATCTTACATGTCGACGAGAAACAGTATCCTGCCACACCGCTCACCTCCAACTTTGGCTCACACCAGACCCTACGCGGTTACCTTCAGTTGTTTTCGGTCACAGGTCGTTTGTATAGCGATGGGGGTATGGATATTACGCCGTCTGACTTTCTCGACGGTTACACAATGTTTGCGTTCGATCTGACACCTGATGGATCTCATGGACAGCATTATACAGTCAACAAAAGAGGCAACTTACGTCTGGATCTAAAGTTTGGAACCGTACTACCGACTACCACGAACCTCCTCATCTACGCTGAATTTAACAACATCATCGAAATCGATCAAAACCGTAACATGCTCTATGACTTCACCAATTAGTCATGGAAACGTCCAACCTGATACATTTCTTGAATTCCGATGCATTTACACGCTGGGTAACGTGCGACGTGCACAATGGCGTTCACGCGGCCGATCAATTACACAAGCCGCTTCATCGCCCAACCGCATTGGTAATCAATACGGATCCGAGCTGGAAACCGGGCCGGCATTGGATTGCCATTTACATTCCCGAACAAGGACCCTGGGAGTATTTTAATTCTTATGGTGAACTGCCTAATGTTCCTGCTATACGAAATTATCTGAAGGGGAAACCGGTAATCTACAATCGCAAACCGCTTTAGAGTCCGGGATCAGACGTGTGTGGCCACTACTGCATTTACTATTTAATACACCGAGCGCGATGACAAGCCATGGATATCATCACGGCACGGTTTGGAGAGGATGTGGAACGTAACGACGAGGACGTGCGTGCATTCATACGACGTCATTACGAAGGACTATAGATTAAACGCCAATAAACTACTAAAGATTACTTTCTAAAGACGATGAGCATCCGAAATGACCGGAGTCGGAACGGGTAACCCCTTCTCATCGCCGTAACGACAGACTTTAACTAAAGTAGTGAATTGTTGAAAAAAGAGGGCGCTGTATCGCAATCTTATAAGTGTTAAATAAAAGTAAACCGGATCCCGCCACCTGCTGATGTTACTTTTGTTTGCACATTTGTTACTTTTAAAATTTCATTTTAATTATTCATTGTTTCATTAGTGATAATTTTTAGCGCCATATAAGCTGCGTGTTATTTTCTGGCGTATTATGTCCTGTACAATGCTAATATACGGACGTCCTTTCCCTGCAAGTTACTTTCTGACGATAATGCTGTATCAATAAATTGGAAAAAGGGCAAGTTTGATGTGTCAACGTGTGTCTTGTATCTTGTTTACCTCCTCTTTTTTTTATAGTATTTTCCCCCACTTATTCCATTTTTAAACGATACTTTTTACCCTCCAACCCCCAACCCTCTCCCCATACCCCTTTCTCGTTTAGAAAAACATGCATCCTCCTTGCCCCTTTTCCCTTATAAATAAATTCATACCCCACCTCTTTTCTTGTTTAGAAATACATGCATCCTCCCTGCCCTTTCCCCCTTAGAAATAAAATCACACCCCACCCCTTTTCTCGTTTAGAAATACATACATCCTCTCCCTGCTCTTTCCCCCTTAGAATTACATTTCAAAAGTAAGATTGATATGTTTCCAGTGGTCAAAAGAAGTACGCCCTTTGTTATCTGAATGTCGATCGATAGAGCCGACTGGAGTATTGGTTGTTTACATACATTGGGTACTTACGTATGGTGTAATCATAGCGCTCATACAATTTGAAGTTAGATAGCTATCATATTTTACCTTATTCCCCCAGTAAAACTCACTTTGTCAGCTAAAATGAAAAACAGTTCAACAAAAACTGTCTTAAATGACAGTGTTTCAGAAAAATTGTTTCTCAAATGATAAGTTTCAGAAAAATTGTTTCTCAAATGAGGAGTGTCAGAAAAAAATGTCTGTTCATATTACACCGTATAAAAAATGTTGTCGCTCAAATTTTGCTTTCTGTGCAAAGTCAATGGGATTTGAAAATAAAATTTCGTTTTTAAATCGTACACGTTTGAAAAAATTGTCTGCTCATATTACACCGTTTAAAAAATATCCCCGCTCAAATCTTACCTATTTTCAAAACCTTGGTCTCAAACATGACAAGTTTCAGATCAAACTGTTTCTTAAATGTCATTTGCTAAAATTCTCTTCACAAAGTGTCGAGAATACAAACAGTCTTGCGGGAAAATCAATAGGTCCACCTATCGATTTTCCGCACGAGTTTATTTGAGTGCTTAGAATGTACCAACTGCCGTTGCTGCTTCTGAGTCATTTGAGGATATGAACTTCTAACTGTAGAAGAAACCGAGCGCAATTTGACTGAGTTATCGTCACCGGCCTTGTTTAGGATATACAGTCAATCTATTTTGTGCACATCATGCGTATTTTTTTGTTATTACTGTTTAATAATAATTAGTAGAGTATAACTTGTAGAGCCGATCGATACATCATTTCTGTACATAACGGGTGTTTAATAGGAGTGGTCAAAGATAACATTGGGGAAAAATTATCTGTGAAGATGTTTGCGTGGCAAATCGATATTATTAGTATGAGAAAAAAACATACATAATCCATGTGTGTTTATTGGATCAATGTAGATCCTTTCTCTATCTGTGAAGATGAGTTTGCGTGACAAATTGATATTAATAGTATAAGAAAAAAAATCATAATCCATGTGTGTTTATTGGATCAATATAGATCCCTTGTTTAAATGTCCTTGTGTTTGACAAAGAGAACCGATCGATACATTATTTCTGTACATAATGCGTGTTTAATAATTGGGTGGTAACAGTACTAGTGCTTTGATTATTTTATGTTTAACAATGGGGTAAAATTATCTGTTAAAATGTTTGCATGGCGAAATGATTAGAAAACACATTCATAATCCATGTTTGTTTATTGGATCAATATATATCCTTTGTTTAAATGTCAGTGTGTTTGACAAAGAGAGCCGATCGATACATCATTTCTGTACATAATGCGTGGTCAAAGGGTGATGATATAATAATGGGGTATCTGTGAAGATGTTTGCGCGGCAAATCGATATCAATAGTATGACACATTTTTTGTATTAATAATCCATGTGTGTTTATTGGATCAATATAGAATCTTTGTTTAAATGTCCTTGTGTTTGACAAAGAGAACCGATCGATACATTAATTTTGTACATAATGCGTGTTTAATAATTGGGCGGTTAAAATGTGATGATATGATAATGGGGTATCTGTGAAGATGTTTGCGTGGCAAATCAATATCAATAGTATGAGAAGAATTTTTTATTCATAATCCATGTGTGTTTATTGGATCAATATAGATCCTTTGTTTAAATGTCCTTGATGTCTGTTACCATGGGATGACACATGAAAGACGAATATTAAATAATGGTATTGGTCCATTACATACGTAACAGAATTATGTCATTTTCAATCCATCCGATTGGTCACTTAATAGTGGTGTGATGACCATATATGGCAATAGTATTGAATGTCATTCAAGACTGAACATTTAAAAGCGGAGTGAAGATTTTGTTTTATCATTCATTCGTTAGCTTTTATCAGCTACACTAACAACCACAACGTGCTATTATATATTGAGTTATAACGTGTTGACATTTCGTGTTATACTTACTGTGGTGTATTGTGTGCATACTGCGTGTTTTGATTACCATGACTCACTATAAGGAGAGAGGCCAATCGTCGTCGTTTAGGAGAACAGCAGGGATGGTGGACTATGAGCCTGATCCTGAGGACAATGAGTTGTTTTTGGCGTCGCCTAATTATCCAATGGATATGGAGAGGTCAACCAACCACCGACGGACTGGGCAACATGGTGGCTCGAAGTTGGGTTCAATTGCTTCAAAAAGTAGACCAATTCGTCGACCACTTGGTACAACAGTAGAATGTCGGAGAACAAGTAGAAATGAGTGGCAATGTTGGAGATCGGGGGGAAGTCAGAGGAGAACAGCACAAGTTGGAGAATATGGACGTAAAAGGCAACGAAGTGGGAAACGAGAAAGTTACTGCCGAGAGCTGCTATCACATCGCCGAGACTCGAGGACGTCAGATTCCAAGGTACCATTCGGAAGCCAACGAACATGTGATTCGTTTTGACGAGGAGAGAATTGCCCAACTGGTCAATAGAGAGGGAGACGTTGTCATTGCCTTACACGCCATTTTCGAAAGTTTGATCGAACGACTGGTCCAAGGCTTTGCAGCACACGATTGTGTGGGTTTTGAAATTCACGCACTGGCTTTAGACATCCCGATATGGATTCAAGTCATGCGGAGAGATCAAGTAAGTGTGCAACGTATCCTACATGCGATCGCCCGAGTACTACAATCCAAGACCGCTTTCGTACTCGACGGCAATGTTGAAATCTGAGTCCTCCACATCAAAATGCCTCGGGGAAGCGGACGCAGTAACATGAAAGAATGGACTCAAAGAAAACGATCCATCATCCGCATTACGAAGAACGACCACCTCTGTTTAGCCCGAGCCCTCGTGACCGTAAAAGCTCGCATCGATAAACAGACTGATTGTACTGTTAACTGGAAAAACATTCGTCACGGTAAATGTGAGCAAACGAGACTCGCGAGAGAGTTACACAAACAAGCTGGCGTGGCGCTTGGACCTTGTGGGTTAGACAAAGTTAACCAATTCCAAGCTGTCTTGCCTGACTACCAAGTGAACGCCCTTACGATGAATTCCCACGACTTGTTTGTGTTCCGAGGACCACTTTGTGAGAAACAACTTTATCTACTCTACCACGATACTCATTTTGGCGTTGTTACTTCGCTACCGAGGTTATTGGATGTGGCCAACTTTTGCGATCGCTGCCTGAAAGGGTATCGCTACTTTGAGCATCACCGTTGCCGTAACGTCTACGAGTGCTGCTTCAATGCAGGAAGGAGGAATGCCAATTGACTGAATGGATTCATAGTAAAGATTGCGACTTATTCTTCAAGAGTCCGAAATGTTTTGCTAATCACAAGAAGATCCTGAAAAAGAACAATGTTACCATCAAACCTAAAAGCAAAACAACACCACGTACAGTCTGTCAACGCACCCGTCGCTGCTCTACTTGTGGTACCACTGTTAAGGATCGACACAAATGTGGTCACCGTTACTGTCGTAACTGCAAAACTTACCAACAAAACAACCATCTTTGCTAGATGCAAGTGATTAAGGATAGAGGAAAAGCAGGAGGACACCTTGAAATCAATGACGAAGAGGCTCGAGTTATTCTCGATCTGGAAGACGAGGTAGAGGGGGAAGAAGAGACCCTTCCGTTTAAATACATTTTCTTAGATTTCGAATGTTCACAAGAAGATAAGCTCGACAACGGTGGTTACATGCACGTGCGGAACTACTGTGTGGCGCATCGTGTTTGTTTGACTTGCATCCACGACAATGATATGCGTCAAGGCTGCGAGACATGTGGCGTGCGAGAACACCTCTTTTCAGGAAAAAATACCTAAAAAGACTTTTGCCAATGGTTATTTTCTCTAGAGAACAAAGGAGCCACGGCTATTGCACACAACATAAAAGGATACGATGGCCATTTCATTCTCGACCACAAGAACAACATCGGAATGTGCCCCAATGTCGTGATGAACGGATCCAAACTGATGAGTATAGACTTGAAAGAAAAAGTCAGAAATAAGAAAAAGAAAGATGTCACAACCTTGAGGATCGTTGACTCGTGCAACTTCATTCCGGCTCCGCTCTCATCCTTTCCCAAGACATTCGGATTGACAGAGATGAAAAAGGGATATTTTCCGTACCTTTTTAACACCAGAGCTAATGAAAATTACGTCGGTCTATGGCCTGCAGTTAAAACCTATAATCCCGATCACATGAAACCTGCTCAACGCCAAAAAATTCTCGCCTGGTATGAGGAGCAGAAGACCAACATTTTTGACATGGCTCGAGAAATGTACGAGTACTGTTGCAGCGACGTAGAAGTGCTTCGTCGAAGATGTTTGAGATTCAGAAAAGAGCTTTTGGAAAACTGGACTGGATCCCTTCGAAGAATGCATCACTATTTCCATGGCCTGTATGCGGATGTTATGACGAAAATTCCTACGCCCTAATACAATCGCTCTGGTTCCTCATCGTGCTTACGATAATGACACCAATCTGTCAAAGTTCTCCAATGGTTAAAATGGTTGGAGCACCGAGACGGTCGACGCATTCAGCATGCTCGGTCTCGTGGAGGAGAAAAACACATATGGTTTTACAAAGTTGACGGCTGGGATGAAGCGTCAAAAACCGCCTTTGAGTTCTACGGTTGTGTGAGGCATGGTTGTCAAACCTGCTACCCGAGAAGAGATCAGAAACTGCCAGGTGTCGAAACAACCGTAGAGGATGCTCTCATCAAGCTCAACCGACGACGAGAGTGGTTGATTAACGAAGGTCGCCGCCAAGGCTGGCAATTAGTAGAGATCTGGGAATGCCACTTCCGAGATGAAGTGGCAAGGAATCCGTTGATGAAAAACTTCATTGATAACCTGAAACTGACATCACCTCTCCAACCAAGGACGCTTTCTTCAGAGGACGCACCAATGCCATTAAACTACACCATGTCGTTGCAGACGAGGAAAAAATTAAATACATCGATGTCTGCTCACTCTACCCGTGGGTCAGCAAATACTGCAAGTATCCTATCGGCTATCCTACTATCATCAAGAGCCCGAACACTACCGATGTGAGTAACTATGAAGGACTGATCAAATGCACCGTCCTACCTCCTCGTGGGCTGTACCACCCCGTGCTCCCGTACCGATGTCAAGAAAAACTCTTGCTCCCACTATGTGCCACCTGCGCAGAAACACTAGCCAAAGAACCATGCAAACACCACGAAGTTCAACGCGCTCTCCATGGAACTTGTGTGAGCTGTGAGTTGCAGAAAGCTGTAGAGATGGGGTATCGCGTTATAAATGTCGAAGAAGTGTGGCATTTTAACCAAACGGTACGTTACGACCCCTCAACCGGAGCAGCAGGTTTGTTCACGGCTTATATCAACACGTTCCTGACAATGAAACAAGAATCGAGCGGATGGCCTCCAGGATGCGACATCGGAGAGCAACGTCGCCAAAACATCAACGATTACGAAGCTCGTGAAGATATCTGACTCGACCCATAAAACATCGAAAAAAACGAGGGGAAAGCGTGCCTTGGCTAAGTTGATGTTGAACTCTTCTGGGGAAAGTTTGGTCAACGCAACACACTCACCAAGACAGACTTTGTCAACACCCTGGAAAAGTTCTACAAACTGCTAATGGACATATCCAAAGAAGTGAAATATGTGCAGTTTAACAATAAGTTTACCGCCAGGATCCAGTCGGTCGACACCAATGAGTATAATGAAGTGTCACCTAACACCAATATGTTCAATGCAGCCTATACCACGGCCCACGCCCGCCTCAAACTTTACAGTTACCTGGAAAAACTAAGGGAACGCGTGGTCTACTTTGACACCGATTCCATCGTCCACGTCCATCGACCCGGAGATTGGCAACCACCCGTCTAGAAACCTTACGGTGTCGGGAGTTACATTACTGAATTCGTATCGGGAGGTCCAAGAACTACGCTTACAAAGTGCACTCAACCAAGACTGACGCCGTCATTGTCGGAGAATGCAAAGTGAAGGGCATCACTCTAAACAACAATGCCATTCAAATGGTAAACTTTGAAGCGATGAAAAATATGGTCAATCATGTGGATCCAGGAGCCGGTAGGGCTTGGGACGATAATAAAGAAGTCATCGTTCCCGTCCACTACTCTTACCGCATCCAGAAAGACGGTCCTGGTAAAGTTCTCACCAGAGGCATCACCAAAGAATATCGACTGATCTATACAAAACGCGTCATTCAGCCCGATTTCACAACCCTTTCGTACGGGTATTAAACCCTTCACCCCACAAGTCCCCTTACATGAAACGGACAGGTTCGTCTACGACAATCGGGTGATTCAATTAGACCACACTGTTGAATGCCAACATTCGTAACTCAAGATCCGATGAAACCCTTATGAGGGCGGAAGAAGGGAAAAGAGCTACCATGGCTTGCCTCCTACGGTATCCTGCGTTGGTTGGGGAAGGTACTTTCCAATCACCTGACACACCCAGTTAGATAATGTTATTCATCTCCTTAAAAGGACTCTGCGGAACAATCGAGACTATCTTGTGACGCAATCCCATGACCCAGAGGGAAAATCTCAGGGGCCGCTATACAGGTAGTGGCCAATCAGAAGCCAGCATTGCAAATGAGCTATACACCTCGTTAAAAGGACTCTTCGGAACAATCGAGACTATCTTGTGACGCAATCCCATGACCCAGAGGGAAAATCTCACGGGCCGCTATACAGGTAGTGGCCAATCAGAAGCCAGCATTGCAAATAAGCTATACACCTCGTTAAAAGGACTTTACAGAACAATCGAGACTATCGTGTGACGACAATCCGATTACCCAGAAGGAAAATCTCAGGGGCCACTATACAGGCCTGGACCAATCAGAAGCCAGCATTGCAAATGAGCTATACACCTTATTAAAAGGACTCTGCGGAACAATCGAGACTATCTTGTGACGCAATCCCATGACCCAGAAGGAAAATCTCAGGGGCCGCTATACAGGCCCGGACAAATCCCTTGACCAAGAGTGAAAAGCTCAGGGGCCGCTATACAGGCCCAGACCAATCAGAAGCCAGCATTGGTATCTATGATATTCATGAGAAATTAGTCACATGACTGGAATGCTGGCTCTTGATTGGTCCGGGCCTGTATAGTGTCCCCTTACTACTTCCATGGCAGATATTTCATTTTTAGTTGCAAGTATAATAATCAGCATCAGCCGATAACTTGCTTCATCAAGCGTCTATCTTATTTAATTAAAATTTAAAAAGTGATTTGTATAAAAGTGATAAACCGGACATCTTTGATACAAATTTAGATTTGGTTCCTGCTTTGAAAAGCTGGTTTATACTGTAGCAATAAGTTCTATCTGATCCATTTTAAAAAAATAATTATGCTGTTTAATATTGTTGCTTAAACATACATGCTTCTAACTACTATCGAAATGATGTTCTTATGTTTTATATTTCATTTATTATTATTTGAAATTTTGAAAATAAATGTGGAGAAAAAATATCTATATGACAAACTGCTCTTTCACTTAATCTTGTTATACATTTCTAACGCAAAATATGAACAAAACGGCTGCAGGACAACTAGTAGGCTAGGTATTAAATGTTTGATAGGTTTTTTAGAAGGACCTCTCCTGGCTATTATTTTAATAAAAATGAAAAGAAAAATATCGTTTGGTAAAAATGCACATTTCATATGATAGAAGAAAATTTAAAATATTTTGGTATTATACATGGCCGAGGGGAGGGGTGCATCCCCCTGTCGGCCGGATACCCATCCTACTCGGGAAAAATCATGCAGAGTCAACTAGATATGTAGGTCATGCCCTTCCTACTCGGCATGTTGACAATAGGATACTTGGCCACCGATCTTATATAGTCAGGCAGAGATGTCAAATGTACTTTTTGAATCAGTGATTTATCGAAATCATGCCTGACTCAGCTGTACTTCCCAAATCAAAAACCCGCCTGGAAATGGAAGAAAATGTTCCGAAATCGAAGAAAACTGCCCGAAAAAGGAAGAGCATTGCCTGAAATTCATTAAAATTTCAGAAAATTTCCCCCAAATTGGCAAAAATGACGCTTAAAATTTATCCACAAAAAACAACCTGACCAAAAAATGAAGGAAAATTTCAGAAAATTGAAGACAATTGCCCAGAAATGAAAAAAGTTTCCGAAAATTAAGTAAATTGTGCAAAAAATAAGGAACGTTCTGGAAAATTTCCCCCAAATCGGCTACAAAATCCGTCACAATTTCCCGGAAATCAAAAATCGTGCCTGAAAATTAAGGAAATTTCCCAAAGGCTACGCCCCCTCCCCCCCTCCTCCCCCTCCATCAAAGCCAAGAAACCATTACTCAAAATTAATTGTTTATTCACAGATTCATTGCAATTTTCCCTTCGTTTTAAAAAAGGTTTTGCGAATCTGACAAAACGGCTGCCCCCTTCCTCCCCCGAGTAAGATGGTCCCGTACGGCCATGGTATTATATTCAGTTTCGGAGATATCGAATTTCGCAAGTAAGTTTAAACGATACACGTACAGTTCATCTAATGCAAAGAATGATTATTGAGAGTATAACACATACTTTAGTTGAACTTATTTTGTCCATCTGATCGTATGTTCAATAAAGGAGTTAAAAATTCACAAACTGTTTTAATGGTTAGTTAGTTAAATCTATCCGAACCATGCATTAGCCTTATAGGTCGGTGTGTATCCTCTGTTTCCATGGCGCAAGCGGATGAGAGCGCATGACTCCCCCTGGACTGGACGCCAGCCCATCACAGCAATGCTGGTACTCATTTTGCAGCTAGAGCAAGTAAGGTATCTTGCTCAAGGACATTATGTAGCGCTCTCGGCGGGAATGTAGTCCGATACCTTACGCATACGTGGAAGACTTCGTAACTTAACTGAGCTACTAAACTTCTTTAAATGTTTGAAAAGTATTCACATGGTCGGTGCACGTCACATCCGGGAGATGACGTCATTTGCTGGAGTGAAAACAAACCTTCGCGTGATACACGTGGGCAAGCCTGTATGCGTTTACTGTGTGCGGTACGTAAACAAACACAGCTGAACGCTTCGTTGAGGGTTGAATGCGCGCGGTTGCTATGCGGTCTGATGACCTCAGATCACATTTCTGACCAAGTGAATATACAAAAAAATTCTTATAGGAATAAATCATCACCAACTTTTTTTTCTACAACAGTTTGTCTTTTAAACTTTCCCCTAACAAGCGAAATGCGCATGCGTGATTACGGGAGTATTCATTTAATCAGTATAGCTGAACTGTTCATGAAAGATTTAGCAATGTTCTGATTTTCTACATGTAGGAAATCAGAACATTAGAAGGTCACCGAAGATTCACGCATCGTGTCCCTCACATTTCAAAGTGAAGTGTCGTCAGATGTAAGGGCGGGAATTGGCACATCGTCCATTGGAACTGTTTATCTGTCCATCAATTATGTGTCCATTGATTTATTAACCTAAGGAGATATCAGCGTATGCGTGAAACACTATAAATATTTTAGTTATAATGTTCATTTACAGATCCACTTGTCATTATAATGAATAAAATGTTTACCCACTCACCCAGCTATCTTTTTAATTCATGCATCATTGTTACCAACCGACCACATCTTACCCATTCGCAAACTTTTTTGCTTTAGTCTCTTCGGGACTGGTCCACATATGTGATTGTTAGATATTAAAAAATGTTCACTCCGCATGTATCTTACCTTAGAATATCTTAGCGGGTAAAATGAAGAAGAAAACGTCATCCTATATCTCGCAAAGATGTCAAACTTCCAAGCTCCATTTTCTGCTCATTATCAGTCGAGTAAATTTAAAGGAAAGGTATCGTCTTATAAATATATCAGAAGTGAACGCCGCCGTGCTTGTAACGTTGCTTCCGGTTGTCAATTTCTTATATTGATATGGAGAAAATTGTGATTTTATCAATCATCGATCACACATCTGCCCGAGCGAACATAGGGCCTGCCTATACATGGGCGTAGGAGCCCAATTTGATTTTGGGGGGCTGTAAGGACTTGCCCGAAAATATAATCCCCGATTTTTCAACATGTTAATGTACATATCATACTAGCAGTGGCGTAACCAGGGTTCTGCGGGCCGGGGGCGAGAGGGATACTGCGGGCCCCTTGGTATCAAGTGGGTAAAATTATTATAAAAACAACTATGCTACGTGCCACCTTGGTTGGCGCGTAGCGTATGAAATTTTTTTGGGAAAAATGCCTCCCAGACTGCAGGAAATGGCTTTAAAAATCGAAAAAATGATAAATATTTTCCCTTGATTTTATAGGTGTTGCTCAAATTGTTATTAATTTACAAACATGGAATAAAAATGTTTGTACAAGCTGATTTTAGCCCAGACAATAATTTTTCAACTCATGGGAACTAAAAGTGCAGAAGTCGGACTCTACATATTTTTTCGGGGCCTGCTGCCTGCGGGCACCCTTGGGCCCGGCCCGGGCGTTTTCCTCCTGCCACCCCCAGCCCCCCTCCCCTCCGTAGTTACGCCACTGTCATATAGGCATGCATTGCTTATTACATCGCATGCTAATTACATACAATCATTTGCCGTGTTACCCTTCCATATTGGTTATAATTTTTGTGGAAGTCGTTACAATAATAATGATGATAATAATAATATAGATTTAACCATTGGAAAACACACTGGTGAATTACCTAATATATAGGTGCTGGTGCAATTCAAATCACCCGGCATTTCATTCACAAAAAATCCCCTCAAACAGTTGTGCTTATTATGCATGACTGGTTGAATCGTTTAGCTGTAAAAAAAGTTCTCAATGAAAGTAAGAATTTCTGCCCCTCCTGCTTCCCAAAATATTTATAATGCCTTCCATTTGTTCTTGCATTATTCTGTTCGTAAACTCTCGTTCAATGTTCAGAATTGCAAGGTCATGGAGTCTTTGTTGCCCCATAGTGTTTCGTAAATATGTTTTTAATCTGCGTAGGCCGCTGAAGGCCCCTCGGAAGAACACGACGTTGCTGGGATGGTTGCAAGAATGCATGCACTCTTATAATATGTACACAAAATGTCATGTTGGTCGTACGCGTACATATATTCCACAACATTTGCTGCAGAATGACCAGAATCCAGAGGAATGATTTTTTAGTTTGTTTTCTACAGTAAATGAAACTCTTCTTTTCAGCTTCGAGAATGTCTCGATCTAAATCTCAATCCTGCGGTCCGCGTTTGTTGTGAAAATTTCCCCGCTTTTCCGAGATTTTCAAAACGCGGATACGTACCAACAGTTTATGTTAAGTGCCACCGCCAGGGTAGGTTCCCGAAAAATTCTCAGAATATTGCCCGAATTTTCACAGAAATGTTTTGTTGGGAGAAGGGGGCACCCCCCGCTTCCTACGCCTATGTGCCTATATGTGTGATCGAAAACATCGCAGATTTTTCGCCATTAATAAGAAAATTCAAAACCGGAAGTGACGTTACCAGCACGGCTGCCCTTACTTCTGAATTTATTTATGGGATGATACCTTCCCTTTAAACTCCACATACACTATTTTCACTCTCAGCTTCAGCCAAAATTTCATTTCAGCTACCAATCAGCTCAGTCAATTTACAAGCTGTTTTCATAATAGAGGGGATGTATGCCTAAACATTTGTGTTAACTGTGAACTTATTCATTTGAGCAGATTGTACCGAGCGTTTGTAAAGCAGATCGTTTCGATTCGTACAATTACATCGATTTTGTTTTGCAAGTTAAATGCAATAACTTGGTTTTCATATAAGAATGATTTGTTCTTTTAAAAATAACATGAGAATGTTTTAGTTTCAATTGATTCCCATTGGAACTTATAAAGAGCTAAGAACATCGTCACATTCAGGACTTGAAAAGTATCTATCTTGTCATTAGCTTTAACATGGATTTTTAGAAATCAAATGTGAATTTGGATGAAACATGGCAGGATTTAATAGCGCTATTTTGATCGGTAAGTACACGCACAGTTTTATCCAAATTTTACTAAAACATTTAATGAAATATATTTTAACTTGGTGTTAGTTGTAACTAATTATATTTTTTTACATGTCAAAGTTAAACTCAAACAATACCATTTGTTGGTAAGAAAGAAAACCAAGCATCTTTTTTACCAATTTACGAGTATCAATGATTCATTCGAGTAACAATATTTTATTATCGACAATCAAGAGAACTTCGTTACACAAAAGATTTAGTATAATAAAGTATCAACAGACAAGGTATATTGGATCACGTATTTCATTATGAGAATTTAATGGTAAATCACAAACGTGTTGCAGCGTAACACTTTTAAAGGTTGACATATGTAAGGTATAGGATACGTCTGAATGGCCTCTTATCAAAGAGCTTTTACATATGTAGAAGCTCTTGGTTTAATATCACTGACGTATCTTTCAAAAAGTCCGCATCCATATGAGTGTTGGATGTGAGCAATTTGTTTTGTGGGTCAAACTGCATTAAGCAATGGATGTTCTATGGAGGAGGTTATTACTCAGAAAATATTAAAAAGGAAAAAGGACTAGTTGAAAAGTATTTAATGAAAACATCACTCATATGTCCTGTTTGGTCTGATGTCATAATTTGGGCGGCATCGAAAACTCAAGCTTTGCAATCTCACGAATTGTGGTATGACAAAACCATCTTTACAACGAACGCCACGCAAAATGCTAATGATCTTTAAAATACACATTAAGTGTTTGGTTAAAAATTGGATGAAATAGAGAATTGCAGACAAAATGTAAAATTAAAGTTATTAAGCGAAAACTGCCCCTCTTGCCACCCCATTGTTTCGGATGATAGATGTAAAGCTTGTCTGATCTATTTTGCTGATTGTTAAAGGAGATTTTAGTTTGGTTCCTAATTTTCTCACCATTTCTCATAATTCATTGCCATACGTGGATATGTGATACAACGTCCTTTCTTACTCATTTTGTCGTTTCTTTAAAGCTTCAAACTACATAATTCACCTTTTTTGCGTGGGAATGTGAAATGTTTTCCTTTCTTACCGAATTTGGCGTTTCTTTAAAGGTTTACACTTTACCCTTGTTATATTTTTCAAAAATCACAACGAGCGTGGACACTGATAGAGTCCTCCAAATCTACCCGCGTAAAGAAAAAAGTAAATGTTATCCGCAGTAGTTCTTTTTTTCTGGTTAAAATATATTAAATTGTTCGGGTCAAATAAAAATTATAGGGTGTCTGGTTCCTGGTTGTCATTTCCTTCGCTTTCCTTCGTTTACCTCTACCCCATTACCCCCACCCACGCCCCACCCACGCCCCTACCCCACGCCGCCTTACCCACGCCCACGCCTCTACCCCAAGCCGCCTTACCCACGCCCACGCCCTACCCACGCCCAACCTCACTCCCCACCCCACGCCCCACCCCAACCCCACTCCCCCTCCTCACACACAAACTGAATCACCCATCCATCGCCCATCGCCCACGACTATCTATACATGCATTTTCAAGATTAATCTCACGTTTCAACATGCTTGAATTGTTACTGTAACAAATACAAAGACATTCACATGGAAGTTATCGGCAAAGAGCTGATAGTACCTAAAGGACTGCTGACATGTAAAAGCAAGTTTGCTTTAAACTGATGTTTGACACTCAGTGATTATTTAGTAACCCCTATTTATCCAAAATAATAATTGTAAAAGTGTGAAAATCGTGTATTATGAAGTTCAGAATAACCACTTTCTGTGACGACCGCAAATTCATTCAACTATGTGACATTGCAAGTTGCCTGCCGGTGTAAACGCGTACAAAGTAATTACAGACATATAAAATGTCGTCAGCAAAAAGTTTGGAAATATCATCCTATGATACCTCAAGAATAATTTTGAGAGCTTCAACACCATCAATGTTCAAGATATTACCGGGGGAAGTCAGCCACTCTGAACCGGCTGACCGCTAAGTTCCAGACTTATCAGCCTATATAGGCCTACCTTCGTGTATCACAACAAACCCTTTGCGAACGCCTTCACAACACCGCAGATTTAAGGTAACTTAGGAATACATTTTGGAAATGCCTCTCAGTTTCATTCAGTACATGCACTGATTCATATTCTCTCCTTTATATCTAAGCAATACCATCATGCGATCTATTTCCTAGAAATCACCTAAAGAAAGCTAAAAGTAGTAGCCGATAAATACACAATACACGCATTGTATGTGTAGCCTCGTACGGTCAGTCGGAGATAAGTGATATAAATGTCCAACTTGACACATCACACAATTTTAATTCTATAAATTAAAATAGGAAGTTAAGTCGTTTATATGAGCGGCAAAAAAGGTGTTTTTTTAGGATTAAAAACAATTGAGACATTTTTCGAACTACATATATATTACAAAGTTGTTTCAAATTAGAAAAATACCAAAATTGCTACATGTCAGCAGTCTTTTAGATTAAAATAGCTTAATGCTATTGCTCTTAAACTGCCATTCCTTTATTGGCAACAAATCGACACTATCTATCTGTCTGGTATAATGGGTAACTTCTAATAGCTATTGCATATTCCATTTAGCTGACTGAGTGAAGAACATTCTTAAGGAAATTGTTCAAGTTATTATGGCTTGTGGACAACTTTAAAGTTTCACCTGAGGACACTATCGGTTTAGTTCAAATTGCACGCGAAAGGAAAACAGCTGCGTGTATCAAGGATCGTGTTTGAAAACATAATGGAAAACAAATCTTCTTTTTTTATGACGATTTGGAAATATTGTAGTAAAGTGGAAGACAGATTAGGTCAAAAAGAGATGAGGATCAAGCCCATTGTATAATAAACCGCATAGATTATAGAGAAGATATGACCGTTACTGGCGCTATGACGCCTACAACCTTTTAATCAATATTTTGTTACTGAATTTGGATATATTTGTAAACATGTGATGGTATTATTTATCGTCATTTATTCTGTGAACCTCAATGCAGATGCACTGAAAGTTTTTCTCAGACGCTCGTTGGGGCGTCTGAAATCAAAGACCACATTTCCCCGGAATATTGTGAACAAACTTGCATAACCTTGGATGACTTTGAAACAAACAAAAACTATGAGGCGACGTTTTGTAGTTCGATGGTCAAATTCGAAAGTGTATTTCAGATGCCCGTTGCGGCGTCGATAATAGAATTGATTAAAGCTTTCGTTTTATCGCTTGAAGTTATTCTTCACACATATGCGTTCAAGCCTATCAGCCTATACGAAACGGGTGTTACGAGTCTTGCATTTTTGACAATTTTGTCATACAAATAAGTGTCAAATTCTCACACTTTCATTGCTTACATTATATTCCGGATGACTTGCATCAGGAGAAAAAATGTAGATCTTTTCTTTCTAAAATATGTTTTATATTGTTTGATGATAAAAGTGACATGACGATACGCCCTGTTTAACTAACAGAATTACTCCTTTAATCAAACTTTAAACTGATGGCATTAAAGGAATATTTCCACGTTTTTAAAAGATTATTCCTATGTTTTTAAAGGAATATTCCCATGTTTTTAAAGAAATATTCCATGTTTTTAAAGGAATATTCCCATATTTTTTCGTAGCCTTTCCTAAGAAAAAGAATTTTTTTAGAAACAATTCAGTTCAAAAATCCTTTTGATATGTTATTCCTACCAGGATATAATTCAAATTTTGGGCTTCACAAAAAAATGTCAATAAACGAATAGGAAAAGGCTTAGTATGACATCAGAACAACACATTATCCCACAAAGTTGATGTATTTCATTCAAATCTATCATCCTTTTTTTTACTAGTAAAACCTACTAGAAAAATAAATTGATGAAAGTTAGGTAATTATATACATTGCCAAATATACCCTACTTCAATAACTTTTGAAAAATTGTTTCTAATCATACAGAAACAACCAATTAATGTTCAAAGAAATACATCAACATTTGCAATGGAATTGCTTCTATGACATCATCAAACACGAATTCGTCATACAGTACAAAAACTTTAAAATGCAATTGGGAAATCTTTAAAAATCCATATCTTCTCAACGGAATATGATATCAAGCTGATTTTTGTACCAAATTAACTCTTTGAAATAAAATTTTAAAAGAAACCATGGGAATATTCCTTCAAAACAGTTTGTTTGTTTGTCATGATCCTCTCGCGATTGGCAACAACCTAATACTGGGGTCGCAACGTCAATCTGGCAATGCCCGTTTCTGAATTTGGATCACTGAAATGTCCACATCGTTAATGGAAACATTAACAAGTTAATGTAAATGATATATTTTCGAAACGCATCAATGTCTTTGAAGTCAACTGAACAACAATATAACGGTCAAAATGATCGCTGCCATATCTTTCGCGTACCACGTGCGTCGTTAGTGACATCTTTACACCACGTTTTGCAAATCGCTTGTTTGTATGGTAAAAACTATTGAATGATTGAATCAATTTTCATTGAAATGTTGGTTTTGTAACATGGCTCACAGAGACAATTTACTGCCCTTCTTTCTATTATCAATCAAATTCTTTTTGATAATCAGTGCCCTTTCCCCACCCCCAAACTTCCTCGACATATCTGTATAAGTAGCATTTTGCCCACTTGAAACTGAGGCAATGAAAACAAAGACCGTACGTAACTTACATTTTTGATTAACATATTTTAAGGCTTAGATACGTTGCTATGTATCTGTTCCCTCGCCATACTAGGAATCTTTATAAGAACATTGAAAAACCTTGGATATTAATTTTCTACTTAGTAAAAGTCCAGAGTGTAACCATCTTATGGTTCCGTTGAATAATAATAGGATCTACTTCTTGAGTTTTTTCCGAGTTTTAGTGGTTTTTCCGACTATAGGCCTAACGATCAAATTAGGCTACAATGGAAGTTTATTTCATTCCTAAATGTGGGATTATTTGTGTATATTTTTTAAAATAAACTTGTGAGGCGTTTCAAATGTATTCACATTTTAGTGTTGTCGGTAAAAACAACAGCTGATGCAGTTACAGCCGTTTACTCATTAAAAAAAAAATGTATATCAACGTTCTTAACACACTTCACGGAGTGGCAGTACTATAACATTTCAGTAGTAGAATTACGACGAAAATAACGCTTGTCAATAACAGTTCTCTAGTTTGGTCCTTTTTGCAACAGCCAGTGAAATATTCAAAGCACTCTGAGATGAGTATATTATGCATGTGAAATATAAAGGACAGCTTAGATTGAAAAGTGAAATTTTGTAATTAACGCGTCACGTCATGAAATTGAATGAACCCGTCAAAGCTGACACCTTATTATTTATGTATGCATGGATACTGGCGCGCATCTGCCATATTTTTCATAGACCTGCAGGTTCATGAAAAGTTAATACATTTCGCATATAAACAATGTTTTCCTGTCCTTTTTAAATACATACCCAGCTAGCCATGTAATATTCTTCAATGCATTGTGTGCGATTGGCGGCGATGGGCATTTGTGAATAATCAATGGTCATGTGGGGACTAACCTTGATATCCACCGGTTTGGATGACGTGGTGTGGCCCTGTAAGCTGCCGTCACCCTGGGGGACCTGTAAATAAAAACACATGAGGATCACTATGAATACAAGCGTAACTAAGTAAATCGGCAGAGCGTGTGTGCTAGTAGAGCACGCTACCATACCATACAATAAAAAGTAATGGTAAATAATTACAAGGGGGCCCATGTTGGTATACCTAAGCTACCGGTGAAGCGAGTGTCGCAGGTAAATTAGTGGGATAAACCAGCACCAAAGGTAGGTTAATAGGATGTACCAACATGACCACAGCAACAATCCAAGTAAGCTAGGAACATTCCAAGCAAGTTGGGAATGTGTTGTTGGTTGGTCAATTGACCGAATAAGTGAATGAGCAGACAAGACTACCCGCGTGGTCGGCAGGGCAGATGATGCTCATATGCTGGGCAGAAGATACCCAGTGAACAATTAGGTACATAATATGCATTGGCTGTACCGTAGACAGTATTGCCCTAACCAAAGCATTATACCTAATGAATGCAATAAGTAATGTATACCTAGCAGGTGAGTCAGCTCTGGCACACGCAATGCGTTGACACTGTAGATAATGTATGGTACATATGACTGTATGATTGATGTACATACAGTAACCAATATAAGCAAAGGTAATAGTGACACAAGGTAAAAGTACATGGTATAATAAAGACATAATAACCCGAAGTACACAGTAGAGGCACTCAGAGAAAGCAAAGGTACTTAGATGAAGTAAAGCAGCTTAGTTGAAGTAAAAATACTTAGCTGGCGAATTGGTTAGCTCTATAGACTACATGATACCTCTCTTCTGCTGCAGCCAGAAGTGAGAGAAAATGCACATGTACATGTGGCCAGGACAAACTTGAATAAACAGCAGACCTAAGAACCAATCAAAACATTGCACAACACACAAAACTGATCTGAACCTGGAACACACAGGGAATGTATAACAATATCTACACACAACCTGAGACATTGTAAGTGAGGGAAGTACCACACCGCTACAGTCTCTATCATCTTGAAAGCGGTCAAACAACTCTCTTTATTTCGAATAATTTTAAAAACATTCATTCACTGATGTAAATAAACAAATTTTAGCATCATGAATTTCAAACCCATTTAAAGAACTTTAAAAGATTTCTCTTTTAAACTAGAATAAAGTTCTGAGTACATCATGAGCTGATTTATGAAAATACCATACGTAGTTTCTGAATTTTAAATGGTCAAAGATAAATTTTGATATATGTCTGTATGTAGCAATTGTGAAAGGGGAATACTCTTAATACAAATTACCTAGCTATATTCATGTCAATTTTGAAAACAATGAAAACGTGCTTTGCACTTAGTTCGTGATTTTGTTGTTACTTGGTGTAAGTTTTTGGAAATTTTGTCAGAATCACTTGTTTCCCTTCAAAACGTATGGTAGATTATGAAAAAATAATGGCCTACGAGTTTATACATCACAACATTGTACAAAATTGAGTATATCAAAACGACCGTTTTTAACAGCTTTTGATCAAATTTGTTTTTGGATTTCTCATTCTCATCAATTTGGGTTAATTTTACAGAAGAAATTTGTTTACCTTACCTGTGACGACTAGTACAACTTGTGCGACTAAGTGCGGAGCCACAATACCAAGCAAGAATGATAGTTGTCTTCTCTAAATAACCTGACCAGAAGTGTTTCAATTGATTCATTTATATCGTTCATTAGAAATAGTAGATCAAAGAGAACCATATTTGGGTACAGCTAAACATACAAAGTAGGAAGTATGTAAGTAGCTGGTGTTACATGCCGCTTTTTCTTTCACAAAAATTCATTTTCTACTTTAAGTTTTGGCTAATCTCAATAAGAGGGAAAACTGACACCCAAACGTAATACATGCTATATTACATAACAGTTGATTACTGACAACGGACATTTAAAAAGCTAGTGGACAAAGTGTTCTATTTTCAAGTGGCAAGTTGATTAGGGTTAGGGTGCATGACTTCAACGAGTTGAGACCAATCAATCACAAGTATCGTCACATGTTTCTCCCAGTAGACTTCTAGACTGAATAAGACTATTAAGCGTCTTATTCAATGACACTTGAGTATATAATCGTTCCAGGCATCAAATAATTAAACTTAATACACCACAGAAATTTCACATAGCCAATTCCTAGCAACTTCACATCCTGTAATCATTGTAATAATATGTTACATATAATAAGTTATGATTTGTTATATTATGTCTATTGTTTTCACGGGTATTCCATTCAATTAAATAAATCTCTCCTCAAAGGGACAAGCATTGTGTAATTTTCGTTTTAATAGCTCTTCATTCCCTTGTGAATACTACATTCCCTTGTGAATACTATTACACTCTTGACACACATTTCTTGAAATCCATTAACTACAAATTCAAGTCAATTTGACGAAAAACTTTTTCATACATATTTGATATTTGAGATCAGATATTTTTTGAAAGCTACTGTAAAAAAACTAATTATATCATTAACTTTTTTAGTCCGAGAGCAACCCGAAAAACTGGGTACTTTGAATTACCCCACATATTGGGTACTTTTATGTATTACGTCATCGCATGAACCTACACATTTGACTAGCCTACACTAAACATATAGGGTTTATCATTTTCCGCTCCGGATTGTCTAAATTTTCACTGTATATCCTGAAATTTTGGAAACGGATTGTAAATAGATATTCAAAATTTATTGCTGCTGCTTTTTGAAATTCACAGTCGCTTTTTGAGAAAATGCTTGTTCATTTTTTCAAAAAGGCGAGGATGAATTTCAAAAAGCAGCGGCAAAAAGTTTTGAATATCTATTTACTATCCGTCTCCAAAATTTCAGGATATCTAGTGAAATTTTGGACAATCTGGAGCAGAAAATGAGAAACCCCATGTGTTTAGTGTAGGCTAGTCAAATGTGTAGGTTCATGCGATGACGTAATACATAAAAGTAACCAATATTTTAGGTATTTCAAAGTACCTAGTTTTTCGGGTTGCTCCCGACCTGTTTTAGAAACCTTGTGATTGGAACCTTACCTTCCGTTTTATTATCCTCACCCAAATTTTATCTGATCAAACAATTCGAAGCGTATTCGGCATGCAATTTACTCTATTGTCAATATAACGGACCGATGTTCAATACTGCAATATGTGCAGTAATAAACATGTGTCCGAACGATATGAGAGAATGTACTTTAATAAAATTTTATTGATATAATAATGTAAAACCTTTGAGGTCTGAAAAAGGTACATTAACTGATTAAAGTTACAACAAAACTTATTACTGATTTAATGGATACAGTTAATAATTTGCCGACTACTCTCTACCATCATCAATGAGTTGATCTGAAGTTTCTTGGTGGTATAGCTGTAGCTTTACTGAACTTTTCTATATGAGGCAAAAACGTCTTCCCGATTTAATGAAATCTCCTTAATAATTTGGCACTGCCATCATTAAAGTGCAATCAATTGCCATGTACGTTTCAGAGATTTTACGAGGTAAATTTGTAGGTAAATTGAACTTATATGGGTGTTTCAGCTGACGTCATGAGGTCACATGACTTTGTTTACTTCACCATTTTGAAGGGTAAGAACAGTGTTGTCTGCTTATTAGACTTACATACGTTTGCATGTAAAATTATTTTTGTAAGATAATTATGCCGAAATCTTGCTGTGCCGTAGGTTGCACTAATAGACGTGTGCCGGGGAATAAAAATACGCTTTCTCGATTTCCATCTAATCCTGATCGACGTTCGAAGTGGGTTGATGCATGTTGTACGACGCGACAGCTTTCAACCTACGGTTCACACTAAGATTTGCAGCGAACACTTTATATCAGGTATATAGGCTTTGTCGGAGTATAATGAACAATCAGCTGGCGTTCACGTAAAAGATAATATTCGTATACTCGGTGAATATCATAAAACTTAAGGAAATATATGAAGTAAAATCGGAAGCGATTAAAAAACTGCAATTAGTAAAAATCGCTGAAATGGTAGTCTAGGTTAACATGCAGTATATTCGTTGTACGTGTGATATAACTGCGCTGTGTGAAGACGCTTGAACGCAACAACGCTTTCCCTGAAAAATGTCTGCCAGTTGAGTTAGACTATTAGAGTCACTTGATGAATTCTTTCTACAAAAAATTTATTGCAAATGTCATGGATCTAGTAAATAATTTGCCAACTTCCATCATCAATGAAACTGACTTGGAATTAGGTTTCAGAGATTCTTCAAGTATATTTTAAGTCGATCTAGACTACATGGCAGTAGCAAAATAGTCAATGCAGATTTCAATAGATCTAGCTGATATTTTGCTAATTTTCAACTAAGCTTTTCTAAATTAGAACAAAAATGATTACTAATGTCAGACAATAATTTGCCAATTGCAGTCATTATTGAGTACTAGGTCAAATTGGTTTGAAATTTTTTGAGATATATTTTAAGGTCCACTGAAGTCACAAGATAACTTATTGCTAATCTCAGTTAATGATCTGCTATTGCCATCAGCAATGGATACTGACTTGATACTGGTTTGAAGAAGATTCCAGAATTTCTTCCAGGTGTGTCTGTAGGTAAACGAAATTAATAAAAGTTACAACACAACTTGTTACTGATATCGTAAGTTTAATAAAGTTGAGTAAATTTGCCACGTGTATGCATCATTTATACTATTTTGTTACTGAATGTATTGGTCTTAGTTTTTGTGTTATCGATTATATAGAACCAAGTGCAATAATCAATGAGTACTAAATTTACACTGCCAGATTCCAAAAATTTATTGAAATATATTTTTAGCTAACTTGTAAGATATAACTTAAGCGTAAGCGTCATGTTAGATCCATTGAGAGCAGTAAATGACCCTAAGCAAACTCGGATTCTCTGCAAATCCTGACATAACATCACAACTCTAGAGCACTGACCCGAAAATCGCAATCGTAGATTTATATGGCAGGTGTTTGCCCAAAACATTTTCGATGTGGATTCGGGTGATCGCTAAGAATTCGAAAGTGCTGAGCCACATTTGAATCAGTGGCGAATTCAATAGAGGAGGTGGGAGGGGGTGGTGTACTCTCATCAAGGTTTGTTTTTAGATTAGTTATGTCCATCCAAAATTGAATTGCTGTGAAGTGTGGAAGAAAATGTTTAATTTTGTACAAAAACCGCGGGGTCAACTAAAACATTTATTACTTCATTTGTTTTTACCATAAACAGGTATCTTGATATTACAATTACGTTGAGCCAGTGTTGGCAAATGGTTATAGTTCACGTTGGCCCTGCATTGGAAAATGATTGCCTGTATGTTACGTGCTCGTAGGGGAGACGCCGCTAAAACCTCGCAGACAACTTTTAGCCACAAGTTAATTAAAGCACAATTGGTCAACATTGGTCCAATATTAGCATGCCGACATAACATAGTGCAAACGTATTTCACCCTGTTACCAACAAAGGGCTAACGCAGTCTACTACCTGGATAAGTCGGGTCGGCTTTCAGCGACTGAGATAAACTTTAAGGTCTTGGAAAAAATACAAATTACACTACGCCATGCGAAGTTTAGCCACTTTTCTGTATAAGCCCTAGGCCTATACTATATTCAGACGACTAGCTTGAATGAGAAAAAAGGGCAGGGTGCTAGATTTGCTAAGCGGCATATTAATGCGCACAGCGCTGCGCCTTTTCAGTGTGGGGTTCTGAGATATTAGCTGTAATCATACATCAGAATGAAACTATTCTGAATGATAAGGAACATTTATGAGCCAAACAGGACAATTTCTTACTATGCTATCATTCTGTGTTCTGTAAGCATGTAAGTTATTTCATTTACGAGGCTCATTAAGATTTATCAAGGTTTTAAAGATTTTATTTATACATTTTTTTCCGATGAGGGGCAGGGCGGACCAAAGTGGGGCGGGCGGACCACCAGAGAGGCAAAACGGGTACCCTCTAAAACAGCAAAGCTAGGGCACTGATATAAAAACAGTTAAAGGTTTGTTGCTCTGGCTATCAAAATAGATACTCTACGATAAATGTGTTGAACTGAGTGTATGTATATCTAAGAAAAATTAACAACTGCATTCATTGTATTGCTTTCGATTGCTACTCTTATAACAGTCCGGCTCACGCTCCCGATCGGGAGATCTCCCAATCGAAAAATTTCTTGTCATTATAACCCACAATGCATCTTTCCTAATTTCAAACTCTGTAATGAAATACACAACGGTAAAATAGGTTTAAGCTAAAGGTATTGGAAAAATGCGTGCCATGACTTCCTTCTCCTTAAAAATTTGTTATAGCAAATCAAAACCCCAAACTTAATGTACCAATTATTGAAACCACTTATTTTAATTACGATAAGCACTCAACCACACAATAATGACTTCATCCATTGCTAATATGATACTCAACGTCAACTTTCACAACAACTCAGGACCAACAGGAGAACAAATACAATGGAGCCATCGGTAAGGGAAATTTGATCCTATATATTTGTGGTTTTCAGAATGAAGAAAAATAAAGAGGAAAAGTCTGACCCGATCTACTCTATTATCAGGTCGGGTCTGACTGATTTAAACTTTAAGGAGCAGAACAAATAATGCAAAATATTCTAATTTATGGGTGCAACAGTAAGATAAAATTATTTTCTCCATTTTTACCAGCACAAATTTGACTTTCACCAGGAAATTTTAAAGTAATCTTTAAAAATTCATTGCATTAGTTTCTAAAGAATAGATTTTAACATTTTAGTCAGCAGCAAAAGCTCACATTATGCAAAATTAGTTCCAGAAATATCAATTTCAATATCATTTTCAAACTATACAACTTTAGAATAACATAATTTGACAATAGAAATAAAAATTAACGGCTGGAATTTTGAACAGTTTAGGTTATGGTTACTGCGCATGTCTTTATCTCCAAATCGGGAGATCTCCTGAACGGGAGCGTGAACCGAATTGTTTAAAACCCCTTCAGGATTGTTTTATCATGTGGCGGTTGTTGAAGTATGCTTTTAATCAAAACAATGCGTCACAGGAAATATTCATTGAGATACACTCTAGTCTTTGGAAGCATCATTTGTTCACTTTAATAGGTTACTTAAGAAATAAGAACGTTGCAATTCCCAAACACCCCTTTGTGGTATTAATAAAAAATACTTCTGGCATGAATTGCAAGTAAACTTCATCATTACAGCATAATTCCCGACATTTTAAAGTTAAATACCTTCAAACAGTATCTAATTAAAATATATATATATATTTGAATATCATATTGAGGCAGAAAACTTATGTGCAACTTCAATTACTCCTTCGTACTTCTTTTGTATTTCAGTTTCTCTGCTTTTGCAGTCTTACTTCCGCTATGAACAAAATTAAATTGGTCATGCAATTGGGCACTCATGTAAATTGAAATTTCCACTTAAATATAATTTACGTGCACGGTCTAATCGAACGTAAAGGAACGCAGTAAGGCGTTGAAATCAGACGTTTGGGAAAATAGAGCAAAATTTGAACGTTTGGAACGGTCTGCACATTGCAGTTTTAGAATATTTTGTCATGAATTATAAAACGGCAATGTCAGTATAAATTCCGAGCTTATAGCGAGCAGGTGAGTTGCAATATCATTTTACTAATCAGAAATTTCGCAATCAAAGTATTCACATCATCTTACCTTATGATTTGTGATAAGCCGTCTAATCGTACTAAATGAGTGAAGTAGCCTCCCTTGGTGAATGTTGACCTTGAAAGTGTCATATATAATATATATATAAAGCATTACTGATTGTGAAGAAAACAACCCGCTTTGATTATAAGTGCACTCATAATTCCATATCAGAAAAACTAATAACTTTGTGACAATACAAGTTCCATTCTAACAATTTAACGATTTCTTCTTAGCTTCATCGATTTAGATTAGCAAACTTGTTCACGATGCCTCACGATGCCGAGTATATGCTTGAAGGCCATCAATCGTGATTTAAATGTGGCGGCGTACATTTTATTCAAAAATTATCCTGATTTGCCTATCGATGTAAGTTTACAATGTACCATTGTATTTCAAGGAATCAAAACACACGAATTGAAATTTATTTACCACGTTATTAGAGACGATATCTGGCCTTCAAGAAAGAAAGTATCGATCGAAGTAAAGGACGAAACAAAGATTTT
>JAIGNY010001992.1:1105000-1140000 GCA_020152595.1 Chiridota heheva
TATATATATATATATATATATATATATATATATATATATATATATATATATATATATATATATATATATATATATATATATATATATATATATATATATATATATATATATGATAAAGATTCATCAAAGAGACAATTTGGTGTAAAAACCATGTTGAAACTTTTTCCCATTTGGAGTTATTGTATACCAAAGATGGATGGACATATATTCATTCACTGTATCGGTCACTCTTCATAAAAGGTACAACAGATTTTAAAGTCATCAGCCCAAGTGTTTTAAGAAAATATGCCTGCCCAGTGTCATCAATTGCATATATCTATCTTATTTGTATTGTAGGAAAACTGCTATTTTCCAATGTGAAATGTATACTTTAATTAGTTCCCAAATTCATGCATAAAACTGATTTCGATTCATACAGACGTATTTTCTAAGTTTGAACCATTTTCCTTCAGTCTAGACTTAGCAGTTGGTGGCCATCTGTTTTATGTATGCTGTGTATCTTGTGACAAATGAAATTAATGTATTCTCTCTTGCTCATGACCTTAGAGATGGCAGGGGGATGTTGTACATTATAAGCAAGGCTATGAGGGACAAGAAGATACAAGAGAAATGAATGTGAGGGACAATGGGAAACATTAAAAATGAGGGAAAAGAGGAAAGATAAGAAATGAGGGACAAGGTATAATTAAAATGGGTAACAGCAAGAAATAGTTAACAATACCTGAATATAAGGAAAAAGTTTGGTTTTACCATATGTAAAGAGAAGGTATTTTATGCACTGGGTCAGTTCAAGATTGTCAGTTCTCAGCTCAGTACTGGTCAGTTCTCATCAGTTGTTAGTCGCTTCATGTCATCTGTAGCTGTCTAGCAGTACACTTATATATCACGCCTGTACATAATTGTGTATAGAGTAGAAATAGAGAGGAAAATATTCGTGAAGTTGACTTGTTCGGCGATTCATTTACAAACTTAAATCCTAAAATGAACCCATTCGGATCATACTACAGAATGTTAATTCAACGTTTTAAAGTAAAGCAGTTGACAAAGTTTTATGTACATTGGCCATGCCCAAATCAACTTTTATCAGAGTGGACACACGTCAATCCGTTAAAACATTCATTTGAAGAACGCAACTTACAAAAGTCATTTCCAAGTAGACAACGAAATTTGCATTTATCAAAAGAATCATGGAATCTTTATCTTAAATGAAAATGTAATTAAAGAGGGTTTTACACTTTCGCTCTATTGCAAACAAATGCAGGTGTACCTATAGACCTATATGTTTATGTTTATATTTATATATTTATATAGAGCTCAATATCTATACAATGCACATTCAGCTGCGCTGTACAGAAAATAAATGAAACTGTTTATAAAGTTAATAAAGTTCATAGGTTAAAGATAAACACAAACAATTATAAAAAAGCCTGGGGGAACAAAAATTGTTTAGTTTTTGTTTGAAATTGTCGTAGTTATTGATGCAACGAAGAGAAGATGGCAAACTATTTCATGTAAGAGGGGCAGCTACAGCAAACGGCCTGTCTTTAAATGTTCTGCGCTTTGTGAGAGGAATGTCGAGGAGAATGCCCATGGTGTTAGAAGGAGAGCGTAAACCTGTTCGACCTGTACGTATAATGATGAGTTCTTTAAGATATGAAGGAGCCAGATCGTGAAGACATTTGTAGACGTATGTTGCAATTCAATATGTTGTTCGGGATTTTATTAACAAGTTCTACAAACGGAATCGAAATGGCGCGCCCAAATTTTCATATGTTAGCTCCGCCCAGTATCGAAGTGTCGATATTGCAACACCGTAAAATCGTACAGGTGAAAATTTATTAGGCTGCCATAGTAGTTGCGCGATTAGTTTTGTAAATTTTATTTTCGAATTTAAATATCGGGAAATTATTGTTTGTATTGCTATTCAGATTTTACGATCTGTAAAATAACAAGTTGAATTTCAAAAATAATAAACCGATAACACAATCGAAACTGTTTTTGTTTTTGTTTAGGATTCGATCCTTATTGAACGTACTAAGCCTATAATACAGTGAAACTCAATATACGGTACGGCGTATACTGTAGTATTAAATTCACGACTTTTGGCTATCATTTGTTTAGAATATGATTGTAACCCCGAGTATAATTATATCCCCATAGCTTTCTTTCGTAGTCGCTACTCGATGGAGGTCGCATTGGGGTCGAGTGTTGGTGTTGATACAAAGTGTACTAGTATTGTGAAATATACCCAGGCCTACAGTACAGTTTCTGATCACTTCATTGCTGCACTTAATACATGTTCCTTCGTTGCCAGGGCTAGTGTATGCTGTAAGATCAAGATATATTCTGCCTAGAAAAGAATGCCATTTGAATAAGAGGAACATTAGCTGCAGTTGGCTTTGCAGTTCCTGTCTCAAAAAGATTCAGGGCACTTTCAACAGAATAACTAACGACAACCGTGGATCCACAATATTTCATTTTCTGCATTATCTAATTTTAAGTCTTTGAGCTTTAAGGTTTCCAACACGGAATTCCTGTTTAATTGCTATTTTGTGGGGTTTGTGCGCAACACTGCATTTTTATTCAAATCAAATCTTTTTTATTAACAGACTTTGAAAGACATAATTAGTATGCCAAATTTTGGACAGATTCCACGTCTTCTACTTCAAAACAAGTAAAAAAAAGCTGAGAACCGAAGAACGTAAAATCTGTTAGTGCACTTTAAAATGGGTAGGAAAAATGAAAATCAAACGACTTGATGCAACAAGGTATGTGTGTTGGGCAAAGTACACGTCCAGATTTGCCTTTATGCAGAAGAAAGTTAAAGACCAGTTATCGTCTCTATAATGCGGAGGTAAATAGATTTTAATTCGTGTTTTAATTGGTCGTAGCGCAATTGTACAATGTATACTTATATTGATAGGCCAATCAGTATCGTTTGAAATAGAATGTACACCGCCACATTTTATTCATGATAGACGGCCTTTACAGCTCAAGATGGAGGCCACAAAAGTGGGATTATGTAAGATTCCAACTAACTTTAATACGAATTCAAATCTCAAACTTATTCTCACACAAAGAAAGAAAGAAAAAACAAAACTACAAAACAGAAAATGTGAAGAGCTTGGAATGTATTTCTTTACGGTATTAAACAAATAAATGAGCTAAAACAAAGCATTGCATAGTCTAACAAAATCAATCAAAAGTAATACATTTTAAAATATGCATTCACACTTTAAACAATGTGCTATAATTCAAACATTGACACAGCTGAATAAGGAAAGAGATCCTCATTGATCTTTGTAAAAGAGAAAGTATACACAAAACTGAAAACGATGAGGCACTTTTACCCCAATGCTATATTTCAAACAATATGTAATGAAGGTTATTTACAACCATTGCAATCTTTTATTTCCTTTCGTCTCAATGAGATACACACAATTTGTTTATCATATATCTATGGAAAACAATTTTGAATATGCTGGTAATACTTTTATTAGTTCACACACACTTTAACACTATATTACTATAGAGAATACTATCTTGACTTGTCATTTCTTCTATCCACATGTATTGCATTGGTGCCATTGGAATTACAATACTGCTACAAGGAAATCAACTTCTATAATTAATAAAAAAGAACACTTTGTGCATATGCACTTCCAGTTTCAGAGAAAATCTTCTGTACATGACATTTTGTGTCCACTTTATTTACTACTATACTTGCTGATATCTCCCATAAAATAATTCTAGCAGTCAACGGTGTTTTATCATTATTCCTACAGTATCAAGTACAATGAAACTTATTTACAACCACTGTGATCTTTCATTTCCTTTTGTCTTAAACAATACAAAGAAATTAGTCATATATCTATGGAAAACATTTTTGTATATAACACTCACACACACTTTAACACTGTAAAGCATACTCTTCTTGAACTATCATTACTTCCACCCTCATATATTGCAATGACAATACTGCCACAAGAACATTAGCTTCTATATACATGGACAATACTTAATAATATATATAAATAAAAAGATCAATTTGCATACTTTCGACTTGACACAAAATTTGATTTGATCTACTATACCTGCTAATATCTCAATTAATCAATCGCCATAAGCCTAGCGGCTCGTTGACGCACTCCTCGGGGTCATTGAATAGGATGTGTCTGGCTGAAGTTTTTGAAGTAGCATTCGGGATCACCCTGCAGTAGCCAGATCAGATGCAGACAATCCACTCCAACTTTTCAAGCCATCCATCCACCTGGCATGAAAGCGCCCAGCATATCTTCTGGTACAAGAGGGAATGCCTGACATCATGGGGGCAAGGCCTTTACGAACACAACGTTCATGCCACTTAGCTTGTTGCTCCAGGATTATGTCATATGAAAATTTATTTCCAATCAGATGTTGTAGATGGTCATTGGAAATTTTGTCAGACCATGTTAGTCCAAGCAGGCGCCGCCAGATAGTTCTTCCAAATGCATCAAGAGCTGCCAGGTCATTTTTCTTCATAGTCCAGGTTGATGCAGCATATGTAAGTCTGGCCATGAGAAGGGACTTAATGAGAAGCATCTTCACCTCTAAGTCAATGTGAGTGGATTTTATGTAACTACAGTACACTGGTTAATGCTCTGCTTTGCCATTGCAATGCGGCTTCGTATTTCTGCAGAATCATCAGTGTTGTAGGACAGGACTGAGCCAAAAATTTGTTTATCTTACTTCAAATAAACCTACCATTCACCGGTGTTTCATCATTACGACAAATAATATGATAAAATCATTTTCTCATAAATATGTTACTTCAAATGGCAATACAATGATGCAAGATGAATCCTACACTTATTATGATATATTTATTCAAAAAAAAAAAAAAAAAAAAAAAACCTGGCCGAGGCAACAAGGTGATTTACTTTTCTTGAAAGATTTAAAAAGTGAGATCTTAAAACTATTATACTTCAATAGTGAGAAAAAATATTTCAAAACATGCATCTCTTTGGCAGGAGTAAATTATGGTACTTCAAATTGCAATACAAAGATGCAACATTAAATCCTACACGTAATATATATTTAACTAAAATAAAAACAAAACCTGACCAAGGTAAAAAGGTAATTTTCTTTTCTTGAAAGATTTAAAAAGTGAGATTTTAAAACTATTATACTTCAATAGAGAGAAAAAATATTCCAAAAAATGCAATTCTTTGGCAGGAGTAAAATATGGTACTTCAAATGGCAATACAATGATGCAACATGTAATCTTGCACTTATTATAATATATTCACTCAAATAAAAACAATAAAGCCTGGCTGAGGCAGCAAGGTGATTTTCTTTTCTTGAAACATTTAAAACGTTTTTTGCGGCATTTCAGTAGCATAGGCAATGATAATATTTCTCTAACTCCCACTATCCATTTCACCACACTTTTGACATTTTCTACCACCATCCACTTGCTTGAACCTTCCATTGCAACCATCAACAGAACATTTCCTTCTTTTATTAAGAGCTTGGCCTTGTCGGCAACAGTTCTTTCTTGATGTTGAGAAAAAAATAGCTTCAGCCTTTTTGCCCCTTCCCTTACCGACACATACATCCTTTCCTTACCGACGCATACACCCTTTCCTTACCGACACATACACCCTTTCCTTACCGACACATACACCCTTCTCTTACCGACACATACACCTTTTCCGTAGAATTCATTGAAACATAAATGCTTTCCAATCCATGTTCCGACAGAAGGCCAATAGTTATGCACCTTTTTGCACACTCCTGTATATGGCAAATAAGCATGTGCATTTTTGGAGGAATGCGCTCATCTGGAAATATAACAGGAAAACAAGCTCCAAAATCCCAACATAAATGACATAATTCATCAACCTCCTCACTGGCTAGAAACCGAGCCTGAAAAAAGCTAAATATTGCCTGCAATCTCTCAAACAACTCTGATAGCCTATTCTTTTGAGACCCTTCATATAAAATTCTAATCAAAAGATTGCAATTTTTCAAAATAATTTGGCAATGGTTGCCTACAAAGCACTGACTATAAAAAGCTTGTCTTTTCACCTTTAGCTCATTTTCTAAAATTGTGTTTAATTCTTGTCTTTGGGACCTTGCAATTTCAGTGATGCTTTTGTGGACCTCACCTCGTCCTTCATTCTATTATCCCGAGAAGTTTGTGCCTTAATAAAATCTTTTGGGGTACCTATGTCACCTTTACACTTTGGACAACAACAATTCACACAATCTTTGCCATCAGCACTGGAAAGGCAATCAATGTGGACCCAACCCTTTTCAGGATCAGTACCACATTGAAAACATTGCACCCAGTCCAATATTTTACTCTCCTGAAACTGTTTGAAAGAAACAGCACACACTGGCAAGTAACATGGCTCATTACAGTGTTTTACCCAATAGTTACTAGTTTTCAAGGCAGTCTGAAAATCTTTTAACAACTCCTCTTCTTCTTTTAAATCTTCTTGAACATGTCTGAGCAGTTCTTCATGTGACGCCTTTGCATGTGTTGCTTCTTCTCATCTGCTGTGTAATGCCAAGTCTCGATCACTCAATGTGACTTGATCTTCCTTCCGGCACTGACCTTCCAACAACCTATAAAACCTTACAGTAAGGCCGATCATTATGTGCAGGGATGAGGGAATGACATGTTGCATGTCAAACATCACAGGAAAAACGGCACTCTCTGCAATAGAGTGATGGTACATGCAATTCAATCTTGCGTCTCCTTCTCTTCTTATATCAGCCCTATTGTTGGCCAATTCCTGGTTGATTTTAGCTGGGGTATGATTTTTAGGCCACGATGGGTTAACCGCATATGAGCCATCAGCATTCCTCAGTATCAGAGTTTGGGGTCTTCTGTTGTCCGCTATACCAGAGAGAGGAAAGTAGCACCAGAGGCATGGAAATGATGCAGAGGCTCCCATGTGACCTAAGACTTTACATAGGAATTTATAATCTCTGAAAAGGAAGACACGGCAAGATTTCTCTTCCACACCAACTTTTTGAGAATAACCATTCTGAAGCACACTGAACTCTTCAGTGTAGGTCGAAAAAACCATGTTCACCTTTGCGTAGGTGTCGGTGGCTTCAAATATGGACAAGCGCTTTGTCGCATCGGACGAGTTAGGGTTGGTGGTATTCACCACTTGAATACACAATTTGGTGGATGGTCCTCCCTTATCTCCCTGTAATGTGAAAATGAAAAATATAATAAGGTTTAATCATTTACTCTGCCATTTAATCATTTACTCTGCCATATATTACATTTCTTCAACCTAACAGGTAGTTTAAAGACCCAAAATATTCATATGTTGTGACATTATTGGCTTATTTTTGATCGGACTAAGACGATATTTAGGGCTGTGACGATTACATGTGTAAACGTTTAAACAAACCAACCTTCGATTAAACGTTTAGGCTATTAAACGAAAATGCACAGCCCTAACAATCTTGTGTAGCCTAGGGCCTAATTACTGTAATTACTTATATATCAGTTCTGAAAATTTGTACTTTACTGTTTATTTTGAACTAATTTTTAATTTCTCTTCCTTTAGATACCTGGGTAGGATCCGGGTAATAGTTTTGGGTACCCAGTCCTAATATTTTGTTACTGACTTGATATTAGATATATTACTGTACTTACGCCAAGTTTCAGCCATAATTCGTCATGGAAATTTGGATCGCTCCACAGCCTTCCCAACTTGATGTTTTTCTCCACAATCTGTTTGATGTACAGTTGAAGTTTAGACTTACAGACAAATGGTACTTCTGTAGTGGAATCAGTCCCTCCTGCAATTGTCCTTTGCTATTTTGTGGTGTCCTCCTCCAGGATTCCACCACAACTTTCATATCTCTCTGTGTAAAGCAAAGAAAGAAACAACAATTTTAAAGTTGGAATTGGCAATATGTGAACATGATGAGAAATACTACTGACTAAAGTGCAAAAGTGATCAATGAATAGTAGATATTTGGTTCAATTCACAAAAGACAACATTATCTGATGAACTACAAAATAATATTTATACTCATTTTAAGGAGTTGATGAAATTGTGGATTTGTAATTCATATTCAGCCATGACCTTGAGGTAATTGTTTTACCAGTTGTTATACCAGTGTATGCAGCTAACTGCAGGAAATTGTTTGGATCCATTATTTTTTGGTACTTTAATAGAGATAGCATATGGATGAAACAGAACCAACAATTCACCTGATAGCTCTTTGTAGATTTCACTGTCACTAGGAATGGTGTTAATATTTGCGTTCCTCAAGAAAGTTCGCAAGGCCCTCATGCAGCTCATAGGTAGACAAAGCAAGACTTTGAAATCAACGGCATCTCCTGGTGACAATTCTGTGAAAACAAAAGTGTACATCATAAGAGAAATTCACTATGAACAATTAATTTATTAAATAATTGGATCCAAGTGTACTGGGGAAGCAACAAGTCGTGCTATAAAAGAATATCCATGCCATTTTGCATTTTGAGTCAAATGGATGGTCAAAAAATGATTTGGATAACATTGAAGAAAAAAAGGTCAATGCTATAAATACTTAAAATCTGAAAAACTATCAGCCTGTAGGTCGGGGACAAATGCTTATTTATGTATGCAAAAAACACAACAATTTAATCCATTTTTAGAAATTAGGATACAAAGTTTTGCTCATCGGAGATGAGTCTCCCCCCCCCCCCCTCCCCTTCCCCTCCCCTTCTTTACCAACAACAAAATGAAATTTATCAAACTCAACCTTCGGCTTGCAGCAAACAGTATGTAAACTTTCTTTCATGTTGTAATGAAATTTGAAATAGCAAAAACTAATTAATCTCAGTGCATAAAGAACACACTGTAAACAAACTGAGCATTAAGAAAGCCCTAACTGAAGACTGGCACGTATTTTTCCAAAATATATTTACAAACTATTAGTGGAACTGGTATAATGTAATAGAAACACAGTTAAATGCTGAAATTGCCATTTTCTGTTCTGTCCACTCTAAAGGGTAAAAGAGAAAAAAATGCCAAACTTTTTCACCAAGCTCTATAATTTTGAGTAATATATAGCACAAAAACAATGATGAGAACCATTCACTTCTGGTAATGATTTTGTGTTTAATTGAAACTTGATAACCATCACAATTACTGACATATAACTATTTCTATTCACTCTCAGCTTCAAGAAAGACATCATATATTAAAATATTAACTTTGCACATGTATCATGTATGGAAATAAATCCCAATGTTCATAATGAGTTATCCAAATGAACTTAATCTGTGAGGTACATTATACCATACTTTTAAAATTTAAGTGGAAGAGCTTTATTGGCTGCTACAGTACAGTACTGACAATGGTTGTTGGGAGCTAGTTTTTGCTGAAAACTTCATGTCTAATAGTGCCCTCATTATAATCATATATGCAAACGCATAAATATTGCTTTTTTTGACATTGTTTCTGTATCAGCTACTTCGTATATATAACCACTAGACAACACTGAGCTAATTACCTTTGATCAGATTTAAGTCGGCCCTCTCTGATGTAAGAGATGCAATTTCTGGATTTTGCCGTAAGAACTCTGCCAAAAGTGCAAGAATGTCCTCATTAGTTAAATCTTTATTACTATTATGTGAAGAATCTGAAACAAGAAATGAAATTGAGCAAAAATAAGAAAATGTTTCCTGAGTGTACTTAAGCAATGAAGTGAAGATAGTGCATATAATTATTATATGTTACAGCGTGAAAACAAGTGAGCTTCATCATTTGATAGAAAAAATTAGTCCACGTACAGCTGACAACACTAAATTTGAGGTATTTGGTCTATTTGGGCAATGAAGCTAATACTTTTGCCATACTGGTTGCGCGATTTTTTATTTCGCATCGTAAATTGGAATCAATTTTGGTGTATTTCCAAAATTACGGCATTAAACGCGTGTAAACGATACATTCTCACTTTTTTGGCAGGTACACGTTTAATAAAATCCCTAAACGTTCACAGCTCTATTCGAAAACCTTGCTTACGCCACGACAGTGATGGTGGCATAACTGTATCATGTATGTTAATGTATTTCTGTATACTATAATTTTTAGATCCAAATTTACGCCAGAATTATTTATAACTGATAAATCTCCACGCCGAAGATCTTCGGCGTAACCTAGGCCTATATGTTTTCCAGCCTAGTCCTCGTACGGCAATCCCAATGTCAACCCGTACTGAGGGATATGTATAATGTTAACGTTACTAACTTACACTTAAAGACCTACACTACAATTACACTTAGGCCTATGAGTCTAGGCTACAGACAGGCAATTTCAACATTAATTTTACAACTTTTACTCATGATTTAGCCTACTTCTGTCACACACAATATATTTCCCGCAAGGATAATTATGAACTTATTAATACCAAGATCTGGTCTAGGCCTAAACGTTTGTGTAATTTCATTATTTTTACCCCATGTGATACAACTGTGACGATAACATTAGGTGAGTGACAATCAGTTTCGTACGTTTCTGGTCAAATCAATGCGAACTTAACACGTTAGGCTATTGTACTTAAGTGATATGAAATCCGGGCTCTAACACGGATGACAAAATATTAGAAAAAGTATAACTTTTCAAGAATCAAGTCGTATATGAAATTAAAGCTTAATAAATGTTCTTCTTTGCTGGGTATATCTCGTGTTAAGCTTGTATTGAAAATAAGGAAGATTTTTCACTTTTTTCTTACCTGTAGAGTTTCAACAGAAATATCTCAGACCTAGCACCTCGATGACCTGTATCACATAGCCAGCGAAGAACTTTAAATATTCATTAGGTAGATTTTCTAACTTATCAAGCTCTCTGATTCGTCAATTTTCTAATCCTTTGTCATTAAAAACCAATGATAAAACAGCTTCTATGTACGGACGATATCCGGTTTAAAAACCGTTTTTTTTTTTTTTTAAGGCTTCGCGAATCAAACGGACATTAGTAGCCAATCAGCATTCGAGAATGACTACGCGAGGGCAGGCTAATTCGTTCTTTGTTTCTCTTTATTTTCGTAAATACTGTGTATTGGTAGCCAGTAAAGGAAGCGAAGAGGGTCAGTAGCACTATCAAACTTTCCTCTACCTAGAACCAGCTTGGCAGTCATGTTCTGAACCTGTTGCAACTGTTTTATATCAATCAGGAAGATTACAGTACAAGGTGTTTGAATAGTTGAGGTGGGGTAAAACCAGGGATAAGGCAAGTGTTTGGTACATATCAATATCATGTACTTCATTATGCTCCTGATTCTACTGAGGTTGAAGAGTGCAGTTTTACATTTAGCCTCAATCTGTTATGGAAATGACAATGACTTATCCCAGTAAACTCCAAGATATTTGATCGAGGTAGATTTTTTACTTTGATACCACTCACCACCGTGGAATGGGAGTTACACTTTTGTAGTTGGTGTTTGCTACCAAACAAGATAAACTCTGTTTTACGAGGGTTGAGTTTTAATTTGTTTGAATTCATCCAAGAGTGAACTTCAGATAGGCAACTTTCCAGGTTTAAAATGGCATCTCTTTCAAGTTCTCCTTTGGGTGTAAATGTCTTATGGTCGTCAGCATATCCCATGACATTGATGTCAAAGACATTAATTACACCACCTAACGGGCTGGCATAAGCGGAATACAGCACTGGCCCAAGTATTGAGCCTTGGGGTACAAAGAAGTTTGTGTTCTTGTAATCAGAAGAAGCATCCTGAACACAAACATAAAATGATCTGTTGGACAGGTAGCTTTGAAACCACACAGTGCGTTATCCTGTACTCCATGCATGTTGCTTAAAGTCTTCAAGAGAATGGCGTGGTCGACAGTGTCAAATGCCGCGGACAGATCGAGACCAACAAGTGCTATAACTTTCTGATTTTTCATGGCTGCCAATATGTTACAATGTATTTTCATAAGTGCCGTCTCTGTACTATAATTGCTGCGGTAAGCACTTTGATATGACGGTAGAAGGTCACCATTTGAGAGATGATCATTGAACTGTAGAAGTGCGCATTTTCCCACTATCTTTGACACATATGTGAGATTGGATATGGGTCAATAATTAGCGAAGATAAGATCCAGACCTTGCTTTTTAAGAAAAAAGAGGACAAATGCCTTTTTCCAAAATGCTCTGAATACGCCAGAAGTAAAGGAAAGATTGACTATACGAGTCATGAGAGGCACAAACGTTTTCAAGTTGTCTTTAGTCCAAGACGAAGGACACGGGTCAATCTCAGCCGTGGTTGGTTTGGAAGATGTCATGACATTTCGTACGGTGGTTTCCGACACAGGTGAAAATGCTAAAAACGAAGACAAGTGCAAAACGGAGCTGAATATGATGGAAATTCCTTTAAGTCCTGTCAGATTTTTACATTTTCGAATGAAAAAAGTCCGCGAAATTATTTGCGAATAAGTTCGAATCACACCCTTCTGGAAACTGGTTGCCGAATGTCTTACCTAACAGACCTGATACAGTATTGATCAAACGCGTTGAGTCATTACTACAGTCAGATATGACCTGTGAATAGTATTGTACTTCAGCTGTATCAAGTGATTGGTTATATTTCGCTCTACATTCCTTGTATTCGTTCCAGTGATCAAGTCCCTTGGACGAGCGCCATTGTTTCTCAAGACGTCTTCTTTCGCGTTTTAGTTCTGACAACTTATCGCCAAACCACATATGTTGCGTGTGCGTAGAAATATGTTCCCTTTTGAGAGGTGCGAGGTTTTCCAATATTGAGGTAAGACCATCATTCAACTCACTGGTGATTGAATCCACACTATGACTGGAGCTGACCATGATATCACAAACGATATCATTGATTTCATTGGTTACATCATGTGGGTTCACCTTTTTCATTGGTCTGAACTTAAGCAGTTTTCGCTCTACATCATCTACAAAGAAAGACACACGAGTACTTATGACTGAATGATCAGAAAAAACCAAGTCATCGCAAGAAACAGTAAATTCCATTGGCGAAATTAAAGAGTTTGACGAAATAATATGGTCCAGTGTATTTCCTAGCTTATGGGTTGTGCAGACGACATGTTGTGTTAGATTGAAATGTGAGTGAAGTTCCATTTAAGTTTGATTGTCTGAGTCTTCCTTCTTATTATAGTGAATGTTAATATCGCCACTAACAATGAAGTCATAATTATGTAAATTTAGACTACACATGAAGTCAGCAAATTCATCACAAAATTGGAATATTGTGTACTTGTGATATAGAGAATAGGGAGGTCTGTAGATGACTGGTAAGACAAGAGACCACTACTTGTCCTTTACTAGCCATGTAGCGACTTTAAATGTTTCACATGATCTTGTTAACTCCGGAATAATTTCACAGAAAAAATGTAATTTGCATATAAGGCCAACGCCACCACCTTGTCTCTCCTGCCGTGGTGAAATTTGAATGTTCAAACCAACCGCAGCGAAAACATGCATGCGATGTAAATGAAGCCTGCGCTACATTTATAGAAACGATTTCCGAATAAAGCATCCATCAATCATTATTACATATACAGTATGACAACTAACGAAGAAATATTTTGTGGGATTTTCTTTATTTATGTGAAATAAACGTATAAGTTTTCACTATCATTGAAGAAGATTCTTATCAATTAGGCTTATTACGTAATGTGTAGCATGCATGCACGATTATACATCTTTTAAATATGTTGAATTCAATTTTGTGTTAAAAACTACAAAGTGTTGTAATACGAATAATGAATACAACCAAGAGTACAAATAAAGGTGCACTAGAAATACAATCAATATTTCCCTTCCTGCCTTTATAAGGAATACACTATGTTTTCAGGCTTCAATGTACTAAATTCAAAATTAGTGTATCATAGTAAACGTTATAAAATGGCATAAACTTGAATTAGGACATTTTATGATTCAAGCATTTCAAACCACATGACTTAAGTAAACGCGACAAGCTATGTGTGGTAATGCACGTACGCTTGTTAATGTTTAGCATGAGGAAACATGAGAACATGGTTCGGAAAATGTTACATGTACCCTGTTCGAATGACCACTACAGAGCAGAATTTCATTGTAGCAAATACAGACCTAATGTTCAATTTAATGCTGGTTTGATAAAATCCTACAGGTCTGGATAATATTATTTTGGTATTATATTTCTTCGTTTGAATACATCGTACATTTTCACTGCTTCGGGCATAAATGCCGCATTAGCTGATAGACGTTTATTATATTATTTTATCATTGATCATGCTCACAGCTCGTAGCATTTTTCTAGATTATGCTAAAAGTGAAAATGTAACTTGAATCATTACTACCAGCTAGATGAGTCAAAGGTATGTGAATCATCAATTTAAGCAACTTTCATTCCTGATCATTCCTGAGTATAACGAATGTAGAACCTATTGTAAAAGGTGACACCTATTTATAGAACAGATTAAATATGCCTTTGAAATATATTTGGCTAGACCAAAATATATTATGGCATGACGACATCATTTTTTAAAAGATTTATGTATGGCGATAATCAACAAATTGTTGATTAGAAACAGAATATGCTTATGACATGTATGATTATGCAAGCATGGACTTCGAATAGTATTGATGCTAAATGGGCCTTAACCAAGATGCATTACCAAAAATATTAGATTTACGAGCTATGCAATTATTATTACCTTAGTGAGTATGGTTATCATTCGAAGCTAAATATTCAAAATTTAATTATTCCAGAAAAATGTAGTCCTTTTATCAGAACGATGTAGAAATTAAACTTTCATTGCTAGGTCAACGATTAAGTGTTGTACACCCACATATGGAACAGATTGTGTGGATTTCTACAAATTTGTCTTTGTGATTGCGATAATAATTACTGAAGGTGGATTTGGTTGAGTATCATGAATCCATAGTACTCAATGCATATAATGCATGAATCCATAGTACTCAATGCAAAACAAAGGCGTGAAAGCGAAGATCATCTTTCCGGCTGGTCAATTCTCATGTGTCGTCAAAATTCGAGGGTGAAATAAAATCATTCTAAATCCACTAACACCAGCACCAAGTACGTTAAAAAAAAAAAAAAAAAACTCTCATCTGCCAATATTTGATTTGTCAGCCATCACCCAAAACTGAAAGGTTGATTTCATTTGCAGTGTAAACAGGGAGACGTATATAATCTTTCTTGTCTGAAATTGATTTATTCTGTACGTTTCTACGCACGAACAAAAACTATACAAGAGCCAACACACTGTACAGCTGTAATGCGAACCCCAGTAAGACAAAAGGGCTAATAAAGAACCAACTTGAAACATCCGTAAGAAGGAAAATCCAAGGCTACCGTTTTGTGATATTTTCCTATTATTTATTATTATTGCAAGTATGTATGTTCATACATCATTGATTATGGCGACCGTTCAAGCATTTCAAATTTGAAGTATGCATTCGACAACACTTTGCAAGAAAAAATCGATACATCAGAAATATAATCTTTATTGCTCACATGTCATCAATTCCGTTTTAATAGTTTACAACATCGGTTTTGAAATTTAAGGGCTTTTGTTTTTACTGCAAAGAAGATATTCATGCATTTTTCAAACATTTTGAAACAATTTGAGAGATGTTTATTTTCCAATTCCAAAAGTGTAGGTTGTAAAATATATTTTTTGGTTTGTCTTTTCGCGCAATTGTCGCACAGTTCGAATTTAGGTGAGCTGAATACATGTCTCGACTAGTAAATCAAAAAACCTCCTATAATAACCTATATATTGAATTACACCTTTGAAAAATTGTTGTAAGAATAAAGCTCCTATAGCGAATGTCAAAGTAATATAATAACAAAAACGTGTATTGAATCATGAAAATTAGCCATATCTAATTAAGGATATTGTACATATGTGGTATACATATTCCTGATGTAATCGTACTTTGTCCGATTTACCGTCGTTATTTTTAAATATTTTTTTTCAGCGAGTTTTACATCAAGAATTTATCAGATATTTCAGACCTTCAATTTGTATTCCAAATGTCGTATAATATACATTTTCTTTAATGGGATTCACGTTTAGGGTTTTTTAAACATGACGCTTCTAGATTTGCATAATGGAATCGGTCTTAGGCTATTTTTGCAAACTGCAGACTGAAAATTTGCAGACTCAGATTACGACGTTGTTTTAATTGCTGCTTAGTCATACCAACATTCGTTGCAAGTTATAGATCATCCTGTATGCGTATGTTATATTGCTATTTATCACTCATTCTAATGGTTATTGCAGCCATGGTTGATATAGGAACTTGTTTTTCTTTTTATGTTTCTTTTATGATCTCTTTAAAGTGTATAATCCCTTCCTTCATGTCCTTGATCAGTCTTACTTTACTCGCAATGATATAAACTCTCTGGTTTTACCAGGGAGTTGTCATTTCTAAACGACAGCTCCCTGGTCTTACATTTCTGTTTTCTTGATCGATATGGCTATAAAAGGCAGTGCTGACAGTGCCTAACGGATAAGCGGAATTAGCGAATGTGTAAAACCTATTCGCAAGGCAGTGTCTTACAAATACTTTGGCGCCTTGCGTAAGGTAACCATACGAATAAGTAATTGTGTAAATGATATTCGTCGGGCAGCTCATACTGTGGTAAGGCAGTTTTTGGTCTTTCGTGACAGTTAGACAGGTCAGACAGTCAGACCAGGGAATTGCAATTCTTTTGTCAGACAGTTGATCTGTCATCACAAATCAAGGCCGGCGGGGCTGGTATCCCTGGTGTTACTGCACGGATACAGGGATCGTTTTGTTAAAGACGTTGGGACAAACTTCTGGTATCAGGATATTTTAAGGTCATTTCATTGCTCCATTATAAGAGGGATAAAGAAACCATGGGGTGGTGAAGTCACATAACATCTGACTGTAGTATACGCTATAACCACTACACGGCTGCTATACACAGTCAGAAAACGTTATATACCTTATAACGTTGAAACTGCTGCATTGGCTTACCATAAAAGCGTAGATGAAATTCGACTACGCGCTAGAAAAACTATGCCTTTCCACGACAATTGCAGGTCAACTTTTGACACTGCCTTTTATCGTCATGGATCAGTTTTACGTAATACAAAATGAATAGATATATGCAAATGATACTATATTGGGACGTTCACTTACATTTTGTGCGTGAGTTTGATAAAGAAAACTAAGAAAAGTTGCCTTTTGTTTAGGAGCCTTCGCTACTGACTTAGCTTCAGACAAATAATTTGAACTATAATGGGCTCAGCCTCGCCTCGCACATTATTCTTCAAATTATTTGGGCTTGCCGCTTATTACTCAACAATGGGCTGGCAATTGTAGTGTATTTCTTAAATAGAGTGACGGTGAATTCAACGTGTGTGCATAGCATTAAATCGAACACTGTGCGCATTTACTGACGAACATTTTCAAAATAGCAGCGCTCTCGGGTGATAGCGCACTTATTGTGTACGCGTTTCCTAAGTAAGGGATTTGCGAAGTAATCGGAATGTCATTTCTTTCGCAATTTACATGTTTTTACGTACAAAATGTTCATTTCCTTTTCCTTTGTAACTTAGTTTGAAAGACACTTTAAAGCCTCAAGACGCTAATGAAATCAAAATCATAGCTCGTAAGTACTTTTGTCAGTTTTAAGAGGGTTTTCATTTCATATTATTTGTTGTTGTCTGAGTGGTTTTCAACATTACGAGTATATTTTGCGTTGTCTCACTCAGTGGGCAAGGTATTGCCTTGCAAGGAATGCCCTACTGAGTGAGGTGTTTATCTCACTAGAGGCCGAGGGGCAAGAAAAAACAAGAAATTCAAGGAAATTCGTTTACAAATTTACCTACGATCCATTTAAAAAATTGTATTGCAAATATCCGCAAATGACGGATATTTCGCGGGAAACTGCCACCTGAGAGGATTTATTCTCCCCGGGTGTATGTTTACTTCCAACTTGGGAGATTCATGTAGCTCCATGTTCCAACTCGAACAGTAACTGGAAGGGTCTTACTTAATAATTCAAATTACAACTCGAAAAAAACTCACGCTCGTTGCAAGATGACGAATGAACATCCGAAAGACCATCCGGCCTTTAAGCGCAGGATGTTTTATTGCGACTAAGTGCGATATTTACTGCGCTTGCTTCCGGCTAAAAGTCAGTGCACCACTCAGCTAGACAGCAAATGTGTTGGTGTAAAATACACAATCTCTTCTTTTAAATTGAAAAGAGAGAATACAGCAAAAGTTACCTTCTCTGCATAACAGCGCTTGCATTTTTGGAAGAACTATTCTGCAAATTCCAGTGTGCAGTCTGCAAAATATTAAGACGGCAATGGAATGGATCCAAAGGAGTGCACACGACTTTCACAATTTTAATTGATAGACTTTTAGTGGTATGATGTGCAATGTACAGTCCGACTTACGTTCCCAAACGGGAGATCTTCCGAATGGGAGATCTCCCAATCGGGAAATTTTTGGTGATTATAACCCACAATGCATCTTTCCAAATTCAAATCTCAGTGAAAAAATACATAACGGTAAAATAGATATAAGTCAAAGGTAGAAAAAATACATGCGAAATATTCAAATATTATTGGCGTAACAGAACGTTGAATTTATTTTCTTCATTTCCACCTGCGCAAATTTGACTTTCACTAGGGAATATTACGTATCTTTAAAAGTAAAAAATTAAACATTTTTTGAAGAGCAGATTTTAACATTTTAATCACCAGCAAGAGCTCAAATTATTTAGAAATATTGATTCCAGCATCATTTCCAAAGTATGCAACTTTAGAATGACAGAATTTGACAAGTAAACAGATATTAACGGCTGAACTTATTCTGTTATTAGTAAGAATTTAAATTATGGTCACTGCACATCTCTCGATCTTCCAATCGGGAGATTTCCCGATCGAAAGCGTGGACTCGACTGAATCAAATTCCTCATTATTTCCATGGTTTACTTATCTCGTCAAAATCAACTTATCCTTCTCATAAGCTTATTCATATTTTTACAAGTAACGATAATAACGGTATTCGTCCCGACGGTAGCAATCAAAAATCATATGCAATAGTATACAAAAGGCAAATTTAGTTAATTACATCATCATCAATTTCAAGCGACTTTTTCTTTGAGATCATAAAAGAGAATAATGAAACCTATCAATATTAAAGGACGCGTGACTGACTAACGGAATGTGCACCGAAGTCGCTGCTTGCGAAAAGGGGGAAAAGGTTCAAATTTGCTTATTCGGAATGAATGTTTGTGGCGAATGCTTTTCATTGAAGGATTAGTTGAATCTTCAGATTGGAAGATTTGAATATCTCGCATGCATTTTTTCTACCTTTGGCCTAAACCTAATTTAAGAGTTAGGTATTTCTGTAGAGAGATTTGAATTTGGAAAGATGCATTGTGGGTTATGACAAGAAATCTCCCGATTGGGAGATCTCCCGATCGGGAGCGTGAACTGGACTGGTAATTATTAAGTGTACGGAATTTGAGATTGAGATCGACCAGAGATGTCGACATTTTTCGTAACAAAGTACTCACATTGGAAATTCCTTATTCACAAGGAAATTATATGAATGTCTGTTTGGAGAAGTTTACTACCTATAAATCCACACAAAAACAATAATTCTAAAAGTTAATTTCCGAAAAACAAAATATTTTGTCACCCATCTACATCAAGTTCTCGGAGTTTTCGTAAGTGATCGTACACACTTGTCAAACACGACAACAGCGTAATGTGGCAATAGCCAATCACAAGCCAGGAAAGTAATGCCATATATTAGCCAGTAATATGAAATTAATTCATTAACAATGTGAAGCTATTTCAGGTTACCGTTGTTTCTGAAAGACGTTTTGTTCATATTACGTCGTTTTTTTTTCTTCAAAATGATCATTTTCATCGAACAAGTTTCTTACAGAGGCTAGGTTTTTGGCAAAAATTCCCGTTTTAAGGTAATTCGAATTGAAAGTATTTATGTCTTCTTAATGATGAATCTTTATTTTCAAAATAATGCATGTTTTCTTAGAATGTAAAAGTGAGCTATGATATTTGCTTATAACCTCTAGTTGTGGATATTGTCAATTCAAAACGAAAGCAAATCTCAACGACGTATTGATAACATTAAAGGATATCATTTTGATTAACACCATCAAAGCTAGAGGAATCTCGAGCTAAAGCAGAGTATGAAAATTCGTACTCCTTGTGGGCCTGCAATAATTTAATCTCCAAATTAAAGCGATTTTTCTATCAACTGAATTTACTTCGTTTATTTGATAATTTATCTGTCGGTAAAGTAAGTCCCTATTTTTATTCTATTTAGATAATCAAATACTTTTAGAAGATAATCAAATACTCTTAGAAGATAATGTAAACTAGTAGAAGCTTATCGCCCCAAGAAGTTAACTTTTTATCAGATCTTATTTAAAACATAATTTCTTATTACTGTTACCACATAATAAATGATCTATTCCTCTTAGATTAATTATTTCTATTCGGATACTGTCGGATATGGTCGTGATATTTCCGGATATGGTAGTGATATAATGCTCGGCATTATTTGAAAATTCGAATATCTTGGACAAAATGCATGCTTTTTCTAGGGATACTGTTATTCTTTTTCAAAACAATTGTTAATAGCTTTTTCGTTTGATCCAAATTCAATACGACAGCAGACTTTATGGAAGTCCGTTCCAATTTCCTCCGTAAATAACACTCAGAAAAACATGTTGAAGACACCCGAGGCCATACGTTCGACCACGTGACAAATCAATCATCGCAGGTTCTTTCCTAATGGAACGGACTAGGTCAAACTTACGAATAAAGATAATCAATGATCATCTACCAACAGACACGGTGCCGTACTTCCCAAATGAGCATAACGAAAACTGTAAGTGGGCGAAAAGTATGTTAAAATTCTTGGATTCGAAAGTAAAAAACAAATATAAACTAGTCAAAATTTTGGTAAATGCAGGTGCATTCTGCTAAAATCTCGAAGAAATAAGAACGGCTAAATTTCAGCAAATGTGGGTGCTTCGAAATTAATTTAAACATTGTTTTAGTCACCTTGTCTACAAAGATAATAGTGTTTGCATATTTTGCAATTCTATTTTGAACTGTTTGTTATTATCTTTTAATTTTTGCAAAGTTATTTTGCTTCTGCCAGACCAATAGTGAGTATCTTGTTGATGTGGATTACGTGGATATAAAAAAATATAACAAAATCCAACGTTTCTCATTGGTTGAAATATTTATACAATCACCGACAAGTCAATCAATATCCCGTCGCGGAAGTGAGGTTTTAGTTTGTATCGGGCTTTTTTGGTGAGTGGTCAAGCAAAATTTGAATAAAACATCGAATGTGGGTTTAAAGTAAACAGGTCTACCAATATATTCGCTTCCAAACGAAAAGTGTATATCAAGAATATATGTGTGTGTGTGTGTGTGTGTGTGAAGATGAAAAGATGCTTCTGCATAAAAAAACAAAAAAACAATTTTGTTTTTTACGCCCAAATGACTTTTCTAATCATGATGTCGCATCAACTCCTCTGAAAAAAATCAATTTTGCTATGTTTACCATTAAAGCATTCCAAATCAAAGTGATATTTTGTTCATTCACTTGGTAAATTGGAATTTTCATAAACATATATCATCCACTGCATCTTTACATTTTCACCATGATTCTTTGTAGATGTGTCTTGTTCATTTCATTTTGTATTTATGCATTTATTTGTCTACATATTAATATTGCAGGTCTCCAAACTTTAATTTTGCTTGACAAAAACATGTTGTTCCGCACATATCTGTAACAATATATCATAGCAGGACATCCGGTATGTCAGGTGCAGACGTTTCGTAAATAACCACAACCCCAGAAAGGAAATAGTTCATCTATAAATTATCCTCATCCAATTTATAGTCTTTGAATCTAATCAAGTAGAGAGTCTGGAGCGTCAAGCTAAATCAAAAGATAGTTTTTTTTAAATAGACATGATATAATGATGGTGAGACGTCTGCTGTTTTCGTCAGCAATTTTCTTTAGACCACTTTGTAAAACCATATCATTGAAAGAATACGCTCTTCTGCCAAAAATTTATATATAACTAGATCATGATTGAATTGACTTGGAGAAAATGGTCGCACGTTTGGAAGATTCATATGCAGATATCTACAAATGTATCACTAATGCAGCTAAGTAATGAAATTACTCTATAAGCTTATCAGTAAATTCTGCTGTGGTTTTGATATTATCTATATTAGCAAATCGTATTAAAAACTTTTTAATGTTTAATTTCGACTTTTGAACACATAACATTTCTCAATAAATCAATTTGAGAAAGCAATGGTGCTTGGTGATCTCGAAATTTTCAAAGTCGTAGAGGACACGGTAAACAATTTTTAGATGCATTGGCAATGTAGTTTTAGGAGACGACAATTATGCAGTGCATTTTTGTTGCACTACATGTTTTGATCAGAAAATCAACTAATTTCGTTCCTAAGCTAATACTATACCTTGGTTCAAAACTTTTGGAGGTTCTTCCTGAGGTTTCATGCTTGAAGCAAAGAGCTTGAAGAAAACGAGAAGGATCTAGTGATTCCATTACCTCAAATACCTTGGTCCGTGAGTGCTCCCATGAGGTCACATCACACACGTTTTATCTCACATGTCACATTACACAGGATTTAATAAAATATCGTTTTTCACTTTCACGCTCTCTCGCCAGCTCGCATTTACAAGAAAGCGGAGGCTGATGTGCATAAAGTTGATCACTTATGCGTTAGTAATACAATAACCAACTCGGTAGATACAAATTTGTGACATTGTCAAGTTAGTACACTATCGTTTGAGCGGGAAAGGTTAAATAATTTAATTGAAAGAAAACTTAATTTCACCCATTCAACTCACACAAATTTGAGTCTTTAACTACTAAACTTTATTACACGCAACATGTGAATGAAAATGGATGTCCAACCCACTCTCAGAGTAATTTTGGACTAACTCGACTCATGCGTTTCTCTGAATCCCTAATTTAAAGTATAAATGAATTTACACACTTAAGCACAGTCAATGGGTTTCAACGTGTGTTTTCCGTATGAAGACTTCATATTTGTAGTTGAAAATTAGCACACTGAAACTTGATTTTGTTTTCACTATGTGAGTATCGTACTTACTTAGTTGCTACCCTAAAAGGATATCATTTTCATTTTGTTCAAAAAAAAGTTTGATCAAATTTTGACGAGCGTTTTTGTTGCGTGAAGACAAGATTGACACATTTTGGTTTTTTTGCATCGCATGTTTTGTGAGCACCTCAGTCTTGCGTTAAAGTTAACTTTTTAATTTGATCAAATTGAACAAAAAGATCATTTTGCGTGAAGGTGCAACTGTCGCGTCTTATTGCAAACACCAAACGCAAACTTTCATAACTGTGTCTTTTCAAGTTGTACACGCGCGTCTACACAATAATTGAAAGGATATCATCGAGCGAACAAGTAATCGATTTCTTCGATAGAAATTTCACTTTTTGAACTGCTTTTAGTAAAAAGTCCGGAAAGCCACCAAAACGTAATTTGAATTAAGTTTCTTAGGTTCATGTCTGTATGGTTACATTGGGCAAAAGTTAAAGTGTTACTTTTCTTGTTATTTTGTCATCAGTGTACTGACGGAGAGTAATTGTAATTAGTGATTGTGTCCACTAGTACACAAGTAGACATCGATTATCGGTGAATTATCACTTTAAGAGTGGGTCGTCACAACAAAATTTGAAGAAACTTTAAACTAAATGACGCAAAATAAACGTTAGAAAAATCTGAAAAGTGATCAAATTAAATTGCCTTTTTATTTGTATGTGCCTTTGAGGATTATAAGTGGGAAAATTGCAAGTCAGTGGGAAAACCGCAAGACAGTGGTCAAACCGCAAGTCAGTTGGAAAACCGCAAGTCAGTTGAAAAATCGCAAGTCAGTGGGAAAACCGCAAGTCAGTGGGAAAACCGCAAGTGAGTTGGAAAACCGCAAGTCAGTGGAAAAACCGTAAGTCAGTGGGCAAACCGCAAGTCAGTGGGAAAACCGTAAGTCAGTGGGAAACTTTCTGCAATAGCAAACCGACATTCACAAAGCATGAAAATGAAGGGTACTTTGAACGCTTTGTAGTAATATGTATAAGCATATTAGCATGATCAATTAACATTTATAATTAAAAGAATAGCCAGACTATAAACACAACTGTAAAGATTCTTCTGCGGTGTCTCCATTTGTTTTAGAGATATTGAATTTCAAAGTTAGTAAGTGAACGTGATTGTTGCCGAAATCCTACCGTAGACGTATGGCCAGTTCTTCATACTTCAGTTCTCCCCTGACATATCCTATTTATAGAAATCACGAATTCTCAGAAAACATTTCAAATGATTGCACAACAACAGAAAATAATGATTTTTTTTCACCATTTTGTTCCGTTTATTTTTCTTTTGACATAAAATGAACACGCACAACATTGAACGTATTCTTTACAAATCATATCAAACATTTCATCAAAGTCTATAGAATATTAAGAGTTAACCCATAATTCATCGTGCGTTGTCACAGATTAACCATAGAAGCTGGGGCACCGGATTGAGGAATGCGCGAGGCAAAGCAGACTGCATCCACCGATATCGGTGACCAACATTCTGGATCGTCACTATAAATTATGGGCTAATTCTGTTCACTAAACCGACCAAGCATGGTGATTGCCATGCAGTGTTGCGGATGTTGCTGTGCGAATGCCGCGGATTAACCATAGTCAGCTGGTACCTTCCGACCAATCAAATTCTAGAATTTTTATATAAATAAATACACTTTAATTGCCATTAAATCAAAAACATTTATGAAATAAATAAAGAAATTTGTTAGCCACTGAACAACCTACCATAAAGCACCATTGTGTTAGCAAACTCTGGTGAAATCATAGCATAAAATAGCATATGAATCTGACTATAGATCAAACTTTGCTTTCTTGATCGGAAAGAAATTAGGTTCAATGTCTGGGTTCCACAAATTCGGTTGTTTAAAGAATCTTATTTACCGTATTTCGGTTAACACATAACCATAAACAACAGTAAAATTAAAGTATTATGAATACGTGTTAATGCAACTATCGCTAAATTGATTTGAAATTCATCAAACAAGCATGAAAATAACAAAAATTCCCATCAGCATTGGTTAAGCTTGGCTTTTAAATCTTCTTTTATTTTTAGGCATCATTGTGTACACCACTTTCCAGGCATTGATATGTACAATTTATGTTAATTTGTTATACATGAATAGCGGATCGTTGTATTTTTATATGACGTCACTGTCCTTTTGTTCTGTAATAGCCTAAGATAATGTTTTGAAGGTGTATTTAAATTCTGAATAAATTTTGTTCAGTTTTGATATACTCCGGAATAAATTCTACCAGGAACAAAGTTTCTCACCATTTTCAGGCACAGACATCTAGGAATATATTGGAATGTTAAAATCTGCTCTTCACAAAATATTGAAATTGATTTTTAAAGAGTACATTAAAATTCTCTGAAGAAATGCAAATTTGCGCTGGTGAAAATGGGGAAAATAATTTCATTGTTCTGTTACACAAATACAATTTGTATATTTTTCATGCATTTTGCCTACCTTTAGCTTAAATCTATTTAACCGTTATGTATTTCTTTAAAGCGATTTGAATTTGAATAGATGCATTGTGGGTTACAATGACAAAAAATATCCTAATCGGGAGATCTCCTGTTCGAGAGCGTGGACCGGACTGTTTAGGGACTCATAGCGATTTCCATAATGTTTAAGAACGCAAAATTTGATATATCACTTAGGTCCAGAGCAGTGACTGATAAAGGTTTTAGGGAAAATAACTTTGTGAGATAGACGGCGCGGTCTTTATAAAATGTAATACAAAATATGCAACTTTAGAATGACAGAATTTGACAAGCAAAACAAAATTAACGCCTTATTAGCAATAATTTAAGTTATGATTACTGCGCATGTCTCGATCTCCCAATTGGGAGCGTGGACGGGACTGTGAAATGTTGTTGCACTCTAAAGTTCATGTAAAGTAATGGCATTAGCGGAGTCATCTGATATTTTTAAGCATTTTAAATGGAATATCTTTCACTTAAAGGAACTGATTTTTAACGGAATATTTTGTATCTATATTTCTGGTTTGCACAGTATTGGGCATTGCGCACCATACATTGCATATTTACTATGAATTTGAAGCTATTTAGTAAACCAGTTTCACAACTTACTGCCCAGCACACGAAATAAATCACTTTCTAGGCTTGACCAAGATGAAAAGCCTTGCCAGCATTTTCCATAAAAGTGAGCTCTACTATCTCAGAAAAACGACTTCTTTTGCTGGTCACACTTGAATGCTAAGGGGAAGATTTTTCAAGTATTCAATCAAAACCCACTTGAAATAAAATATTGCCTTAGGACTCCGGATTCAACATTTTCATGTGAGCTACATGCTCGTTTAAATTGCTTCTAAAAAGGGTAATGACATGCCGCTTGATGCGACTTTCTATACTGAAATAGAAATTGGGTTGACAATAAAAGGTGATAACAGAAGGATCACTCTTGTGCACCATGCTCAGAAACAAACATGTGCATTTGTTTACTGCAGAAGCAGTACCACTTCAGATCTGGCCACTCTTCCGAACGTTTGATATTTTGCAATCAATTGTCACAATGCAGTATATTTCAAATTGTTACACACTGTAAAAAGTTAATAATTTCTCCGAGATACAACAAATTCTACTCTAACGTTTCACCAGCACATTGCTCTTAACCATAACAAACATATAAATATTCCGTATTCAAAACTAAGTCAACTTTCCACTCGCAACTTGAGTATATGCAACAATCAAACCGGTAATCTATACAATACACTTAGCTGGAGTTTAAACAACAATAATAGTTGGAGTCATACAATGAATACTTCATATGTTTCACTCCTGCAGATTTTCGTATCGGAACTCGGAACATACGGTACTAGACATACTTTTCCTTGCCTTCCACTATATGCAATAAAGATAACGTGTTGTTAGCTCAGGCCCGTTCTGACTGAATATTCAGCAAAACAAAATGATACCTCATAGGCATTACTTTCACTGAACTTGACTATATCCCTTGGTTAATAAACTAGAATTTGCATGCCAGACGAGAACCCGATAAAGATTGAGGCCATCTTTTCGTCAACCCTGTGCTAGTCTGCCCTTACAAAACCTGTCTATTTGGATTTACATTGTGATCGATTTTCAAAGCAGTGGACTTGCGGAAGACTTGATGTAACCATGATACCAACTACAGTCCGGTGCAAGCTACTGATCGGGCATAATAAAACGTTATCAGTTCGGGTGAAGCCCTCAAAGGAGTCTTTCACGCTGAACCCTACTTACAGGGTTTAACCAGTGGGCAATTCAGCAATCATTCGACAGCTAAAACATACGGATGGCACACACAGCCCAGCTACTTGCTATCTTCAATTCGGTCTATTTCAAGTTATCACCTACGATCGGCTGATCCGATCGAAAAAAAGAAACAGTGCAATTTGAGTTTAACTAAGCTAACTGCTTAAGTTTTATTCACAAAGGGGTGAAATCGAGGCCTAATATTGTAATTTTTCTTCTCATTACTCTGTATTGTTACGATGCTGCTCTTTTGATTGGGTCCTAACGTCTAAACGTTATTCACCAGTACTTGCAATGAGTGAATCCAAATGGCACGGTAAGCATTAGTCAGATAACATCTGACTGCAGTATACGCTATAGCCAAAACATGACTGCTATACACAATTAGTCAGATAACATACGACTGTGTACTGTAGCCATATGCATCGGCTGTACAGTCAGAAGTTGTGCAAATTACAACATGGAAAACGTTAACATTGCTCAACATAATAGCGCAACCGAATATTGACGACGCACGGCTTAAAATAAGCCTTCCCGCGACGAATTTGTGGCTGTTGCCTTTTGTAATTTTAAGTCAAAACATTCGCCCTACTATGTAAAAATAGCATGAACATACTAAAAAAGATTTCATCTTAATAGGCACCTACGTTTTAAACCTCAATGGCTGCTGTAAATTGGTTAAAATATTTCACTGATCCTTCTCCGCGATGGTTCACTGTACAAAGCGTTGAAGTGTCTGTACCTAATTAATTGAAAACACTGCGAACATCTAAGCGTCAAAAGAATCCGCGGGCGTACAGCACTAAATTGAAGAACTAGCGTGCGCACCAATAATAATAAAGCTTGGATGTTGAAAGTATGTACAAGATCTGACAACAATACGTAGCATATACCACATGGTAAATGTAAACGAGAATATTAACCATATCGGTCACCGTTGTTAATGTACACAGGCGGGGATTTGAAAGGGAAATTAAAAGGAAGGCCACCTCCACCCCCTCCCACCCACCCCACCCCTACCCCCCACACACTGTTCCCAAATTTGTACCTTTTGTATGATTATTTTTGTATCTTAGCGTGATTTTGACCCGAAAAACGTTTGACTTTGCCCCACTTTCGGTCGGAAAATTCCACCCACTTTGCATGTTGGTCTGCGTCATGAGGCTGAATTGATTCAGCGTAAAGAGTCCATACTCCAATTACTGAGCCAATATATATGAATTTTGTTTGAACGAAATATTTTGTTACAGGTCTACAATTTAATTGACAAAACAATTATCGTCTTAATCTCATTTGTTTGATAAATGAAGACCCCCCCCCTTCCCCCTCATCACAGTAGATAGAATCTCTGAGCCCATCCAGTATTCATTTTAAAAAGGCACTTTTGTAATATTTGTTTAAAAGTGTCCGCATACTCCGCCAGAAATTCTCGCACCAGTAATTGAGGTGAACTTTTTAGCTGTATAAAAGAAATTTTTTGTATAAAAGAAATTCTTTTCACAAATATTTTTCTACCGTTTTGCCATATATATTTCATTTCGCTCAAATGATAATTTATTGCATATCAAACATGCTCCTCCATCGTAATATGTGATGTAACGTTTTCTCGCGCTGGTCACTTGTTGTCTCTTGAGGAAGATCGTAAGCAGTTCGGGAGCAGCCCAAAAATCTGGGTACTTTGAAATACCCATAAAATTGGGTACTTTTATGTATCACGTCATCGCATGAGCCTACACATTTGATTAGCCCACACTAAACATATGGGGTTTCTCATTTTCCGCTCCGGATTGTCCAAAATTTCAATGGATATCCTGAAATTTTGGAGACGGATAGTAAATTGATATTAAAAACTTTTTACCGCTGCTTTTTAAAATTCCCTGTCGCAATTTTGAGAAAATAAACAAAACAGACTGCCTATAATCTGTTTTATTAATTTTCTCAAAAAGGCAACCGTGAATTTCAAAAAACAGCGGCAAAAAGTTTTGAATATCTATTTACTATCAGTCTCCAAAATTTCAGGACATCCATTAAAATGTTGGACAATCCAGAGCGGAAAATGAGAAACCTCATATGTTTAGTGTGGGCTAGTCAAATGTGTGGGCTCATGCGATGACGTAATACATAAAAGTACTCTATTTTTTGGGTATTTTGAAGTGCCCAATTTTGGGTTGCTCCCGAACTGGTAAGTGCAAATATCTGAAAACTAACACTCACCAGCGTAATTTGGCCTGAGCTGTGCGTTGACTTGTGTACGCCCGTCGCGAGTCGGACGGACAAAGTTGTCAAGGTAAACAATTAGTCCCGAAAATCATTCAATTTCATTCTTTTTGTAGTATATAAGGAGATACAAATGTATTTAGTAAGTTTACAATATTATTGTCATCAAATTGGTAGCTCGTCAGTACAATTTTTTGCCATTATAATTTGTAAAAGTGTTGGTCGTATGATAGGTCAAAATGAAAATCCCAATGGAAGTTTGTGTTAGGTTGTCTCACTCAGTATTGCAAGTAGTGTATATAAGAAGATAAAAATGTATTTAGTAAGTTTATTGTCATTAAATTGGTAGCTCGTCAGTACAACTTGTAATGGTTTTGCTATCATAATTTGTGAAAGTGTTGGTCGTATGATAGGTCAAAATGGAAATCCCAATGGAAGTTTGTGCTAGGTTGTTTCACTCAGTATTGCAAGTAGTGTGTATCATGTAGGGCATACTGAGTGAGATGTTTATCTCACTAATACACAATATGCAAGTACTGCCATGCAAGTAGTGCCCATTGAGTGAGGTGTTTATCTCACTAGGTAAGCATTAGGTCAGTACTTTTAAATACGTTTACTGTTTAAATCATCCCATTCGAAAGTCATAAAGAAATTGATATTTCACTGCATCAAAGTGATTTGAATGAACGCGTTCTCCAAAAGGTTACGGAAATAACAACAAAATTTACGCGAAGAACAATTTAAACATTATACCAAACACTGACACACGCAGTCAAAGAACTGAGGATCAGACAATTAAATGATACAACGCGAATGTTAGCACATGCAGATTAGTTCGCAACAAACCCACTCGGGTCAAACATAGGGCATTTAATACATTTGCTCTTTTCTCAAAAACGGACCAGTAGACATACAAAGGTACTGGACCAAAGTTAGCTAACATGTTTCCCCATAAATTCGTATAATTCTCACACCTCAGCAAACGGCATGAAATTTCACAAATGATTTTACTTCGTCACTCTGTGTAAAGTGTATGGACAAAGGAACTTTCATGATTGGTAATGGCTGCCCCATGGGCTAAAAAACGTCCTCCGAGGGTTTCTAACGGGGACTGAAAGGAGGGCTTCTCCCGAACTGACTATACGCAGTAATTGCTTCTTAAACTCTTGTTATATACTAGAGCCGCAACTCATGATTTTTGGCTTTGAAATTGTAATACATTCAATTACGTAGCAAAATCTAGCAGTGTGTTTCTAATAATTTTATTTAGGAAATACTCCAAGATGAACCCGGTGAATTTTCATACTTTTTACTACTTTTGAATGTGAATATATCAGCTTATTGGCTGTAAAACCGTTAGAAAAAGACAAATACAGTTCTTAAACGATTTTAACTGTGAATTTGTATCTGTCAAACAGCAATTCTAAAAGTCTTTTGAAAATTTTCGATAATCCTGTTATGACAGCTTCTTGATCTGTTGATTCCCCAAAATAAATATGCCGGCGATATTTTGGTGTATTTTATTAAAAAGATTCAACATATTAATTTGGCATTGCTAAACCATTCCAAAATATTTTTCTACTTTGCATTGTTGGAGATTAATTGGAATATGGAAAAGAGAGACGTGTGGGTTGTTGAGATTTTACCTAATCCAACGTTGGATCAATGAGATTGTCCATGTTCCCAAGTTTCAATCCCAATATCAACATACAAAATGCGTTTTTGCTACAGTGAATTGCAAATTTACTGCATGAAGAAAGTTTGGATACAAGAATTAACCTCCAAATCGTTCATTTTGAATCGTGAAGAATTACTGTCAAATGTAGTCGATTAAGGATATATTGATTTACTGACATACTTGTTGGTCCTAAACATGTCTTAAACATGATTAAAGTAACAAACAGCTTCTATTTTCAAAATGGATTTCTATTGTCAAAATGGACTGGAGTAAAGCCTTCACATTATCATTATACTCTTTTTTTGGTACTTAATAAACTATGTACCAGAATGGTTAACAAAATAATTGTTTCCTGTTCTAGTACAGAGTTTATTAAGCACCAACAAGGGGTGAAGGCTTTATTCCAGTCTATTTTGACAATAGAAATCTATTTTGAAAATATAAGCTCTTTATTACTTGAACTAGTTTGCAGAGTTTTTACTGTTATTGTAGCTTTAATAGATTAATCAATTAAATTGATCAATAATCATTTAAAGTTTGTGGATTATACTATAATATATCACTGTTTTTTTTTATAGAGAAAATCATTTTAAACGCTTTCATATGATTAATACACAAGTTTCAAATGTTTCGAAAAATTAAGGAGTGTCAAACCCTGTGTCCTATTTAGAAATGACGTATTCAATGCAAGATATTGTCCTTTAGATCTAAACAATTGCTTTTTACGGTTTGCTATGAATATAAGCCGGTTTAACTACAAGCCCTACTAACAAATGTTCTGGATTTTGAAACAAGCTGCAATCTGACAGTTGGCTGTAAACTCAAAAAACATATGTTGAATATTGTTCTAGCTGATTAAAGTAAAAAACAAGGAAAGTATCAACTGTCTTTCATCCAAATGAAAAGCTCATTTATTCTACCTCAAGAGGGAACGATCGAGAATGCCAACAACATAACTGCTGGTTAAAAATGATGAAAGAATTATCATACCTAAGAGAATTGCATGGCAGGGGATAATGAGTTTTAAATGACAACTCTTCAATGCAAAGATAAGATTTCATTCGCACACCGCCATGCAGCAATAAGAGATTACAACACAATGTTAGAGTACTTGAGACATTGTTCTGCCGGTTTGTTTAACTTACGTAATTCATTGTTATACCCTGGGACTTCTGTTGTTTAGCTCTTTGCTTAATCGCTAAATCAAAAGAGAATGAATAAATGGGTACTTCTGATTGCCTTAACCATTTTATTAACTGTCAATTTGTTGTGTTTTTTGTTTTAAATATGCAAGATCGTGCTGTTAGATTTGAAATAAGTATCCAGGAGAAATATCCCTGATCTGTCGTTGGAGAAAGAATTGTATGAAGACAAATACCACTTGTCAAATATCCAAGTTCAAAACCTATTTGTCCATGTACATATTATTGTTTTTGATGATGGTAATGTTAATAATTCCATTTTTATTATTTGATTGATCAATAATATATATATATATATATATATATATATATATATATATATATATATATATATATATATATAATGTATATATATATATATATATATATATATATAAATGTATATATATATATATATATATATATATATATATATATATATATATATATATATATATATATATATATATATATATATATATATATATATATATATATATATATATATATATATATATATACATATATATAAGTATATATATATATATATATATATATATATATTTATATATATATATATATATATATATATATATATATATATATACATATATATATATATATATATATATACATATATATATATATATATATATATATATATATATATATATATATATATATATATATATATATATATATATATATATACATGTATATATATATATATATATATATATATATATATATACATATATATATATATATATATATATATATATATATATACATAAATATATATATATATATATATATATATATACACATATACATATATATATATTATATATATATATATATATATATATATATATATATATATATATATATATATATATATATATATATATATATATATATATATATATATATATATATATATTGCACACAGTTACACAATTTGAGAAAGGTGATCTGTTTAGTCACAATCAGAAAACTTGATGATTTGAAATTTTGAACCAAAAAGCAATGAAAAATTATATTTGCAAAAGACATTTGTTGCAGACAAAGTAAGCTGATGAACGCATTCATGTATAAATGTTGTGAATATGAATGTTAACTACAGCAGGATTACTTATCTTATCTTACAGTATATAAGATCTTATATTAAGAATAATTTACTTTCCCGACGACTTTTGCAAATAAATAATTTCATAATAAAATGGTGGGCATGGATAAATCAAATGAAGAATGCTACTTAAAACTCTATTTGCGGCTTAATAATAATAAAACAACAAACAAGCCAGTAAGATAATCTAATCAATTAGAAAATTTCTACTTTTGGCAGATTTAAGCACTCGGTGCGCGAATGCAGAGCCTCAGATTGATGTCCAGCTGGTGAAGATAATTGGGGATTTTAAAGAAAAGTGATGATAATAATAGCTAAATGGTCTACAGACATGCAACATTTCCATATTGGCTAAAAAGATTTGGAAGTCTAGAGCAAATAAATTTTAACATTTTGAAAATAGCATTTTTTGCTCTTTAGTTATTACTGTTCAAAGATATATGATAAAAAAATGGATTTAATTACGAGGTAATTTAATTACATTAATCAAAATAATGTACCAAGGTAATATATAATATAATACATCACAAATTTTCATTTTAATGCCTGAAAATGAAACAGAATGTAAAATTGTCAAATGTTGATCGATTTGATAAAATGATGATGAAATATTTTGTTACTTTCATAGTTCTGAAATAAATTTATTCCTTTATATATGAAAGCTTAACATTTCTATATACCTTTAAAGCCAAAAAATCCTACAATGATTTCACCCTCATTCAGTAATTCAACGTTTCACTAATCAACAATAATCTGGCGAATAATCAAAAGATTATCGACACGTCACTGATTACACTTCCTGATTCTCTTGCTCGGCGTCAACTGCTGGAAAAACAAACCCTCATTAGCAGATTATGGAAATATACCGCTGTAGTTACACGTTGACAATTGAAACGTTTTAGCAAATCGTCATGGGACCAAATAAGATCATACCAGTCCGGTACATGCTCCCGATTGAGAGATCGAGACATGCGCAGTGACCATAATTTAAATTGTTGCAAATAAGTTCAGTCGTAATTTTTTTTTTTGCTTGTCAAATTCGTAATTCTAACGTTGTATACTTTGGAAATGATATTGAAATTAATATTTCTGTATAAATTGAGCTTTTGCTGGTGAATTAAATTTTAAAATCTGCCCTTCAGTTATATTGAAATACATTTTTAATGATTATGTTAAAATTTCCTGGTAAAAGTCAAATTTTCGCTGGTGAAAATGGAGAAAATAATTCATCGTTCTGTTGCACCAATAAAATTTTAATATTTTGCATGCATTTGTCTTACCTATTTAACCGTTATGTATTTCTTTAGAGCGATTTCAATTTGTAAAGATGAATTTGGGTAATAA
>JAIGNY010001992.1:1145000-1200000 GCA_020152595.1 Chiridota heheva
CGGAAACAGTGCATATTCATGTCTCAATAATACGTAAAATCCAGGGGTCGTGTTTTAGGTTTCTCCGGTATAATCTTGGAGTTATTGACCCTTTAATGTCATGAGAAACCTGAACCAATTAGCTTCTATTTACGGATGTTGAAAATTGAATGAAGTATAAAATAGGTATTAAAAATACAGTCTGATTTAATAAATAAAGTCTGAATTTCAGTCGTGTCTACACAAAAGAAACCAGACTTTAAACTTGGATATCTCCTTAACGAAGATTTTTGAACTCTCTTCTTTGCCATTTAATGTTTCTATTGAAATTATAATTCTGTCATATAACATAGACTTGTTTGACCCCTAAACCAATTAGGTAACAAGGGCGGCAGAGCGTTCAAAATATGGGTAGGGAGTTGGGGAGGGGAGAGGTTGGGGAGGAGGGGTTGGGAGGGGGAGGGGTTGGGGAGAAGAGGGGGTTGAGGAGGGGGAGGGGTGGAGCCGTGGAGGTGCTTGTGGGTCAGGGGGGTAAAACTATAGTGGAGGCCAGTGGAAAATCCCCCTCGAAGCTCGGTAATTTTTGCATTCCTCAGGTTACAATCATGTCTAAAAAAGCAGTCACCTTTCTTTAACCAGCAAATTTGTTTTGATGTGGTGAACCCCAAAATATCTTAAATTGTATACATTTGAGATTACACTTTTGGGATCTAGGCTTAACCCCCTTTCCCCTCCCCAACCCCCCTCCCTTTCTCCCCCAGCCACACACTTTTTTCGTTGAGGGGTTGAGCCCCAAAGCTCCGGGTTCCGCCGCCACTGATTGGTGTGACAACCCTCCCCAAAAACACGTATACTATCTTGAGATTGAAGTGGCGTAACAAAAGGAATTGCAGGAAATTTTACGCCAGCCCTCCCCTTCCCCACACCCCGCCAAGCCTTAATCAAATTTTATTAAAAATCTAAACAATTTTGGTCAATTTTGTAGGATTTTAGGCTAGAAGGCATTTGTTTTCTTCAAATGGGGTATTTATTAATTTGAGTTCGTTGGTTCATCATACAGCCCCCCTCCCTACCTCTCACAGTCTACTAACCTGGAAGTCGAAGGTTGAAACCAAGTAAAGGCTCCATTTGAATGGCTGCTCCGGGCCAATATGTCCCTTGTTATGCCACTGCCACTTAAAGTGAGAGGGAGGCAAAGGAGTCATCAGTCAAAGTTGGACCAATTTTCCTTGATTTTCTTGTTGGAGTGTCGAAATACTGATCCTGGTGCCAGGGCGTAACTAGACTTTAAGCGCGTGTATGGGGAAGGGGGCACAGTGTTTACAAAGATAAAGAGAAACAAAGAACGAATTAGCCTGCCCTCGCGTAGTCATTCTCGAACGCTGATTGGCTACTGATATCTGTTCAATTCGCAAAGCCTTTAAAGATAAGCGGTTTTTAAACTGGATATCGTCCGTACATCATAAAAGCTGTTTTATCATTGGTTTTCAATGACACAGAATTAGAAAATTGACGAATCAGAGAGCTTGATAAGTTAAAAAATCTACCTAATTAATATTCAAAGTTCTTCGCTGGTAATGTGACACAGGTCATCGAGGTGCTAGGCCTGAGATATTTCTGTTGAAACTTTACAGGTAAGAAAAAAGTGAAAAATCTTCCTTATTTTCAGTACAAGCTAAACACGAGAGATACTCAGCGAAGAAGAACATTTATTAGGCTTTAATTTCATATGCGACTTGATTCTTGAAAAGTTATACTTTTTCTAATATCTTATCATCCGTTTCAGAGCCCAAATTTCATATCACTTAAGTACAATAGCCTAACGTGTTAAGTTCGCATTGATTTGACCAGAAACGTACAAAACTGATTGTCACTCATCTAATGTTATCGTCACAGTTGTATCGCATGGGGTAAAAATAATGAAATTACACAAACGTTTAGGCCTAGACCAGATCTTGGTATTAATTAGTTCATAATTATCCTGGCGGAAAATATATTGTGTGTGACTGAAGTAGGCTAAATTATGAGTAAAAGTTGTAAAATTATTGTTGAAATTGCCTGTCTGTAGCCTAGACTCATGTAGGCCTAAGTGTAACTGTAGTGAAGGCCCCTAAGTGTAGGTTAGTAACGTTAACGTTATACACATCCCTCAGCACGGGTTGGCATTGAGATTGCCGTGCGAGGACTAGGCTGTAAAACATGTAGGTTACGCCAAAGATCTTCGGCGTGGAGATTGATCAGTTATGCATAAATCTGGCGTAAATTTGCATCTAAAAATTATAGTATACAGAAGTACGTTAACATACATGATACAGTTATGCCACCATCACTGGCGTGGCGCAAGGAAGGTTTTCAAATAGAGCTGTGAACGTTTAGGGATATTAGTAAATGTGTACACAGCAAAAAAGCGAGCAAGTATCGTGTAGGCTTACACGCGTTTAGTACCGTAATTTTTGGAAATACACCAAAATTGATCCAAATTTATGATGCGAAATAGAAAAAAATCGCGCAACCAGTATGGCAAAACATTTGACTCCATTGCCTAAATAAACCAAATATCTCAAATTTAGTGTTGTCAGCTGTACGTGGACCAATTTGTTCTATCAAATGATGAAGCTCACTCGTTTTCACATATTATAATTATATGCACTATCTTTACTTCATTGCTTAGGTGCAGGAAACATTTTCTTAATTCTACTCAATTTCATTTCTTCGTTCCTTGTTTCAGATAATATCCAGTAATAAAGATTCAGCTAAAGAGGACATTCTTGCACTTTTGGCAGAGTTCTTACGGCAAGACCCAGAAATTGCATCTCTTACATCAAAGAGGGCCGACTTAAATCTGATCAAAGGTAATTAGCTCAGTGTTGTCTAGTGGTTATATATACGAACTTACTGATACAGAAATACTGCAACGAAAAAAAGCAATATATATATATATATATGCGTTTGCATATAAGATTATAATGAGGACACAATGAGACATGAAGTTTTCAGCAAGGACTAACTCCCAACAACCATTGTCAGCCAATAAAGCTCTTCCACTTAAATTTTGAAAGTATGGTATAATGTACCTCACAGAATAAGATCCTTTGGATAACTCATGCACAATGGAATTTATGTCCATTCATGATACATGTGCAAAATTTATATTTCAATATATGATGTCTTTCTTGAAGATGAAGTTGAGAGCGAATATAAATGGTTATATGTCAGTGATTGTGATGGTTATCAAGTTTCAATTATACACAAATTTATTACCAGAAGTGAATGGTTCCCATCATTGTTTTTGCGCTATATATTACTCAAAATTTTAGAGCTTCGTAAAAAAGTTCGGCATTTTTACTCTTTAGAGTTGGCAGAACAGAAAATGGCAATTTCAGCATTTAACTGTGTTTCTATTACATTATACCAGTTCCACTAATAGTTTGTAAATGTATTTTGGAAAAGATACATGCCAGTCTTCGGTTAGGGCTTTCTTAATGCTCAGTTTGTTCACAATGTGCTCTTTATGCACTCAGATTAATTATTTTTACAGTTTTAAAATTCATTACAACATGAAAGAAAGTTGATACACTGTTTGCTGCAAGCCGAAGGTTAAGTTTGATTAATTTCATTTTTTTGTGGGTAAAGAAGGGGGAGGACTCATCTCTGATGAGCAAAACTTTGTATCCTACTTTCTAAAAATGGATCAAATTGTTGTGTATTTTGCATACATAAATCAGCATTTGTTCCTGACCTACAGGCTGATAGTTTTTCAGATTTAAGTATTTATAGCATTGGCCTTTTTTTTTCTTCAATGTTTTCCAAATCATTTTTTGACCATCCATTTGACTCAAAATGCAAAATGGTATGGATATTCTTTTATAGCACGACTTGTTGCTTCCCCAGTAAACTTGGATCCAATTATTCAATAAATTAATTGTTCATAGTGGATTTCTTTTATGATGTACACTTTGTTTTTACAGAATTATCACCAGGAGATGGCGTTGATTTCAAAGTCTTGCTTCGTCTACCTATGAGCCGCATGAGGGCCTTGCGAACTTTCTTGAAGAACGCTAATATTAACATCATTCCCAGTGACCGTTTAATCTACAAAGAGCTATCAGGTGAATTGTTGGTTCTATGTTTCATCCATATGCTATTTCTATTTAGGTACCAAAAAATAATGGATCCAAACAATTTCCTGCACTTAGCTGCATACACTGGTATAACAACTGGTAAAACAATTACCTCAAGGTCATGGCTAAAGATGAATTGCAAATCTACAATTTCATCAACTCCTTCAAATGAGTATAAATATTATTTTGTAGTTTATTAGATAATGTTTTTTTTGTGTGAATTGAACCAAATATCTACTATTCATTGATCAGTTTTGCACTTTAGTCAGTAGTATTTCTCATCACGCTCACATATTGCCAATTCCAACTTTCAAATCGTTGTTTCTTTCTTTGCTTTACACAGAGAAACATGACAGGTATGGTGGAATCCTGGAGTTAGGCACCACAAAATTGCAAAGGACAATTGCAGGAGGGACTGACTCCACTACAGAAGTACCATTTGTCCGTGTGTCTAATCTTCAACTGTACATCAAACAGATTGTGGAGCAAAAACATCAAGTTGGGAAGGCTGTGGAGCAAATTAAATTTTCATGACGAATTATAGCTGAAACTTGGCGTAAGTACAGTATCATATTTAATATCGAGTCAGTAACAAAATATTAGGACTGGGTATCCAAAACTATTACCTGGATCCTACCCAGCTATCTAAAGGAAGAGAAAATAAAAATTAGTTCAAAATAAACAGTAATACAAATTTTCAGAACTGCTATATAAGGCTCCTCCTACAGTAATTAGGCCCTAGGCTATACAAGATTGTTAGGGCTGTGCATTTTCGTTGAATAGCCTTAACGTTTAATCGAAGGTTGGTTTGTTTAAGCGTTTACACATGTAATCGTCACAGCCCTAAATATTGTCTTAGTCCGATCAAAAATAAGCCAATAATGTCACAACAAAGTAATATTTTGGGTCTTCAAACTACCTGTTAGGTTGAAGAAATATGATACACGGCAGAGTAAATTTTTAAATGGCCGAGTAAATGATTAAACCTTATTATATTTGTCATTTTCTCATTACAGGGAGATAAGGGAGGACCATCCACCAAATTGTGTATCCAAGTGGTGAATACCACTAATTCTAACTTGCCGATGCGACAGAGCTCTTGTCCGTATTTGAAGCCACCGACACCTACACAAACATGAACAAGATTTTTTCAACCTACACTAAAGAGTTCTGTGTGCTTCAGAATGGTTATTCTCTAAAAGTTGGTGTGGAAGAGAAATCTTGCCGTGTCTTCCTTTTTAAAGATCATGAATTCCTATGTAAAGTCTTAGGTCACATGGGAGCCTCCGCATCATTTCCATGCCTCTGGTGGTACTTTCCTCTCTCTGGTCTTGCGGACAACAGAGGACTCCACACTCCGATGCTGAGGAATGCTGATGGCTCATATGCGGTTAACCCATCGTGGCATAAGAATCGTACCGCAGCTGAAATAAAGCAGGATTTGGCCAACAATAGGGCTGATCTAATAAGAGGAGACGCAAGATTGAATGGCATGTACCATCATTCCATTGCAGACAGTGCCATTTTCCCTGTGATGTCTGACATGCAACATGTCATTCCCTCATCCCTGCACATAATGATCGGCCTTACTGTAAAGTTGTATAGGTTGTTGGAAGGTCAGTGCCGAAAGGAGGATCAAGTCACATTAATTAATCGAGACTTCACAGCAGGTGGGAAGAAGCAACACATGCAAAGGCATCACATGAAGAACTGCTCAGACATGTTCAAGAAGATTTAAAAGAAGAAGAGGAGTTGTTAAAAGATTTTCAGACTGCCTTGAAAACTAGTAACTATTGGGTAAAACACTGTAATGAGCCATGTTACTTGCCAGTGTGTGCTATTTCTTTCAAACAGTTTCAGGAGGGTAAAATGTTGGACTGGGTGCAGTGTATTCAATGTGGTACTGATCCTGAAAAAGATTGGGTCTACAATGATTGCCTTTCCAGTGCTGATGGCAAATAAAAGATTTTATTAAGGCACAAACTTCTCGTGTTAATAGAATGAAGGACAAGGTGAGGTCTACAAAAGCATCACTGGAAACTAAAGTAACAGAATTAGAAACCGTCTATGCGAAGTAAAAAAATTGCAAGGTCCCAACGAGCAAGAATTGAACACAATTTTAGAAAATGAGTTGAAGGTGAAAAAACAAACTTATCATGGTCAGTGCTTTGTAGGCAACCATTGCCAAATTATTTCGAAGAATCACAATCTTTTGATTAGAATTTTAAATAAAGGGTCCCTGAAGGATAGGCTATCAGAGTTGTTTGAGAGATTGCAGGCAATATTTAGCTTTTTTCAGGCTCTGTTTCTAACCAGTGAGGAGGTTGATGAATTATGTCATTTATGTTGGGATTTTGGAGCTTGGTTTCCTGTTATATTTCCAGATGAGCGCATTTCTCCACAAATGCACATGTTTATTTGCCATATACCGGAGTGTGCAAAAAGGTGGAAAACTATTGGTCTTCTGTCGGAAAATGAATTGGAAAGCATTCATGCTTCAATGAATTCTACGGAAAGGGTGTATGTGTCGGTAAGGGAAGGGTGTATGTCGGTAAGGGAAGGGGCAAAAAGGCTGAAACTAGTTTTTTTCTAAACAGCAACAAAGAACTGTTGCCGACAATGCCAAGCTCTTGGTTAAAAGAGGGAAATGTTCTGTTGATGGTTGCAATGGAAGGCTCAAGCAAGTGGAAGGTGGTAGAAAATATCAAAAGTGTGGTGAAATGGATAGTGGGAGTTAGAGAAATATAACAATTGCCTATGTTACTGAAATGCCGCAAAAAACGTGAAACTGAAGTTGGTTGTTTTAATTTTTGCTGATATTTTACGGTTTTTTTGTATTGTAATATGTTTAGTATGCCATTAAGGAGGGGAATATTTTTCATCTTATTTATTTGGTGCTATAGGCCATTGACCCTTGTCACATTTACAATATACATATATATTTTTTTAACAATCACACGAGGCGTGCATGTTGTGAAAGTGAAGAAAGGTACTACTCAACTTGATTAAAACATTAGTAATAATAATTATATTACAATATCATACATATAGCAATATCATTCATATATATAGTGTATGAATTATGATTACATTCCAAAGAAAAGTATTATGTAATCCAGGGTATAAATAAGACCATTTCATATGACAACATTAATACTTTACTTGAGCTGTCGAAACAAATGTGTATACCTTTTAAAACAATACGTATGAGATATATAATGAATGACATAAGGAACAAAGGGGATACACATTGCTGCATCTTAGGCTGGTTCACGGGACTTCAATGCATGTATTACGTTAGTTGTAGTCTTGTGAAATGCAATATGTTTTATGTGATATACTAGTATAACAGTTAAAGAACATGCCAAAGTTACTCCTGCCAAAGAAACATCTTTTAAAATAATTGTTATCACAATTGCAATATTCATCAGTATTCTTTTATGATTATTTAGATTTGTATTTTAATGATGGATTGTCATGTAGTGTGTGCAGCATGCCATTAAAGAGGGAAATATTTGATATTGTAGTCATGTAAAATAACAATATTTTTGATGTAAGTATAACAGTTGAAAAACATGCCAAAGTTACTCCTGCCAAAGAATTGTCTTTCTTTGAATAGTTTTGCCTCACTACTAGAGTATAATTTTAAGATCTCACTTCTTAAATCTTTCAAGAAAAGTAAATCACCTTGTAGCCTCGGCCAGGTTTAATTGTTTTTATTTGAGAAAATATATTATAATAAGTGTAGGATTCATGTTGCATCATTGTATTGCCATTTGAAGTAACCTATTTATGAGGAAATGATTTTATCATAACTTTTAGTAAGTGAAAGATTGATATTATTTGTCGTAATGATGAAACACCGGTGAATGGTAGGTTTATTTGAAGTTAGATATCAGCAGGTATAGTAGATCAAATCAGATTTTGTGTCAAGTTGAAAGTATGCAAATTGATCTTTTTATATATATTATTAAGTATTGTCCATGTATATAGAAGCTGATGTTCTTGTGGCAGTATTGTCAATGCAATATGTGAGGGTGGAAGTAATGATAGGTCAAGAAGAGTATGCTCTACAGTGTTAAAGTGTGTGTGAAATAACAGAAGTATTATATACAAAATTGTTTTCCATAGATTTATAAAGACTAATTTCTTTGCACTGTTTATGACAAAAGGATATGAAAGATCACAGTGGTTGTAAATAAGTTTCATTGCACTTGATACTGTAGGAATTATGATGAAACACCGGTGACTGCTAAAATTATATAATGGGAGATATCAGCAAGTATAGTAATAAATAAAGTGTACACAAAATGTCATGTACAGAAGATTTTCTCTCAAACTGGAAGTGCATATGCACAAAGTTTTTTTTTTTATTAAGTATAGAAGTTGATTTTCTTGTGGCAGTATTGTAATTCCAATGGTACCAATGCAATTTATGTGGATAGAAGAAACGACAAGTCAAGAAGATATATAGTATTCTCTACAGTAATACAGTATTAAAGTGTGTATTAACTAATAAAAGTATTACCAGTATATTCAAAATTGTTTTCCGTTTTAAGTTTTTTGTATTCTTTTTCTTTTACAAAGATCAATGAGTATCTCTTTCCTTGTTCAGCTGTGTAAATGTTTGGATTATAGCACATTGTTCACAGTGTAGATGCATATTTTAAAATGTATCACTTTTGATTGATTTTGTCAAACTATGCAATGCTTTGTTTCAGCTCATTCATTGGTTTAATACCGTAAAGAAATATATTCCAAGCTCTTCATTTATTCTGTGTTTGCAGTTTTGTTTTTTCTTTCTTTCTTTGTGTGAGAATAAGTTCTTACATAATTCTACTTTTGTGCCCTCCAACTTGAGCTGTAAAGGCCATCTATCATGAATAAAATGGGGCGGTGTACATTTTATTCCAAACGATACTGATTGGCCTATCAATATAAGTATACATTGTACAATTGCGTTTCGACCAATTAAAACACGAATTAAAATCTATTTACCTCCGCATTATAGAGACGATAACTGGTCTTTAACTTTCTTCTGCATAAAGGCAAATCTGAACGTGCACTTTGCCCAATACACATACCTAGTTGTATCAAGTCGTTTGATTTTAAATTTTCCTACCCATTCCAAAGTGCACTAACAGATTTTACGTCCAAGTTCACCTCTTCGGTTCTCAGCCTTTTTTTTTCTTGTTTTGAAGTAGAAGACGTGGAATCTGTCCAAAATTTGGGATACTAATTATATCTTCCAAAGTCTGATAATAAAAAATGATTTGATTTGAATAGATATGCACACTGCACACAAGCCCCACAAAATAGCAATTAATCAGGAATTCCCTGTTGGAAACCTAAAAGCTCAAAGACTCAAATTTAGATAATGCAGGCAATACAATATTGTGGATCCACGGTTGTCGCTAGTTATTCTTTTGAACGCGCCCTGAATCTTTTTGAGCCAGGAACTGCAAAGCCAACTGCAGCTAATGTTCCTCTAATTCAAATGACATTCTTTTCTATGCATAATGTATCTCAATTTTATTGCATACACTAGCCCTGGCAACGAAGGAACATGTATTAAGTGCAGCAATGAAGTGATCAGAAACTCAACTGTAGGCCTAAGTATATTTCGCAATACTAGTACACTTTGTATCAACACCAACACTCGAGCCCAATGCGACCTCCATCGAGTAGCGACTTTGAAAGAAAGCTATAAAGATATAATCATATTCGGGGATACAATCATATTCTAATCAAATGATGGCCAAAAGTCGTGAATGTTAACACTACAGTATACGCCGTACCGTACATTCAGTTTCACTGTATCATAGGCTTAGTACTTTCAATAAGGATCAAATCCTGAACAAAAACAAAAACAGTTTCGATTCTGTTCAATCGGTTTATTATTTTTGAAAATCAACATGTTATTTTACAGATCATAAAATCAAAATAGCAAACCAAACAATAATTTCCCGATATTTAAATTCGAAAATGAAATTTACAAAACTAATCGCGCAACTACTATGACAGTCTAATAATTTTTCACTTTGTACGATTTTAAGGTGTTGCAGTATCGACACTTCGATACTGGGCGGAGCTACCGTACCTATTAAGGGTCATATGAAAATGAGGGCGCGCCATTTCGATTCCGTTTGTAAAACCTGTGGGGTGCTGGTGTACACAAACTTGCCCGAAGAAAATTTGCACTCGCCTGACGTATCTACAAACGATATGTTTATACAATCACATAATATAGAACAGACCCCCACCCCGACCCCACAACCAGTCACATTGCCAGACATTTTTGCTTAGGGCAGAGTACAGATCTTAGCAAAAGAAATAAACAACAATCAGATTGCTAACCGTTCTGGGTAGCGGGTATCGGATTTACAAAGCTCGTAATGGTTTCGTAGGCGCAATTTTCGTTCACCATTGTTGTCACTCGATATGTGTGTGTGGGCAGAAATTTGATTTGTGTAATATATTGCATTGACTGCATAGCGCGCGCTGCCAGCTAGCTGTACTGTACCAGTACCGCGTACGATTTTGCCGCCGCCGCCCCCATCGCTCAACGTTATTACGCAGAATTTGTTGCTAGGCAAATTCATGCGGTGATTCGTTGAAAAAGCTGTCAATCATCTAAACTCAGTGAGGTTAATTTATTACATGACAAAATGTTTTGTATATTATTAATTCTACCTTTGTTGGAAAATAGTTAGTATTAAACTTAAAATATTTTAGGTAATGTTTTTTTTTCTGATATTGCACACCTAGAAAATATTTTCTACTCCCTTTTTATACGCCGTCCACGTCTTTTTTCGAAACCCGAGAGAGATCTTTGTTGGAAAAATGTCAGTATAAAACTTCATATTTTTTTCTGATATTGCACACATAGGAAATCCCTTTGTATATGTCTTACATGTTTTTTTTCGAAACACGAGGAAGATCTTTGCTGGAAAACAGTCAGTATAAAATTTCAAATATTTCTATTTTTTCTGATTTGCACATATAAAATCTTTACATTTTATGTGATATAAAAAAAAAAATGATTAAAAAAATGGCTGTATAACGTTAATCATCGTAGGTGTTATAGGCCTACTGGTTCCTTCAACAGTATATTGCTGCCAAGGAAACGGAGTAATGAATATGGCATTAAGGTTGATGTCACTCTTAATTCATGAACGTTTATATATTTTAAGTGAGCAAAATTCAAAGAATTGTCACCAGAAGTAATTACAAGATAATTACTTGACTTGAAAGAGCTTGTTGGATTTTTATACATGGTAGCATGTGATTGTTAAGACTACAAAATTGTTTGCAAAAATGCAATTGGAATATATCATCGTGGCGGGTATATAGATTAGAATCTTCATGAAACTGTTTGTAATAAGAATCATAACATAGTTCTTGGGCTAGCTAGTATTTGATTAAGTTAAAAGCCAGAGCTGCATTGCAGTGGTGAATCGTTATAGGCGAAGTAGAAAAATGGATATTTAGTTGAAAGGTTTCTGCAATCAGTTTGTTCCTCAATGAGGATCAATGATGATCATAATACAGGCCCCTTGGGCCTGTTATGTCCTCGCTGTATACGTACTTGAGCAAGTACATCTTTAATGTTTTTATTTACAGACACATACAGACTACAGTCTACTTTAATTGGCCTAACAGCCTAATTAATTAATTGGCAGTTGAAAATTATTGAAAATTAAGTTTAAAAATGTAGCGTTATTTTCATACGAGATTCGCCTATGAAATCAATACCAATTTTAAGGTAGCATTTTTGTTTTGTTGCTTTAAGCAAATAAAAGGTCAGTTAAGCGAAAAGATCACATTCGAGGAGTTGTGGGGTCGCGGCTATTTTTCCTCGACGGAGACTCCTTTGGTCAACTAAAGTACGCCTTTGTGTCTGTAAATGAAAAAATAAGAAACATTAAAGATGTGCTTGCTCAAGTATACCTACAGCGAGGACATAACGGGCCCCTAAGTGGGAGAAAATGATGGTTAGAAAATATGTCCGCGGAAACGGTCTTTGGCTGGATTATTTACAACGTTTATGGCGTACGACGAAGTCCGACAATAGTTGTCGTTTATTTAAGCCATCATTGACGACTTCTATATTGCCTTATCTTCTTTTCCGTTGATTATTTGTCAAAATATTGCTTTTAGTTTTAAAGTAATTTTTAATGTAGGTTTTGCTATTGTCAAGATATTATATGGATGGAAGTTGATGTAAGAATCGTTTCATTGCTTCAACCGTTCGTAAAAAGTCCTTTGAACTTTAATTAGAACATATGTTCACAGCAGTGTCTGAAATAGCCCTGCCTTTAAACTAACTATGAAAGAGGTACAATGTAAACAAACAACCGCCCTTCCAGTGGAAGCCTGAAAAAAAAAATGGCAAGCACTACCGATAGATGTTTGTTTTGGAGGGCAAATTATGGCAAATGTTAACAAAAAATATTTCATGATAAGAACGAACAGGGAGAACATATTTTTATATTATCACACAGAAATGACACAGGATAACTATAGGTTTTGTTGAATATAACTAAAAGTATAATTATCGACTGCTTGTAAAGAATACAAGGATAGTTTTTTTCTTCTTCAAAATACACGATAAACATATTCGCGAAAAACTGCCCTCCAAATTTGAATGCTTGTGTGACGTTATATGGAATACCTTTACCAACGTACACGAAGGCGACACAAATTAACAGTTCACTAAATACAGAATGATATTCATGCCACTATCCATTACATTTAACCGGGAAAATGTTATTTTAATTCCTTATTTAAGGAAGTGTCTAACATGGTACCTCCCTGATTTAAGATGGAACAGGATACTGTTCTATTACATTTCTATATTTTTTGTTATCATATGAGACTTTCCTTATGTCTCTGCTTATCTCTGCATGTTTCTGTCTCCTCCTCTAGGGGTTTTTCGGTGCTTAATTAACTTTTTAAATTCTAATTGGGTATGGTTATGACAACACAGATGACCTCATTTTGAGCCAATATGACGTATGCCAAACAATTAATTTAAATGTAATCTTACATCAGAACTTCAGGAGGAATTAATTGTTATCAAATTGCTCTGCAAAAATCTATTACAGTTTCTCCTTTTTTCATTTAGTTGCAATCCGCATCAGCGTGGAAGCTTTTATCTTCGAAAGCAAAGTTTGCCCGGAGAGCACGTTCCCATGCGGTAACACCACGTGGTGTCTTCATCAGATGTTTCAGTGTGATGGCACCGATCACTGTGGCAACAACGCGGATGAAGAAAACTGTGGTAAATAAATGTATTACCTATACAGAAAAACGCTGATTGTAAATCTACCAACTTGAACCAGAGTATGGGAAGGGTCATTTATCGCCACGCGTAGGTGCAACTTTCTTTTTTATGACAACGTCAGAAAACTGTAGGTGGTGGTGGTAAGGAGGAGAAAAAAAGGGGGAGGGGGTTAGGCATTTTTGATTATTCTAGGGACCCTATAGTTATACATCCTGAAGTTTCGGATATCTAAACTCATTTGATTATATTACATTTACTCTCTGTTCCTTTGTCGAGAAGTTTAAAAAAAAATCCAAGAAGACTGAAGAATACATTAGGCGCATTTTACGCATTACAGAAACTGAGTATGTATCAGCTAATCTGGAGATTGTTGTTATGACATGTATTCAATGGTCATCGTTCTGAATTGCATATGATAATCGACAATTCGATTTTCTAAAAATGATTTGTTTAAAGCTTGTCAACAATATCAGGAAGGTCGCATAACTCCTCCATGATGTGAGAGACAACAATGTAGTTCCCGATATGATTCCTCTTTCATATCTGATGGACATATTAGATGAGTCAATATACAAAAAAAAAAACACCTAACCTACCAAAAAATGATACAAAAGGTTTTTCAAGTGATTCTGGTGTTTCCTGGCATGCTTAACAACATACTAGAAATCTCTGAACTTATCCTTCAATAATTAATCACATTTTTCATGTTTCTTCTTCAACAGATAATGATAAAGGAATAGTGCAAACGATTGATAAATATTTTCCAGCTAACTCACAGGCTGAAAACGTATCTCTGTGTGGTAAGTATTTAAACTGACTTTGTACTTTTTTTATTTCTGACTTGAGACCTACTCCATGATGGGTAAATTTATCTTTTTAGAAGCGAAATAAAAAAAATAGCTTTTTTGAAGAAAAAAACAGTTTAGGCAGATTAGGCTTTTTTGGAACATTTGACTTTTTTGAAACTTGTTTGGTTACAAAAAATATTACTTAGTTTGTTTGATATTGAATTTGATATTTTTGTTTGTTTGTTTGTTTTGTAGGAGACTTTTTTGGCTGTAAAATATCTTATTTGGTTTAATTCCGTCCTTTATTAAACACTTTGTTGGTTAAAAAAGAGAGTTTCTTATAACGTTCAGACCTCTTTCTATTTTGCATTATGTAGAAATTACAAGAAGAACATTTGTTGCTTTTAAGTACATTTTACCCCTTCCAGAAAAGCCCCTGGTCCTGCCAGTGGCCAAACCCTTTCCAAATTTGGAATTTTCTTCACTTTTTTTCTCAAACTGATAAGGCTTTTCGTGCTAAGGTCGATTAACCAGCCTTGCCTGCTTTTGCAAAAAGCATTTAAAGAGGGAACCACGTCACAAGAAAATTTCTTGAAACCTCACTAGTAACTCTAATACCCATAAAGTGACATCGGAACTATGATACCCATAAAGTAACTTCGTAACTCTGATACCCATCAAGTGACATCGTAACTCTGATACCCATAAAGTGACATCGTGACTCTAATACCCATAAAGTGACATCGTAACTATGATTCCCATTAAAGTGACATCGTAACTTTGATGCCCATAAAGTGACTTTGTAAGTCTGATACACATAAAGTGACATCGTGACTCTGATACCCAAAACGTGACATCGTAATTCTGATGCCAATAAAGTGACTTCGAAACTCAGATGCCCATAAAGTGACATCGTAATTCTGATGCCCATAAAGTGACATCGTATCTCTGATGCCTTTAAAGTGACATCGTAACACTGATGCCCATACAGTAACATCGCATAACTCTGATGCCCATGAAGTGACATCGTAACACCGATGCCAATAAAATGACTTCGTAACTCTGATGTCCATAAAGTGACTTCGTAACGTTGATGCCCATAAAGTGACTTTGTAACTCGGATACCCATAAAGTGACATCATAATTCTGATGCCTATAAAGTGACATCGTAACTCTAATGCCTTTAAAGTGACATCGTAACTCTGATGCTCATACAGTGACATCGCATAACTCTGATGCCCATAAAGTGACATCGTAACTCTGATACCCATAAAGTATTATCACTACGTTGCAGTTGATTGTTACATTAACACGATAACTAACCTATAAGAAATTATAAAATAAAGATTGTTAATCGATACGAATCAAACGCTTTGCCATAAATATATTTGTCCGTACCTAAGGAGGAGGGCAGTCTCGTTGTCAAGAAACCATAAGATGGTGTCCTATATATTGACTAATTAGGTCAAGCCACGTTTTTTCAGAAGCTATTGCTAAATGAAAGTGTAGGGTCACGTTTGCTAAATAGAATAACAATATCTCTTATGCTAAATGGAAGTGTAAGGTCACGTGTGCTAAATAGATTAATAATATCTCTTATGCTAAATGGAAGTGTAAGGTCACGTTTGCTAAATAGATTTATAATATCTTTTATGCTAAACGGAAGTGTAAGGTCACGTGTGCTGAATAGAATTATAATATCTCTTAAGCTAAATGGAAGTATAATGTCACATTTGCTAAATGGAAGTATAAGGTCACGTTTGCTTAATAGATTTATAATATCTCTTATGCTAAATGGAAGTGTAAGGTCACGTGTGCTAAATCGAATTATAATATCTCTTATGCTAAATGGAAGTATGTCACATTTGCTAAATGAAAGTATAAGGTCACGTTTGCTAAATAGAATTATAATATCTCTTATGCTCAATAGAAATATGTCACATTTGCTAATGGAAGTATAAGGTCACGTTTGCTTAATAGATGTATAATATCTCTTATGCTAAATGGAAGTGTAAGGTCATGTGTGCTATATCGAATTATAATATCCCTTATGCTAAATGAAAGTATGTCACATTTGCTAAATGAAAGTATAAGGTCACGTTTGCTAAATAGAATTATAATATCTCTTATGCTCAATAGAAATAGGTCACATTTGCTAATGGAGGTATAAGGTCACCTTTTCTAAATAGATTTATAATATCTCTTATGCTAAATGAAAGTGTAAGGTCACGTGTTCGAAATATAATTATAATATCTCCTATGCTAAATGGAAATATAATGTCACATTTGCTAAATGGTAGTATAAGGTTACGTTTGCTATATAAAATTACAATATCTCTTATGCTAAATGGAAGTGTAAGGTCACGTTTGCTATATAGAATTATAATATCTCTTACGCTAAATGAAAGTATGATGTCACATTTGCTGAATGAAAGTGTAAGGTCACGTTTGCTAAACAGAATTATAATATCTTTTATGCTAAATGGAAGTGTAAGGTCACGTTTGCTCAATAAAATTATAATATCTCTTGTGCTAAGTGGAAGTATAATGTCATATTTGCTAAATGGAAGTATAAGGTCACGTTTGCTATATAGAATTATGATATCTTTTATGCTAAATGGAAGTGTAAGGTCACGTTTGCTAAATATAATTAAAATATCTCCTATGCTAAATGGAAGTATAATGTCACATTTGCTAAATGGAAGTATAAGGTCACGTTTGCTAAATAGAATTATAATATCTCTTATGCTAAATGAAAGTGTAAGTCACGTTTGCTAAATAGAATTATGATATCTCGTATGCTAAATGGAAGTATAATGTCACATTTGCTAAATGGAAGTATAATGTCACATTTGCCAAATGGAAGTATAATGTCACATTTGCTAAATCGAAGTGTAAGGTCACGTTTGCTAAATATAATCATAATATCTCTTATGCTAAATGGAAGTGTAAGGTCACGTTTGCTAAATATAATTATAATATTACTTTTGCTAAATTGTAGAATATGTCAGAAAAATTATGTTGATTATTTTATTGGGAAGATCTTTAAAAAATCAGAAAACAGAGATAATTATATAGAAACCTTAAGAAGAAATACACATCAATCTCAGTGGCGACTACTAATGGATTCCCATAACTTAATATTAAACACATTAATACAATACAATACAATACAATACAATTTATTACAGTGCTCTAGGCCATCTGGCCTTTGTCACAAACATTAACGATAAAATTAAATGGTACATGATTGAGGTTCTTACAACAAACAATAATCAAAGAGAAAGAAACAAACGTCTTGCTTCCATTGCGTGTAAAATAAAGTGTGATAACTGCAAAAATAAGTATTTAGAATTAGCTGCTAATAAAATATTACATTTTGTTCTAGTTGCAGTCTGAAAGAAATATTTTGGGATACATTTACAGCGGATTTCAGAAAGGGATGGACAAATTAGGAGAAAATGATATTCATCTCCAACTTCTTTCAAATTGCAAACCTGACAGAACCTCTGTTCATAGGTTATATTACAATAACGGCCTTCGTTGACTTCAATTTCAAGGCAAGCACATCTGATTTTGGAGACCAACTTTTTCAACTTAAAAACATTATTGAATAATAGGTATGGCTCTGCATAGCTTTCTGTTTTAAATTGTGCATAACAACGCAAAGAACTTCTAGATTTAATATCACTCAACCAGTTCTGTCTATCTAATGTGCACGTTTGCTATATCTTTTTTTATCCTTTACAGCACTTTCATATTACCCACCAATGTGTACCTGCAAACGTTTGACCAATCTAGTGTGCAAAGATCTAGGTCTTACCGAGGTGCCCAGAGAAATTAATCCCAATGTCACAACGTTGTAAGTGTTAAGTTTCTTAAGAAATATCAAGAAAATGATGTCTTTCTTTGGAATGCTTTCATTCTATTCAATTTTGAATGCATGATCGTCCTCGTTGTAAATATGAATGTAAACTTCTGCCTAATTCACTAACATAAGGCTTGTTTATTTGATCAAACAAACCATGCCGTTAAGGTAATTTTCCTTCGTAATAAAACGATGATAATGTAGTTCATATTTAAAGTTTTTCAATGATACACAAAGGAGATTGTTCTAATAGTAAACTTAAATATTAATGCAGCGGTCAAACGGCATTTCCACATACCCCCCCCCCTCTCTTTCTTCCCTCTCTTCCTCCTCAAGCGTTCACCTTTTTCAGAAATTTGTTTAGAACAAGATCCACATACCTGCAATATTTTTTAAGCAAAGATTCACCTTGGCCCAACAAAATTCGGGTCAAGATTTACCATGGCAAAAAAAAAAAAAAAAAAATAGGTCAAGATTCACCTCGGCCAATTTTTAATTTTTACAATAGAGAAATGAAAAATTGTTATTGGTTATTTTTACTGCTTAAGCGGTTGGTATAGTATCATAGCGTACCATTTTATTATTCCCTGTTGTCTTCTTGTATGATAGAATGAAATCTGTTGGAAATAGTATAACTTAAACAAATTTGACGCTGATTCGACGTAAATGATTCAAATTCGACGCATTTCCGACGTTTAGAATGAAGAATTTCGACAATTATTCACTCATCTGCAATAGTTTCTAGGCGAAGTTTCACCTCACTTGAGAACAAGTTTAGTTCAAGATTCCCACCACCTAAAAATATTTTAGGTCAAGATTCATCCCAAATTCAAATTTTTGACGTGGAGATTCGACATCGTAACGACGCCGAATCTTGAACGTGTCTTGAGGGAGGTCTGTGAAAATGCCGTTTGACCGCTGCATAACTTTCGTACCCCGAAGTTAAGTTACCCAAGCCTATATGTTTGTTAAACACGTGTTACTGATTTAGTTGCAACATGAAATCTAATCACACACAGCTGGAAGCTGGAAACTCAAAACAAAAATTACCATACCAACATAGAAAAATACAATTATGAAATATTCAAGTAAAATCTTTAATCTAAAAAGTATTAAATAAAACCATTTTGTGAACTTCCATTCCTGATGGAACGGTTCTTTTTTCCTACTTGGAAAATTTCCTTTGCTTCTCGATGGCACAATAAGTGGATTTTTCATTTTTGCCGAAATTTCCTTTCATTGATTATCTAGTAACTCATTTGACGTAATAGTTATTATGAGCTCATGGTTGCATAAGTATTATACGATTCAAGAACTCAAAACACAACACTGACACTACCAAAGAACTGTGTGGAAGCTCTTTGATACTACATGTTAGAAGCAGTGATTAGCAAGAAACATGTATACACATTTTTTTGTGTGTGATTATCCTTGAATCTATTTCCCTTCAAAACTGTGTACAAAACCATGTGTGTAATGCAGATTTTTAAGTAAGCATATTACAATGGTAACATAGCACCCTGAGGGTGATTGCCTTATTCAGATTAATGTATAGTTGTATTTTTAAATTTTGTTTATTCACAATAGAATATTAATGAAAAATGAATTGACGCAGGTGTCAGCGCATGACTTTGCATATCTGGAGGAGCTGGAGACATTGTAAGTATTTAATTCCCATAGGATACTCTCGTCTAATAAACAATACATTGTGTTGTTTTTCTCAGTGTCCTCTTTATGTGCTTCATGTGTAAGATGTATATCTTTTGTAGTTTAAACTTGTTTCTTCATATCCCAAAAGAGAAATATCATAAAATGTTTTACGAAATTAAAAAAAAGAATATTCTGTTAGAGAAACATAGCCTGCTCAGTCTGTTAAAGAAAAAAAATTATGCACGAGAAATAATTATGCAGATCACAAGAGATCTAAATATTTTTGTATATTGTTACGTTTTATTCAACGGAAAATACGGCTGTTGATTTGCTTCATTTTAAGAAAACATTTTCACTTGAACAAATGTCAATTCTAAACGAATACGTTGATTGACGACTCCGTATAGGACATTTTTCGCATTTCCCTGTTCGTGTCTTATTACTGCTCAATTTTCAGAGATAATAACATAATTTAGAGGTGCTGTGGCTCAGTTGTTAAGGAGTCATGCTCGTATTCGAGAGGTACCGAATTCGATTCCCGTTGTGAGCGCTGCATTGTCCTTAAGCAAGACACTTTACTCTACTTGCTTGAGTCTACTCAGCTGTAAAATAAATACCAGCACTGCTGGGGAGTTAATCTGCGATGGACTGGGGGAGTAATGTACTCTCGTCCACTTGCGCCATGGAAATCGGGGGTAAGCACAGGCTCAAAGAGCCTAATGGCTTGAATGGATTTAGCTCTTATTTTCAGAGATTAAAACAACATATAGATTAAGAAATCCAAAAAATGCTTCTAAAGCAGAAAGGTAAATCTAGGTTTAGTCATATACTATGCACAAAAGAAGAACCATCTGCTGTAAAAATAGATAGTCTAATAAGTGATTCATGCAAAAGCATGGCTGAGTTAAAATTAAGTAAACTCTTGTCTGCAGAAGCAACATGAATTGAATACAGGTTAATCTATAATTAACTGTACGATGTCATGTATTAACCATGGAGGATGGAGCACAGGATTGAAGGATATCCGATGACCGAGATGCTTAAGTAAATCCGAGATAAAACACAGTTAATTATAGCTTAATTTTGCTCAATCTTAACTAAAAGCAAATTAATGGAAGGAATTTATATCTAATTTATTTTCTTCTATTTTTGACAAATCTGTCAAGATCACCTACATCAACAAGTGACGCTTAGGTTGCTTATTTAATGCGTGCATGAGTCATTCAATATATTTTATTATTTGGCTCCATGTTGAACACCAATTGGTAGAGCTGTCAATGGCAAAAGTGTATTGTTTCGGACATTTGTTAAATGAAACTCATCCACTATTCTTAGCCTATTGATTCTAGCCAGGTTTTTAAAAAAACAGCACTTTACAAAAAACTGTTGTATTCACCAACGTATTTTTCTGCTTTCGTTTCTATCATTTCATTTCATTCATTTGTTTCATAACAATATTCAAACAATAATGATAAGAATATACATATAAGAAAAATGCAAACATTTGTGAAAGGAGGTGCTCCATAAAACCGTTGTGGCTTAACGAGTAGGGCACTCCCTCCTAATGTCGAGATAACAGAACTTAATTTACTTTTGCGTATATACACACATACGTCGTTGTCTGTAAACAAGAATAGAGAGAAAGCAAATTAAGAAAAACAAACAACCCACACACTGATTCCTGATACCATCCCACTCCTAACCGCATTCACCAAACGTGGATAAGAAATAGTTCACACAATAATATATAACCTAATATTCGAACCCTCCACTGAGATCTATTCCGCCCCCATCTTGAAAAAACCTTCAATACATAAGAATACAAAAAAAAACTTGGATAAAGTGTGTTTTAAAATGTTCCTGAATTGAATAACGGTTTTTAATGATTTTATTTAAAGAGGTAAAGAATTCCGAGGTTAACTGCACGATTTTTTAGGCTACTAAATGCGGTATTGTTACGACATGGAAATGATTGTATGATCGTGGAAGCAAAATATGTTTCATACAAAGAAACAGCTGAGTTGACAATAAGTGCACTCTACAAAAGCAACAATTGAATAAACGGTACTATACAGTTAATCGTGCAATGTAATGAATTATCAAAATAGGATTAGACGCGGGAATTGAATGATATCCCATGACCAAGATGCTATAGTTAATCCGAGGTAAAGCACGGTTTATTGTACTGTAATTTGTTCAATGTTATTTCGACAATAAAAACAATTCAATGGAACGAATTTATTTGCAGTTCATTTTAAATTTATTTTCTTGTTTTAAGCAATCTGTCTTGCTCACCTAAGTCAAACTTTGCTGGGTTTTTTTCATTTATATTCAGGTAATATAGTTTTATTGCGTACAGTTGGTTTGAGACGAGATATAAATAGGAATAAATTTCACTATTCATAAAGCTTTCAATTGCAAATCTATATTGTTTCGAACATTTGATAAAATTAATTAAAATCCGTTATATACACCAATGTGTTCAACCTATTTCAATCAGTCAGTTTTAAAAAAGATTTTGAAAAAAGGAACGGAAATGTATTCTTGAAAAAAGGAACGGAAATGCATACTGCCTTAAAAACCGAAAAATTACTTCTATAACACGAATATGTAAGTAGTGAAATTAATCCAGATTCAAAGCCAATTTGCAGTTATTGCATGTCGTGTGGTTCTACGACAGACATCTCAAGAAAATCAATCCCGTTAAAGTTAACAACATTCAATCTCTTTCTAATGGATCGAGATCAATATACTTGTGATACTAAAAGTTCCTCGTAATTTTCTCCCTTTTACCTTTTATTATCAGTGATACAAAGCCTGTCTATCTTGGCATCGGCCGCAATCATATATAGTCATAAACAGTCCGGTCCACGCTCCATTTTGGGAGATCTCCAGATTAAGAGATCGAGACATGCGCAGTGACCATGATTTAAATTGTTGCTAATAAGTTCAGCCGTTATTATTTATTTTTTGCTTGTAAATTTCTGTAATTCTAAAGTTGTATATTGAAGATGATATTGAAATTAAAATTTCTGTATAATTTGAGCTTAAAGATGTTAAAATCTGTTCTTCAAAAGATAATGAAATCTATTTTTAAAGACTACACTAGAATTCCTTTGTGAAAGTCAAATTTTCGCTGATGAAAATGGAGAATACAATTTCACTGTTCTTTTGCACCAATAAATTTTGAATATTTCGCATGCATTTTCCTACCTTTGGCTTTAACCTATTTAACCGTTTTGTATTTCTTTGGAGCGATTTAAATTTGGAAAGATGCATTGTGGGTTATATTAACGGATATATGCATACAAACTGTTCCAGTATACATATTTTCCAACATCATCAACTCAAATTGTACTTTGATTTTGCATTTTTTTAATCAAACATAGCTATGTTGGATAATCAGATTGTAATTGTAGTACCTCCATCATTTCACACTGGCAGACTGGAGCCAAACCGCTTTTGCGCCAAACGTAACGAGTTCAAATCTCGTCAAGGCAACATTGTTCTTCGTCTTTTCCCCTCATTTGAATTCAAAACATGGAGTCATTAAGTGATTTAATTTCAGTAAATAACTCCATGATTAAACTAAGGACAAATTTGTACAGCGCTGTTCAACAGGTGCCATGTACTCATGTTACCACACAGACATACTCCGTACGTGCATATACCTAATCTTCATACACACAATGTACGCCTACACTATACGCTTCTCTGAATCCTTGAACGATTACAATACGTTAATGACGTGTTTAGGTACGTGCCATGAACTTACTGATGTCATTACGATTTCTTTTGAGACGATAGCACCTCTTTAATACTTCTTTAAGCGCTCTTCAACAGGTGCCATGTACTCATGTTACCACAGAGACATAATCCGTACGTGCATGCACCTAGTCTTCACACAGGCCTACAGTATACGCTTCTCTGAATCTTTAAACGATTACAATACACTAATGACGTGTGTAAGTACGTGCCATGAACTTACTTATGTCATTGCAATTTCTTTGGAGACGATAGCGCCTCTTCAATACTTCTTTAATAAAGTTGATCAACTTTCCGTTCAGTCCATTCGACTAATCATAGAGTTTCCGATAAGGGAAAATTTTTCGAACAAAAGAAGTTAATAGAAGCAATTATACAGGTTACTCTATGCATCATTACTGCATGTCGCTTCTCTTATCTTGAAGGTACTTATCACATAACAAGATCACAGACTTGGCGCCAGGAAGTTTTCAAAATCTCACGAAGTTAAGCTGGTTGTAAGTAATATGAGGGTGTTTGAATCTTGACCAATCTGACAAAATCTTGTAGTGCTTGTCAGAACTGCAGAAATTTGTATCGAAATATTTGACTAGAAATAGACTGTTGATCAAATATGCTCTTTTCAATTTCAATTTCACGCATTTCATGATTTGTTTTCTTCAATGAGTTGTCAAAAGTTGTCGGTGTTTGACAGGTGAAGACTTAAATTTGAATTAAGTTTTGAGAAAGTACATGGAGTTTTCCAAATTAGATGAACAAACCCGTCATAGGTTGACAGTTACCTAATGTTAATAATTTGTAGTTCGAAAATATCCCTTTTGTAGGAACATTGATTTAAAATGCATATTTTACAGCAATTGAACAATATGACACAACATATTTCGTTAATTCGCAACAGGCCTCTAGGACTATGGTTTTATATGATTGAATGTTATTACTTCGAGTGTATCATTATGATACACATTCTAGAGCGTTTGCATCTTAATTTTCAAACGTCCTTGTTTATGAAATACGTTTACATTACAGTTCCGTTCTTAATCGCTCATTGCATTTAAAGTAGCTATATTCCAAACACATTTGCTAGAAGGAATTTAAATTACTTGATGATTGTTTTGTTGAAAATCTTTTACATAACAAGAAATTAAACTTGATTAAAGAAGCTACGTACAATTCGGGAGCAACCCGAAAAACTGTGTACTTTGAAATACCCAAACAAAATTGGGTTATTTTATGTATTAGTCATCGCATGACATTTGACTAGCCCACACTAAACAAATGGGGTTTCTCATTCTCCGCTCCGGGTTGTGCAAAATCTCAATGGATATCCTGAAATTTTGGAGACTTATACTAAATAGATATTCAAAACTTTTTGATGCTGCTTTTGGAAATTGATGCTGCTTTTGGAAATTCACGGTCGCTTTTTAAAAAAAATCAATAAAACATCTTATGGGCAGTCTATTTTGTTCCTTTTTTCAAACTAGGCGACAATGAATTTCAAAAAGCAGCGGCGAAATGTTTTTATAAATATTTACCATCAGTCTCCAAAAATTCAGGATATCCAGTGAATTTTTGGACAATCCGGAGCGGAAAATAAGAAACTCCATACGTTAAGTGTGAGCTAGTCAAATGTGTAGGCTCATGCGATGACGTAATACATCAAAGTACCCAATTTTTTGGTTATTTCATAGTACCAAGTCTTTCAGGCTGCTCCCGGACTGATGTATGGGTGATGAAGCGTAATAAACAACTTCAACCTCTAATTTGACGTAAAATGAAAGTACATTTTGTTACTTAGGGCACACTAGGACCATTATCGCACGATAATTGTTATCTTCTCTGTAGTATTTATAGGCTGTAAAGGAATATTCCCATGGAGTTTCATCTTTATGTACCTAATACAGAAAAATATAAGAAACGTATTGGTAGAAACACTTGTTGATATTTTATTCATAGAAGAAGTTATTAAACTTTAAAGGGTTTTTTCCCGCGTAAAAATGACTTTCGTACTGAGTCTATTTATCATTATGATGTCATCACAAAACATCCTGTACTAAATTGTATGTATTTTTAAAAAAAATTAAAGATTGGGAAACATTATTGTTAGTATCATTTTTATTTTCAAAGAAATACTTACAAAATAATACAGGAAGTGCTGGTATGACATTATAATGTTGACTGAGACTCAGACCAACAATCTCTTTTACGCAGACAAGAAAAATCTTTAAAATTAAATAAATTCTTGTAGGAATAAGATATCAAGTGGTGTTTTTTACCAATCAATCAGTTTTTTTTTGACTGCCCTCTACAAAATATATCAAAATCAAATACTATGGGAATATTTCTTTATCAACAGTTGAATTTTACTATATCGTTTATAAGCTTTAACAGTATAATTTTACTATATCATTTATTGGCTGTTAATATTCCTGGTACTTTTTATCTTATATTGTATGTGTGTTCAAAGTGTGTTCAACTTTACTGGGACGATATCTGGCAAATATAACCCAATATATCGCATTAAACCTGATTTATATAATTCATTTTCAAATGTTTTCTCCTAGACATTGCAATCAATGAAACACATCTCACATATTTATATTTAGCGTAAAAGTAAGCTTTAGATAACGGTGTAGTCTACGAGTTGTTTGCGCATGCTCTTTTAATATAGAAATTATCCTTCATTTAAAGTGGTGTGATTACTACTCAGTCTTGTATATGTTTAAACAATATTTGTTAATTTAATCTATAGAGAAATGGCTAAAGGTAAATATCCTTTCCCACAGATTTCTTGATGGAAACCAACTTGCATCTATTGGCAGACATACCTTTGATGGATTGCAAAGCCTACGGTGGCTGTGAGTACCATCAATATTTCAATAAGCAATATTTTAGAACACAATGCACTGATGTGCTTTAAATAAGTATTCCCTTGAATTTTCGTTTTCGTCTGTTCGTAGAGGAGTTGTGAAAAACTGTTGATATCTTTTGTCGTTCAGGAAGTTACAGCTTTTCAAAGATTCCACCAGTGTGTTGAAAATGACCAGTGCAATGTGCAGTGGTATGCCATAGTGTGGTGCCATACATATGCGAGACAAATTCCTATGTATTTTTATTAAATAAAAATCCGATTTTCTCTGATTTAGAGCGCAATGTACCTGCGCGTAAAGTGCCAAATTTGTACAATTAGGCCAGTGAAATGCCATCTCGCAACCCGCCTGGTTGAGACTTTAGGTGTGTGCAGTTCCAATGTCACCCTGTTTTATAAAGGCTCGACACTGGTAGATTACAGATCAGGGCAGTACGTATAGTAAAACAGTAGTACTGTCGATCTACCCTTTGACATGACTTTGGTAGTGGTATGAATAATCGAAGTCAGTCATATGAAGAGTTTATTGTGGCATATAATATCTGAGCCTAACAGAACCGACAGTAATTTGTTTCAAACACCCGTACAAATCTGTGTCATGTATACAAAATATCAAAATTATTGTCTCTACCTAATTGTTTAGAAGGTGGGTCATTTTATTATAGCTTTGCATGCAAAAATTAAAGTTTTGGTAATTTTTATTTTAATGTCATGCGCCGTCGCGAAAGTAGCAACCCTTTTCTTTTAATTGTGTTACTTCGGGACAAAAGTACAAACAAACTCAACTTGTCAAAAAATATTTAAAAAATATCAAGCATACTAGCCAGCTAGCGCTATTAGCGATAGTAGGAGCTAATTTTGTCAATATAATGAAATGTTTGCTACATATTGTAGTAACGATATACACAACCAAAACCAATACAATAAGCCACTTCATGGTAACGAACGCGCATGCCCAAAACTGATTGTGGGGTTAGGTCAAGTGATAATAACAATTAGCGCTGTACGGTCCGATCATATGTAAACCAAAGCTTTCTCTGCGTTAATTCTGCCACAGGATAGCTTTGTTACATGCCATGTGGGAAATAGAGATGGATGTCACGCGGGACATAGGGATGGATGGCATGTGGCACAAATAAATGTGGGACATGGAGAGGAATGCCATGTGGGACAGAGGGAGGGATTCTATATGGGTATAGAGATGGATCTTATCGATGGATGCCTTGTGGGCACATGGGAAGGATACCGTGTGGTACATAGGATGGGATGGCATATGGGACATGAGTGCATGAGATGCGATTTGGTACATCTTTAGGATGAGATGTCATGTGGCACAGAGATGGATGTCATGTGGAACATAGGAGGGTGGGACATGGAGAGGGATACCATAAGGGACAGAGGGATAGATTCCATGTAGGGCATATGCGGAATGACATGTGGCACATGGGTGGAGGTGTCATGTGGGACAGAGATGGATGTCATGTGGGATAAAGGGATGGATACCATGTGGGGCACAGGGAAGAATACCGTGTGGTACATAGGGTGTGATGGCATATGGGACATCTGAGTGGGATGTCATTTGGTACATCTTTAGGATGAGACGCTATGTGGGACATAGAGATGGATGCCATGTGGAACATAGGAGGGTGAGACATGGTGAGGGATGTCATGTGGGACAAAGGGAAGGATTCCATGTGGGGCATAAGGAGGAATGACATGAGTAGCGATGCCATGTGGGACATATATATGGATGTTATGTGGAGCAGGGGTGGGATAATATGTGAGATATAGGGTGGGATGTCAGATGGGACATAGGTGGGGTGGATAGTGGAATGTTTTTTGAAATTGGACTTGTGATATGTTAGTCAATCTGAATCAGTATGCGAGCCATGACGGTATTTACCGTTCTAGTTTAATCTAATATTGTTATATACATGTATAATCCCACCCTATGTCCCACAGGTTATCTCTCCTTATGCTACACATAGTGTCCCTCAATATGTCTGACATGTCATCCTCCCTATGTCCCAAATTTTGCTCCTTTATATCTATAACATGACATCCGGTTGTCCTAGATGCTCCATCTGGCATCCATATCTATGTTTCACATGATATCCCACACTTTGCTACACATGGCGTCCCTCCCTATGTTGGACATGGCGTCCCTCGCTATGTACCACATGACATCCCTCCCTATGACCCACTTGTCATATCCTTATATCCTACTAGCTTCCATCCATATGTCGCAAATGTCATCCCTACCCTATCTTCATATCTATCTCCCACATGGAATTTCACCTCACCCTAATGTATGTCCCACATAACATCCCAACCTTGTCCCACATGGCATCCACCCTAATTGTCCCACATGGCATCCCACACGATGTCCCTAATGGAAGGCACATTAATTTTGAAAGCACAAATACATACATGTTAGGCACCGAATCCACTTAATTATTAAACAAACAAAACAATCGGGAAGTAACGGTGTGTTATTCAATGCGTTTCAGTGATGCTTATAGCAAGACAGTCTCAATTGACCTCTTGACCTGCATTGCGCAAAATATATTATCGTTACCGTGAACTGGCTTATTTAAAAGCTTTTCTCTTACGCGGTAATTCTTTATAAACCAGAACGGTAAATACTATCATGGTTCGCATGCCCATGCAAATTGTCACCCATATCATATGAACCGGCCAATTATAAAAATGGGAACTCTTACTAAGTCCCACATGGCATCCCATGTACCACATGACATCCCACCCCATGTTCCACATGGCATCCCACCCCATGTCCCACATGGCATCCCACCCCATGTCCCGCATGGCATCCCACCCCATGTCCCACATGGCATCCCACCCCATGTCCCACATGTCATCCCACCCCATGTCCCACATGACGTCCCATCCCATGTCCCACATGGCATCCCACCCCATGTTTCACATGGCATCCAGGCCCATCTCTCACATGGCATCCCACCCCATGTCCCACATGTCATCCCACCCCATGTCCCACATGACGTCCCATCCCATGTCCCACATGGCATTCCACCATATTTCCCACATGGCATCCCAGCCCATGTCCCACATGACATCCCATGTCCCACGTGGCATTCCATCATATGTCTCACAGGGCATCCCATTCTATGACCCACATGACATTCCACCCTATGTCCCACATGGATCACATCACATGTCCCAAATGACATCCCACCTCATGTCCCACATGACATCCCATGTTCCACGTGGCATTCCATCATATGTCTCACAGGGCATCCCATCCTATGACCCACATGGCATTCCACCCTATGTCCCACATGGATCACATCCCATGTCCCAAATGACATCCCACCTCATGTCCCACATGACATCCCATGCCTTGTCCCACATGGCATTCCACCATATCTCCCACATGGCATTCCACCATACAGTGTCTCACATGGCATTCCACCATATGTCCCACATGGCATTCCACCATATGTCCCAAATGGCATCCCACGCTATGACCCACATGGATCCCATCCTACATGTATGTCCCACATTAATCCAGCCATATGTGCCACATGACATCCCTCCCTATGTCCCACATGGCATCCCTTCCTGTGTCCTGCATCAGTGGCGTCCCACCTGATGTTCCACATGACATCCCACCATATGTTTCACATGGTATCCCTCCCAATGTCCCAATGACATCCTACTTTATGTCCCACATGGCATCACATCCCATGTCCCAATGGCATCCTACACTATGTCCTACATAGCCTCCTACCCTTTGTCACACATGGCATCCTACCTCATGTCACACATGACATCCTACCGAATGTCACACATGGCTTCCTAACCTATGTTACACTCTGTGTTACTCGTGGCATCCCACCATGTCCCACATGGCATTCTACCCTGTTCACAAGGCATCCCACCCTATGTCCCACATGGTATCCCACTCCATGTCCCACATGGCATCCCACCCCATGTTTCACATGGCATCCAGGCCCATCTCTCACATGGCATCCCACCCCATGTCCCACATGACATCCCACCCCATGTCCCACATGACATCCCATAGGCTCCATAAGAAATCTCATCCTCGCTATCAGTCCCTGATTGAGCATACTATGTATGAAAGTGTTAGTTCATATAATAGCTTATATGCAAATGAGTTGTTAAATAAGAAAGAAAAGGTGGAGTCAAATAATTATGCCTGATATAACCCTCGGTGTATACAACATGGTAAATGTTATATCATATGTCCTTGTCGCACACGACATCCCTCCATATGTCCATATGCAATAACATCCTGTCACACTCCCTGACTAAACATACTAAATAAAAAAAAGTCTGGTCAGATCATATACTGTAGCAACTTTATGCAAATGAGCACAATAATAAAGGTGGAGTTTAATAATCATGCCTGATACAACTTTTGGTGCCCAAATATTTTGAAGAATTTAAAGGATTTTAAATATCAAGTGCTACAAGAGAGACTTAAAGAACTATGAAAAATATTTGAAAATTGTATAATTTTACAGTTATCTTCTTAGAAAATATCAAATGTTTTGTACACTTTTAAAGGAAACTAGTTTTCAATCCTGTCTTAAGTATCTCTGAAAAACTTTAACATTTTATAAGGAAATTCTAACCATCCATAAGGATATCTGTAGAAACTTTAACTTTTTCTGAGGAACTCTGAAGAAGCTTTAACATTTTCTGAGAAATTCTCAAAAAACTCTATCTTTTCTGAGGAAATCTCAGGACAAATCTGTGGACGGCCGGACAGACGGACGGACATAGTCGCCATTACATAAGTTTGCATAATGCTTCGCATGCGAACTAAAAATCCAGATCTGGCTTCAATAAAGTTTATATCAGGGTAAATAAAGTTTGATATGGTAAGATAAAGCCGGATATAACCTTGATTAAAAAGTCAGTTTGATACACAAATAAAGTTTGATTTGGACAGATCAAGCCAAATTTGGATATTATATCTGGCCCAGATCAAACTTGATCTGGAAAATTCAGATCAAGTTTGATCTGAGCCAGGTCAAATTTGAATTTATATCTGGCCAGATCTGGAATGTATATCTGGAATTTTCGTAAGGGAATGGTGTTCCCAAGGTGAACAAAAACAATTAGTTCCAAACTCTTCGGTTCCTTTATATCAACTGATCTATTTACACATTCTTCATTTTGAATAAGGCATTTCCCGCCAACATATTCCCGCTCAATAATAACAAAACATATAATGATATGCATGATGGACATGAATATAAATTCACATTAAGCGTGATATTTTACTGCAATAATTATAGAATAACATATTATATTTCTCTCAACCCATTAACTAAATCAATAACATTCTTAAACATATGTTTCTTTTGATATAATAAATAACCCTGGAATCGTATTACGTGGAAACTACATGGTATTGAAATGACACTGCATTTCATATAATTTAACAAGAGATCACTGGTAATTACACAACACTATAGTCCGAAGGGACCGGCTTCGAATCCCGGGAAATACAAATCTTTTTTAAACATATCAAAATAAATTAACTATTGTTTTCTATTTATGTTGATGAACCCTGCTGCAGAACAAATGGTATCTTAAAATCGAACTGACTAATATTTAGTTCCGACGAGAACACTGAGACGGCATGTGACAAATACTGCGCCGTCATGTCACAAACACGACGTCATCACGTCACAAACGTTGATTCGAGGTTTCTTTTGAGCAAAAAATTCATAAAATGTAAAATTAATATTAAGATAAATTGTAAATTAATATCAAATGCGTTATCAATATATACATCCAGAATTCTACTCTTCAATAATCTCTAATGAACACACCTTTGTAATACCTCGAATGAAATTTCCTTTCTTAGTTCGTACCTTGACGACTCTTACATGACCGTCTGGACCTGGGAATATCTCAACTACTCTTCCCAGTGGCCACTGCCCACGAACACAATCCTTCTCTAATACTAATACCATGTCATTGACTCTCAAGTCCCTTTTTTCCTCTTTCCATTTCTTTCTTCGATTTAGGGTCGGTAACCATTCCTTTACCCATCGATCCCAAAAGTGTCTAACTAACTCCTGCACTCTTCTCCACTTCTTCCTAGGACTGAATTCCCCCGTATCTATTGCTACCTCTGATGCAAATCTACCACCCATTTGCCCATGCAGGAAATGATTTGGTGTCAATGGTACAGTATCCTTGATGGATGCTGTCTGATATGTTAATGGCCTAGAGTTTAGCAAACCTTTAGCTCCAACTATAGCTGAATGCAACTCCTCATCATTTATTTCTGACTTGCCCAAAATAGCATACATCGCCCGTTTTGCCGATTTAATCAAGCTCTCATGGGCATTCCCAAAGTGTGGTGTTAAAGGTGTATTGAAATACCACTCAATACCTCTATTTTCAGTCTCTTCCTGAATTTTTTCTTTGTTTAGCAGCTTGACTATACCTCTTAACTCTCTTTCTGCCCTATGAAATTTGAGCCCTTATCTGAATAGATGATACGTGGCTGACCTCTCCGACTAACAAATCTAAAAAATGCATTTAGAAATGTATCTGTATCTAAACCATACGCCAACTTTCAATGCACCGCTCTTGTTGCCAAAGACGTTATCAAACACAAATACCTATTCATCTGAGCCTTACCTCTCCCTGCTTGGTAAGAAAAGGCCCTGCATAATCAATAGCTACCCTAGTGAAAGCTTTTAAGCTGTCCACTCTAGTTCTAACTGTTGGTAGTGGTGCCATAATCTGTTGCCCTGTCTTAACCTTTCTACGCTTACAGTTATTACATCTGTTCTCACATTCTCGAATTTCCTCTCTAGCGGAAATTACCCAGTATTTCTCCGATACCATAGCCAATACATGGTTTACCCCCGCTACAAGCTTTCCTATAATATAATAATTCTTTACGATAAGTCTTGTGATAACATGTTTCCGTGGTAGTACAATTGGAAATCTTACGTCATATGGAAGTGAATCAATTAAATTTAACCTCCCAGTCGCTCTTATGACCCCATCTCCATCCAACTTGGGAAATAGAGAACTTACTTGACTCTTTTCATTCACTCCCTCGCCTTCTCCCAAACTTTTAAGCTCATCTGAGAATTCTTCTCTTTGAGCATGTTTGATTAGAGCAATCTCTGAGTCCCTGATCTCATCAACGGACAAATTCCCTACTTCTCTTTGCTTTGTTTTCTTCCTACAATTTGTAATGAATCTACAAATATAAACTAGAACTCTCACTAATCTAGACCAGTCTGAAAACCGTTTTGGATCTAATCGCCAATCATCCTCGCAGTTCTTAGGAATCATTACACTTAGAAAACTAACAGATTTGTTCTGTTCTCTTGAGGTCTTTACCTCCATGATTTTAGTCTCTGGCCACTCCTCTTTTGGTTCCCTTTGGAAAGTCAGGCCCACTCCACCACACTTCATTCTGAATGATTTCATCTACTGTGCAACCCCTGGAAGCTACATCAGCTGGGTTTAATTTGCCAAGGACATGTCTCCACTGGCTTGGATTGGTATTATCCTGAATTTCACCAACCCTGTGTGCCACAAAGGGTTTGAAATGCCTACTGTGACCACGTATCCACCAGAGGACATTCATACTGTCACTCCAGAAATACACCTGCTTGATATCAAAACCAAATATTTTACATACCGAGATTGTTAGTCTAAGTCCTAGCATAGCACCTAAAAGCTCTAACCTGGGTATGCTAGTGGATTTTAGGGGTGCTACCTTAGTCTTTGAAGCTACAAATCAAACATTAACTTTCCCATTGATTTCACTTTTGATATACAAAACTGCTCCATATGCATCACTTGAAGCATCAACAAGAGTATGTAACTCAACTTCCCCTTCTCCATGAGGACATAAACATCTATATACACCTACGTCACTCAACCTATTTAAGTCTTTTATCCAAGACGTTACATTGTTTCTAAGATCACCTACCAAAGGCTCATCCCAATCCATCCCGCTTTCCCATATTTCCTGCATAAGTATCTTGGCCCTTACAATAATTGGACTTATAAATCCTAACGGATCAAATACAGATGCAATTTTACTCAACACTGTACGTTTTGTAATACTTATGTCTGATTGACTGGAACCTTTGAAATTGAATTTGTCTTGATCAGCATTCCAAATTAAGCCTAAAGTCTTAACTGAAGGCAACTCACTCTCATTAAGTTGGAACTCTTTGGCCCCATGCTCCTGTGGAATGGCTCCTAAAACCTCCTAAAAATTTGATAGCCATTTTCTAGCTTTCATTCCTGCTCTACCCCATAACTCTGTAAGTTGATGGTACAACTCTATTCCTTCTTTCTCGTCCTTTACAGAATCCATGCTATCAAGTATGTAGGTGGACTTAAGAATGGTCTCTGCCGCTAATGGCAACTTTTACTTATGGATATCAGCATTGTGTTGTGACACCTTTTGAGCTATGAATGGAGAAGCATTCACACCAAACACTACCCTACAGAATTCATAAAGCTCTGGGTCGTTATCAGGGTTTAAATTGCGCCAAAGAAAACGTAACATTGGTCTATCTTTTTCATTGACCTCAATTTGAAGATACATCTCATAGATGTTACAGACTAGGGCTATCTTATGTTTCCTAAACCTCATCAGAATATCAAATAGGTTTGTTTGCAACTTAGGTCCAGTATAAATTGCATCATTTAGACAGAAACCTCTATGTTTTGCGGCGGCGTCATAAACAATTCGTACTCTTGTTGTCTCTCTATCTAGCTTGACTACTGGAAAATGTGGTAAATACCATTGCCTATCTGGATTTTCTACGTTTGAGTCAGGTTTTCTTATATACCCCTTTTCCACTTGTGTATCTATAACTTGTTTGTAAGCCTTTCCAAGTTCTTCATTCTTTGTCAATTTCTTTTCAACATTAGCTAGTCGTTTTAAAGCGGAACCATAATTAGATTTGGGTAGATATGATTTGTTGTCATTCCACGGTATTTCTACCGAGTATCTGCTATTGACTTTGAGCATTGAGATTGTTACTAATTCATTTGCTTTCTTGTCCTCTGCATTATAGCATGTATGCTCGGTGTTAATACCAACTGTATCTATTTCCCAAAATTTTCTCATAATTTGATCGGTGTTGTCCCTTGTCATTTCGTTGCATTTAAACGTGTTAGCGTGTAATACTGTTCCACCTGATATGGCTCTTCCGCTTTTACTTAATTTACCGACACATGTCCACCCAAGAGGAGTTAACCTGGCAACTGGTTCACCAAGCCTCCCGTGTCTCTCTTCGATAGAAGTATGTAATTCAAGATTGTCTATAATATCAATTTCATGTTTTTTACTTCTTACTACCTGACTACTGGAAAGTTAATATCTCTAACATGATCCCAATCTTTGCTCACCCTATTCCACGGAGAAGTTTGCAAACTCCCTGTAACGTTCTTAGTGGTTAGGGCACTTATTTGATGCTTAATAGTATTATAAATTGGAGAAACAAATAATGTGACTGGTTGAGTAGTGAACCTTTCCTCCCTTCCATTAAGGGTGCTAACTACAATTTCTTTAGTTTCCCCTGACAATCCGAGTTCCCCACATAAATCGGCATTGATATATGTTTGAGAACTTCCATCATCTAATAAGGCATTAACCTGTATGTTCTTGATACCATTGCTAACTATCACTGGGATTGTTCGAAGGGCAAGGTCTTGTACCTGAGCCATGTATGTACGGCTAGCACTATTCATGTGTCTAGGTCCTATACCATCATCATTAAACCAATTTGAACGCTCCCCTTCAATAGAAATGCCCTCATTTCTACCGCTCTCATTATGTCTTCCATTTGTTTTATGCAACCATCTGTTATGATCACTGATACAACCTTGTATATTGCATTTCATTTGCCTAGTGCAATTCTTAGCAAGATGACTACCCAAACATTTAAAGCATAACCTTTCTCTTTTTGCCAATTGCCATCTTTCTTCAACACCTAAGGCTTTGAATCTTTGACATTCCCATAATCTGTGAATATTCCCACAGCAAACACCTTTGTTAAGAGCTCTTTCTTGTCTCCTTTCTCCAACCTGGCCCCTAACAAGATACGTGTTTGACCTAACTTCAGACTTAAATTCTCTCGACTTTGGTTTCCCTATTTCTCTGCCAAACATAGTACTATTTACTTCTGCTTGTTTCTCGATAAAACGAAGCATATCCAAAAATGTTGGTTCTCTAGAATCCAATATTTCGTGAGCTATATTCACCCATTTTGCTTGCATATAATTTGGCAATAATCTCTAAACTTTGAGTAAGTTAGACGTACTATCTAAATCATGCGTATAGCCCATGTTTGATAAGGTTATCTGACATTCCTTCATGGATCCCACTAATGACCACAACCCCTCTGAATCTCCTGGATACAGTTGCTTACGTTTCAATAGGTTTGACATTAATGCATCTAATATGAGATGGGGGTTGGCCAAATTGTTTCCTTAAAATTTCCAGCGCCCTTTCATAACCTTCCTCACCCAACAAACTACAACTCCTGATACATGTGTTTGCTTTACCTTTACATAGTTGTAACAAGTACTGCAATCTAGTGCTATTGTTACTTAGTTTTGAAGCAACATTTATCTTAAAGTTAGTCATAAACTCCCAATAATCTAACGAATTGCCATAAAATTCTTTAATTTCTGCTTTCGGCAATTCAAATGCCAACTTAAATGACATCAAATTAGCTTCATCAGAATTGTGAAATGTTTCATTCTGTTCTTTACTTTTCTATTCTAAACCACTATCAGTTCTTGTTTCAGAAGAATTATCTTCATCTTCATTTTGGGTCATAGTTTCTGTTTTTGAACTGTCATTTGTTCTATTCTCGTGCACAATTTTGCCTACACCTTTTTGATTACTCACTTTTCCGGGCTGTTCTGACTTCGCCGAGCTGATAATCTTCTTCGCCTTTCCGCATACTTCAAAATAGTTTTGTTCACAATCTTCCATATATCTTTCCGCTGCCGCAAATTCGTTATCATCACTTTCAAGTTATCCATATTCCTCATGAATTTCTTCCAATCTATTTGATACAACTTTTGCTCTTTCTAATAATTTATCAATCACTTCAACATCTATCTCCATGCTCTCCTTTGCATACTGTGCTTTTCAAATATTTAACGTTCTCGTCATTTTCCCTCTTTCAACCTTCCGTTCCTTCTTCAGCTGCTCAAACTTAACTTCGTCTTTTCTTTTATCTCCGTCTGTCATTTCGATTATTCTACGATCTGATGATTGTATCCAGGCAGTATCGACTTAAATCAATTAGTAGATGTGCATGTACTCACTGAATTCCTGAAATAGCTACGTTCTTCAAAATTCATCCAAATCTTTCAGAATTATTCTCCTTTTTTTTTTTTTTTTTTGGTTTTTTAGATCACTGATTCCATTCTTTATTTAATATCCCACGGCTTTAATAGATCACCGAGTCCATATATCCAACGTTGATTTAATAGATCACCGAGTCCATATATCCAACGTTAATTCAAGTCCATTTTAAAAATTATATCCAAACAAGTTTTAAATTATTGGTCCTGTTTCAACCTAGCTCTGCTACCAATTTGTTCCCAAGGTGAACAAAAATAATTAGTTCCGAACTCTTCAGTTCCTTTATATCAACTAATCTATTTACACATTCTTCATTTCAAATAAGGCATTTCCCGCCAACATATTCCCGCTCAATAATAACAAAACATATAATGATATGCATGATAAACATGAATATAAATTCACATTAAGCGTGATATTTTACTGGAATGATTATAGAATAACATATTACATTTCTCTCAACCCATTAACTAAATCAATAACATTTTTAAACATATGTTTCTTTTGATATAATAAATAACCCTGGAATCGTATTACGTGGAAACTACATGGTATTGAAATGACACTGCATTTCATATGACTTAACAAGAGATCACTGGTAATTACACAACACTATAGTCCGGAGGGACCGGGTTCGAATCTCAGGAAATACAAATCTTTTTTAAATTTATCAAAATAAATTAACTATTGTTTTCTATTTATGTTGATAAACCCTGCTGCAGAACAAATGGTACCTTAAAATCAAACTGACTAATATTTAGTTCCGACGAGAACACTGAGACGGCATGTGACAAATACTGCGCCGTCATGTCACAAAGACGACGCCGTCACGTCACAAAATTTTCTGTTTAGAAGAATATTAATGATTTCAGTAGCTTTTTTTATAATTGACGTGCACATTCTCAATTTTATGCTGCTTTTGGTCATCGTGCATATATGAATTACTACAGTGTTTGGAGAGGTAGTGGTAGTTGTACAAAATGTTTAATTACTATTTGGTCATCTGCTTCCATCGTGTAAATGTTGTGCATTCTGTTGCTGGAATTTCACAGATTGCTCTGTGAGGGGGTCCATTGTAGTGCTTCCAGCTTGATCCCTCAAGAGAGCCGGGGTGGGAAGTGAATGAACTTCGCGTTTTATGCTTTTCTTTTCGAATAACGTTCAGAGAGCCAGGTAGGATGTTACTGTCCTACCATCGGGATCAACGGCTTTACGTCCCCTCCGAAGGACGGCGAACGCCATTCAACTATTCAACCATATGGTCATATAATTAGCAAAATAAAAATCATTGCAATCAGTAAAAATGACCATTACTCTTATTTTCATTTTCTGGTATAATATTCATGTACATTTTCTATGTATGAGGGGATATACCTTCTCATGGAATTCGGTCCACGCTCTCAATCGGAAGATCTCCAGATCTCCAGATTGGGAGATCGAGACATGCGCAGTGACCATAATTTAAATTGTTGCTAATAAGATCAGCCGTTATTTTTTTGCTCGTCAAATTCTATAATTCTAAAGGTGTATATTGGAAATGATATTGGAATTAATATTTCTGCGTAATTTGAGGTTTTACTGGGGATTAGAATCTTACTAAAATCGGCTCTTCAAAAAATATTGAAATCAATTTTTAAAGACTACGTTAAAATTTCATGGTGCAAGTCAAATTTACGCTGGTGAAAATGGAGAAAATATATCCATCGTCTGTTACGCCAATAATATAGGTAACCCACAGTGCATCTTTCCAAATTCAAATCGCTCTAAAGAAATACATAACGGTTAAATAGGTTTAAGCCAAAGGTAGAAAAATACATGCGAAATATTAAATCATTACGTCTTGCCGCATCTTCAGCTTCTGTTGCAAGATCCTCAAGTATCCTTCTTTTATCTGCTCTTGCCCTATGTTTGACTTCTCTTTCTTTCACTCTGTATTCTTCCCTTGGGATGTTTTTTCATCTTTCAGATTTGGCATTGTTGATTCGTTCCTGTATCTGATTACGCTCTTCTATTGCTCTCCACGTGTCAGCTGACAGCCGCTGTTTATTTTCACCTTTTCTGTGGCCTAAGACTTCCTTTGCCGTGCATTTATGTGCCTCGTCTTTTCTAAAATTCATCTATATTTGCGTTTGCTTTTGTTTCTCCTATATTATGAATAAGTTCTTTTTGTTATTTTTTGCTTGTCTCTTGACATTTAAGCTTATTAACTTCATATGTCACTCGCGGGTTTTTTCCCCCTTGCCAGTAACTTGTCTTATTTCAGCTATAACCAGTTTATGGTCACTTCCAATGTCTGCATATCTTCTGGTACGTGTATCACAACATGATCTTCTATATTTGTAGGTTATGATGACAAAAATCACCCGATCGAAATATCTCCCAATCGGGAGTTCGGGAGCGTGGACCTGACTGTTTTTTTTTTTTTTCTCATCCTCTTCATGTAAAGAGGAGCAGCCGAAGATTTCTCGGAGCCTAGTTATATGGAAATTATGTTCTCACTGTTCCAATCACTAAGATTGAGAAAATAATTCCCAAATAATTGATGTGAGTGGGCTAGCCCTATTAATCATACATCACCTGTTGTACATATATTTAAAACAATATTTAAGCTGAGTGCAATACGCTTGATTGAAAAGTGATGCTGTGTTTTCCGAAGTCTTAGGAATGATCGATACTGCCCTTGAACGTAACGGTTTTGACAATTCTGAATTTAAATGATTAAATTTTTGACCTGAGGACAGGAAATGTGTATGTTTCATCTTATTCATCTTTTCCAAAATTCATCTCTGCTTTCGTTTGCTTTTGTTTTTTCTGTATTATCAATAAGTTTCTTTGGTATTTTTTGCTTGTCTTTAGGCAATTAAGCTTATCAAATTTGTAGGTCACTTGCGTCATTTTGTTGTTTTTCTTCCTTGCCAGTAACTAGTCTTATTTCAGCTATAACCACTTCATGGTCACTTCCAATGTCTGCATTTCTTCTGGTACGTGTATCACAAAGTGATCTTCTATATGTGTAGGTTATGATGACAAATATCTCCCATTCGGGCATGTCAAGAGCATGGACCTGACTGTTTTTTTCGGTTTTTTTCCATCCTTTTCATGTGAGAAGATCAGCCGAAGATTTCTCGGAGTCTAGTTAAATGGAAATTATGTTCTCACTGGTCTAATCACTAAGATTGAGAAAATAATTCTCAAATAATTAGATGTGAGTAGGCCAGCCCTATTAATCATACATCACCTGTTGTAAATATATTTAAAACAATATTTAGGCTGAGTGCAAAACACTTGATCGAAAAGTGAAGCTGTGTTTTCCAGAGTCCTAGGAATGATCGATACTGCCCTTGAACGCGACGGTACTGAAAATTCTTAATGACGATTGAATTCTTGACCTGAGTACAGGAAATGTGTAGTTTCATCTTAATGAAGTTTGCTGAGTTTACTTGAGGTATTACACGTTGACGTTACTGGTTTGTTTAGGGGCGCAATATATAACAAATTAACAAGCAGGAAAAGGACTCAAATTTCATGATGATAAACAACAGGGAAAATGTATTTTCATTTCTTCACACACAAATGATACAGGATGACTGTATCTTTTGCTAAAAATACATAAGTATAATCATTCGACTGATTGCAAAGAAAACGAGGATAGTTTTTCAAAATGCACGATGAACATAAAGAAGCAAACAACAGTAATTTGCGTGCGTGCGTGCGTGAGAGCGCGTGTGACGTAATGTGCATTACCTTTGTACTTATAATCAATATCAGTAACAAACATCGTGAGTTGAGGCATGTATTGCCCAAAAGATATGTGTAGGGGTGTATAGGAAGCTTTCGAAAAGTAGGGCCACGACCTATTAGGGGCACTTCCCAGGTCATATGCATATGTCTGCTCCTTGTATGTAGATAATAGATTAAAGTAAAAGGAGCACTTCATTTTTTCGAAGGAAACACAATCTCCCATACATGGGACTGAAAATAGTTGCCAGTTTCTAACTAACTAGTCAGTTATTAAGGAGTGTTTTAATTTTAAAGCTTAAAGGGGCACTTTGTTATATTTTTTAACGTATCCGCACATTCTATCAGTTCTTGCACCTTTGACAGTAAATTGAGGGGCACTTTTCATTTTCAAAAAGGGCACTTTTGTTATTTTTCAGAAAAGTGAGAGGGAATGTGCCCCTCCCCCCACCCTTCCCACCCACACACCTATGGAAGCACAATTTTGTAATTGCTTTACAATCTATTAAAAACCATGATAGTAGCAAAACTCTTTATCAAAATTAGTTAAACATTGACCATTTTCTAGCGTTTTTTAATCTCAGGCAGCAATTTGCATATTTTGTGCAAATTTTGTGAAGTATTGCAGGCGGCCTTTGTATTTTCTCTTCTAATCCTATGAATGTTTTACCGTCACACTGTATCATTATTCTTTAAAGCAGCGCAGCAAACACTGACCAAAAGTTTTGAGTCTGTGCCATACCCCAAAACAGTTCGCTTCGTACCGCCGATCGGGGAACTCAATAAGTCCCCCGATCGGGAGACTCAAGCATGCGCACTGAGCTTACAGTGACATATGGAAGCCGCCATTTTTACTGTGAAGTTTTAGTCGTAGACGCTTATCAGTTGTTTCATTGAAGGTTTGTAACAAAGTTTGCTTTGTTCTTGTTCAATTTTGCGAAAGTAAAACAACTTTGTTACTATCACGCAGTTATTGCCAAATAATTTTCGCAAATCTTGAGTTATTTCTCATAATTTCAGAAAACCTTGTGAAAGCGGACAGCCTAACGGTAACACATAATAAGAATTCATCACTTTTCTTTAAATTTCTCGAAAATCGCATGGTGAAATTTAAAAGCGCACGGTGAAAAGATAATTCATATGCCATTATTTTTAATCGTGGAGAAAAATTGGATCCCTTCGCAGTGGTTGAGTTCTCCGCGCTCGAAATGTGTCTGATTCTTATGCTATTCCTATACAAACTTTGAATTTGGATAGATGCATTGTAGGATACTTCTGTAAAGGATCCCCTACTTGGAAGAATACAATTGTTCTCCCGATTGGGGGGTAAAAAGCGGACTGCCCAATAACATTTTAGCAGGAGTAGACTGTCCCAGTATTTTCAGTAACTAAGATTTAGGAAAGAGATTTGAAGAATTATATAGAGATTATGAGCATGACCATGACTTTGATCATTCATAATTAAAAACCCTAAAGCAAATACAGAAATTGCTACATGTACACAGATCTTTAAATTCCACATCAATTCGTAAAAAAAGCAACGCTCTCACTTTCGATCGAGCACTCTTTAAATACTGTTTTACACAAAAATGTATGGTCCGTTGATTCATAAGCAAGATAATTGTAATGCTTCTCCATAGATCTTTACATACGACGACGACGACGACGACGATGATTTGAAGTAAATACGAACTCTGCGATGTAGTTTGATTACAGAACAATTAACGTTTCATTCAGATGTTCTCGTCAGAAGGGTCACTGTATCTTTAGCTTCCGCTACAGATTATAACAGTGTAAGATTTGTCTCTACGTGCTTGATGAACGTGCATTCTTTTTCCTGAGTTGCAAATATGGAGCATTTTTGTCTACATTTCAACATGTTGTAATTTAATACTTTTGTCTATGTATTCTTGCTCTACAGCTCTACTGGAATTTTTCTTCTTTCTCGCTTTGCATGACACTTCCGTTTCCCCTAGACGAACGGCCTGGCCTAAAGTGCCCTTGGAAATCTTAATTTTCTTCTACAATCTTCCTTCTAATCAGGAGCACAAACGTTCATCATATTTTCAAAGGTTGTCGATAATTTGACTTTCTAATTGTACGTTTACAGGTTTCTTACTCTAAATCAAGATGCAACCTCCAAAACATCCGACTACGAGATTCTAATCACCAACACCTAATCAAGTGTTGTGCGTCAACCGCCTTCAGTAATTTGGTAATTGCTAAATCTCTGGTGTAATTTTCTTTTCGTTACAGAAACTTGAGTTCTAATAAACTAACGACATTGGATCATGGGATTCCCTTTAAGCCATTGGAAGGTCTAGCTATACTGTACGTATGTATTTCAATGTTTCAATACCATGAAATGTTTTGAATTGCAAAAGGTGAGCAGAGATAATTCCAAAAAAACACAAAGGGGAACATGCGAACTGATATTTCAAGCTTATAACCGTTCATCAGTTGTCATATAAGACTTTAATATAAGAGACTATGACGGATTTGTTTGTGTTAATTACATGTTATTTATAGATTTTGGAACACAATAGCTCATGTTGTCCCATTTCCTGAAGCCCTTACAGCCATTTCATTTAAGTTTCCCTTTCAATCAATATGCTTAATGATAATCCGGAGGCAGTAAGTATTACTAAAACTAAAAAATGCCCTCTGTGCACGAATTACGCTCATTGACATTACTTAAGTAATCAAAACTAAACATGGTAGATTAGTGGATCTTGGGTACGTAGTAAGTATGACTAAAACTAAAAAAACAAAACAAATGCCCACTGTCCACAAATTACGCTGATTGACATTACTTAAGTAATTAAAACTAAACATGGTGGATTGGTAAGTCTTGGGGACGTACTTAGTATTACTAAAACTAAAACAAATACCCTCTGTGCACGAATTACGCTCATTGACATTACTTAAGTAATTAAAACTAAACATGGTAGATTAGTGGGTCTTGGGTACGTAGTAAGTATGACTAAAACTATAAAAAAAAGGAAAAAAAAAGTCCACTGTCCACAAATTACGCTGATTGACATTACTTAAGTAATCAAAACTAAACATGGTGGATTGGTGGGTCTGGGTACGTAGTAAGTATTACTAAAACTAAAACAAATGCCCTCTGTGCACGAATTACGCTCATTGACATTACTTAAGTAATTAAACCTGAATATGATAGGTTAGTGTGTTTGAGGTACGTAGGAAATTTCATTGGAACTAAAACAAAAATATCCATAGTGCACAAATTACGCTTATTCAAATTACTAAAAACTTCAACATGGTGGATGGGTGGGTTATGGGTACGTAGTAAATTGACATTAGTAGGTATGTCTTGGATACGTATTACTAAAATTACAAAAAAGTCCTCTCTTCACGAATTACGCTCATTGACATTAAGTAAATAATTAAAACTCACGATGGTGAGAGATTGTGCCTTGGGTACGTAGTAAATTTTACTAAAACTAAAATATTGCCCTCTGTTCACGAATTACGCTAATTTCTATTACTTGAGTAATAAAAAGCTCAACACCTAAAAGGTGACAATTTTTGAGCGCAAAAAGGAATGATGATCATTTTAGCAATGTTAATTTTGATATCACGTGGAAACAAATAATAATTGCGCAAGCGCTTGTTATATGTTCACTTTTCCTTGTTCGGTGATTGGCTAATTTACTATAATTTCGTCTGTATAATTTTTGGTTCTTGTTCATAGAATTACTCGCAAATTGAAAATCTGTTGTTTTAATGATGAGTGGGATTATCGTAATATTGCACATGATTACTACAAAAATATCATTCAGTGGAATTATAACGATAATTCAAATACAACGATATCATAATATTATTGTGTTGTACAATACGTATTATTTTAAACGACAAGGTCAATAGTGTTATTTGTAGAAATGCCATCAAAATTCTAAAATTCTTTTATTTTTTATCCATTCATACATTAATTGTGAAATATTGGAAAATAAGGTTAGGGTTAAAAAAGCAAATACTTTTTTCCTGCATATATTGATTGTTTCTCATGATTAATACAACAAAACACATGTTACATCAAAAGGAACGTTTTAATAGAAAAGTGAAAAATACAGCATGGCTTTTTACATGTGAAAGTACATGTACAAATATTTTTTTATCGGACATTACTCATTTAAGATTACAAAGGATTAAAGCATTGGCAAGGTTTTACCATGACAACTCGACATGAATAAATAAACAAATACTTGCTTTTAGATTATTGATAATCCCATTCTATGATGGTTCTTGAAATAAGGTTGAAAGAATGTAAAACCGATGATGATGGCTTGTAAAATCATCACAAAGACAAATCTTAAGATAAAAAAATGCATCGGAAATGTTGGAAAGGATTATTACTGTTCTTAACATAAATATTCTTCAAACCTTGTAAGCTAAATTTGTATCTACAAGCAAACTGATACAAATCTGGCTCTGAAAATGCAAATAAAGAAAATTCTCCATTAAGATGATAAGAATGTTATAACTTTTTTAATGAACAAAAGCAAAAAACCTCACTTAAACTGTCGCATTGAAACGACGGAATAGTTCTCTTTTGATCTTCTTTTACTCCGTTATATAATCATGTACCACACACATCTCTACGAAAGATTCTTAGGACTAAAAATCCTTTTTTGTATACACAATAAGGATTCGTTGCACCAGCATCTTTTATACTGAAATTGCACCAGCATTTTTTGTTTTCGATGCACACATTTAAACAAATCTGACAGACGAAAATACCACTGATTACTAGAATTCACTACTTTGACAAGATCACACACAATTTGAAAGCATAGCTAGAGTTAAAGGGAGTACATTTTTGTTTCTTAAGACGGTTTATTTATTAATGTTTTTCTTCTGGAAGCTATATATGGATGATGCATTCACATGATATATCTAATCGATTTTGCAGAGGCCTCAACGACAACAATCTGCAAAAGATAAAGAAGAATACATTTAAGGCACTTATCTCCTTGGAATCTATGTAAGTGTATAAAAAAGGAACTCTTTATATGTTCCATACACTAATGTTAATAATCTTGTTCATGGAGCTTGTTTGTGTTCAATGCACTATTCTATTATCCATTGTTTTTTCTACCATTCTATGAAAATATTGATCACACAACACAAGCTTTTTTATTGATTTTTATATGTATTTATTGGAAACTTTTATTTTAATGATTGCTGGTAAATGTTTTTATCATTGTTCTAACTATTTTTTCTTCTTTTGTATTAAGTGATTTGTCCAAGAATAAGATATCTAAACTTGAAAAGGGGGCCTTCGATGGAATAAACCTAACAACGCTGTAAGTATAGGCACAAAACTATTAGAGTACGCATAAAGTTAGAGTGAATGTATTGGTCAAATTACTGGCTCACCGCTCTCGTTATATCATGGAGGTATTATTTGGTTCCAAATAATACCTCCATGGTTATATCAATTCCAATTGTTCAAGCAACTTACGCACCTACTCATATGTTGGTTGTCAGGTTAAGTGGCATGAGTAGGGGAGGGGATTCAAGTTTCGAGACCAGTCTTATTTTTTTAATTTTATGAAGCCTCATTTTAGGTCATATTTCGGTAAAATAATACATTTTCAAATCACGTTTTTAAAAATGTAGAAAACATAAGATTCCCGCTCCTGGATACAATTAGCTTCAACACATGGTGAGGTTGGGTACTCCAATGCCTGTACCATGTAGGTATACATTTGCATGAATCACCAACATTCGCCCTTGCTGCTTTGAAATATGTGAACATGTCTTTCCTGAGTAGTATAGTAGCATTAGTGTGCAAAGTTGGGTCCTATTCGCTCGTTTTTTTCGCGGTGTCTTGTTTTTAAGTAAGTTTCGAGAAAAAAAACATGTTCTGAACTGACCTTTCTTAGACTCTAAGCGTACGGCTATTCACTTCTAGGAGGTATGTTATTATCGTTCGCTCACATTTATTGAGCAATATAAATATTCAAGGCACTGCAAACTTCACCTCAAAAACTGTACAGAATAATACAAAATATGCGAGACACTTTAAGCTCAAGGCTCTGTGAACATGACGGGATTATACAACTCTAATCTCATTTACTTGGAGCAAGGGTAGTTCCTTGCTTAACAGTTTTTTCCTATGGTCAATATGAGCATAACAAACTATATAAAAAACGCACAAATATGACCAATTTTGTCAATTGTAACTTATTTTGTAAACATGAAATTACTTGACTTTGTTTAATTAAGAAATTGGCCTTCTGTTGTTATACTTATATGCAGATAACAAGAATTCAGTACTACACCTCCTGACACATAGGGTTGGCAGTGGTTATCGGGAAGAGCTCCGGTTACACGCCACCCATACAACTTATGTTGATGTGATTGTCCTTTTCACTCATCCTCAAACACGCGTTTGAAAAATAAGGTCAAAAACCAAGTGAACTGCAGTCAATTCATTGAGTTAAGGCCACAAAAAGGGATCTCCCTACTGCACCCATATGGCTACTGGGGCGACTATGCAACAAAGGGAAAGCATAATATTTTTAGAGATTTAAATTCTTCATCTTGCAAACTTAGTTTGCCTTACTTTGCAAAGTAACAACATCAGTGTTTTATTTTTGCTCAGAAAACCACAGTGATCCTACTAAAATAATATGAATGATTTTGATGCATTATATTTCTGATAAAAGAGCTAAACCTTAATATTTGTACTTTCTGTATTACAGCAATCTTTCATCAAACCACTTGCAAGAAATATCATCTGGATTCTTCCTGAACATGCACACCCTCCAGAATTTGTAAGCATTAATCAATACACATACTGTAAAGGAATGTTCTAGTGAATTTTCATCTTCTTATAAATTTTAGGACTGTTAAAAAAACAATTTGGTGTAACAAGAAAGCAATCTACAGAGTTGCTGATCTCGTCACCTGGGAGAAATAGCTAACAGGGTCACTATAGCTCTGTGACTTTTGATGGATTGCACTGCCCAATCGAGCGCGAGTACAAGCAGATGTTGAGACAGGCTTAGCTAAATTTATTTAGGCATATTGACATGAATTGTACTGCCCATGCGAGTAGAGATAGACCTTTGACCTTATGACCCCAGAGTCTACGGGACACAGATGTACCTAGGTATCATGAAACAACATTGGGTTGGTATAGATCTTGTACTTTTCGACTTATTAATGGCCCAAAAATGTACAAATTAGTACATAATTACCCCCTAAAATCTTATATTTGACCTCTTCCCTCTGACCCTTGCTCCTAATCAATGAAATAACTTCTGAATTGTGCACATTTACCACACCTTACTGTGTGACACCCTTCATGCACACGTCACACTTACCATTCCATAACTATAGGGAATAATGATGAAAAGAAGTTAATAGCTCTTTGACCTTTTGACCCCAGAGTCTACGGGATACAAATTCATGTACCAAGTTATCATAGTACACCAGAGGGTTGGTACAGATCTGGCATTTTAGGAAATTAAAGTGGTACACAAATTGTACAAATTAGTCCATAATTACCCCCTAAAATCACATATTTCACCTTTGACCCTTGACCCTAATCACTCAAATAACTTCTGAAATTTTTTATATATATCGTACCCTACTGTGTGACACCATTCATGCTCAAGTCACACGTACCATTCCATAAGTATAGGGGGAACTGGTGAAAAAGGTCAATAGCTCTGTGACCTTTGATCTTTTGACCCCAGAGTTTATACAGGACACCAATGTTACAATGTTAAACCCTACACATCTATGCAGTTTATAAGATACTAAGTAATTCCTTCAAAAGATACAGCAATCACCAAAACTTGTCCTCTTTGACCACTGACCTTTGGCCTTTGGAGACGAGTTCCAGTCCCGTTCACCGATATTGGTTGATGTATGTATTACAGTTTTTGAGTTTTAAGCGACACAAAATTAATTGTTGCACACGCACACACACACCCATACGTGCTTCACATACTGATCGAGGACCTTGACATCAAACTATCCATTTGAGGACTCAATGATGCAGACCAATAATGAAGTAGTGGAGCTAAAACAATTGTTGTTTTATCATTGTTAATTGCTTGTAGGGCAAGGGGACCTAAAAAGTAAACAAAAATACAGTCCTGATTTATGTTATCTTTTTAAGGACATTAAACAAAATTCCAGGTTCTGCTAAGCAAGTAAGGACCCTGGACAAGATCTGATACATCTATTCATCTAAGGACTTCTGTGTGTTACATGATTTTCAGTTTTACTAAACAACTAAGGACTCGCGGCGAATCAGCGGGTAACTGTGTTAAGAATTTGCGGCACAATCTATTTAAAAATAAATAAATCAGTGTGGAATTTTGAGCACTTTGAAGACAGTATGAAATTAGATGTCAGATTCAACCGATTCATGTTAAATAAAAAATTTTCTTGTTTATAGCAAAAACGTTTAAGGACGTGTGTTCAGGTCCTCAAGAGCGACCTGGGTCCTTAAACGATTGGTGTGTTGTCAGATCAAGGTCCTTAAATGAATATAAAAGTAAACGCACACGTACACACACACAATTCACCCAAGTTTGTCTTGTTCCAAAAACCTATGAACCCTAACCCCTAATAAGAGGCCCCACCAGTGGTCATGTAGTGTAGGAGGTATGGGCAGTTTTTTGCCTATACAGCAAAGTCATTACAATATGAGTTAATGCAGTTAAAAGATTTCCCCTGTGTCTTGAGAAGTGACATTGTAGTGTAGTGATGTGTCATGTTATAACTGCAGATTCAAAACAATGTGTATCTGTTTCTTAATCTATGGAAACAGTTTATGTTTAATCATTGAGATGGGTTTAACAAACACTTCATAGGAACATTATCAGTTCATCTGCCTTACCTTTCAAATAAAAAAAAAATCATTTTCATTTGATGAAAAAATGCTGAAAGTGCAGTTATGACATCACACTTCAAACTGCAAGGTAACCTCTCAACACAATGGTGAAACTTTGAAATATATTTACTCCTAAACTTGATAAACGGAAAAAAGGTTAAAATATGTTTTTTCACCAATTTGAATATCTAATATTCCTGTAAAATATAAATGAAACTGAATGTTCACAGGAATATTCCTTTAAATGTTTAAAGCAATGAATCACTTTCACAGGACCCTGACCTGTTAGACAAGCAGAATTAACTTTTTCAGTCAAACAAATTGCAACTGTTTGTTTTAATTAAGATTCTTGTTCATTAGGTAGTTCTTGATGGCATATCCAAAATGGGACATACATGTAGGTTTTAATCCAGAAGTTACCTAATTTGTACAATTTTAAAATGGCCGCAGTTTTTAAATTTAGAGGTCAATTATCTCTAAAACTATTGATTGTGAGCCTAATAAGTGCATAAGAATTGAATAGAAACATGACCCAGGAAATCTAAAAAAGATACCTATCAAACCAAATGACTTCTCTAAACAGATAGGTCAAGGTCAAGTTGTCAAAATACGTTAAATGATATTAGTTTTTCAACATACATTCTTAACAATGGCATATCATAGTATATTTAATGATAAATGTATTCTTCAGTTTGTTCGATATCATCCAGTCCCAAATGACCTCTAAGAGTAAGCCAAGACATGGAAAATTGTTAGCATTCAATCATATAAAAGACATCCAATTGCAAATAATTATACAAGCACACATTGAGGTATTCATTCATTACGTTACCCTTTTGGACACGTACTGTGAATAAGTACTCAAATTAATCTAATGATATGTTTGCACCTAGTCCGTCTGAACACTTTCCGCAGAATTCAGTGCAGTAAACCCCCATTTTTCTTGCATATCTTTGGGTCACAGTACTCCATACATCAATTGTAACGTATTATCTTCAATATGGCATACAGGAGCTGCTTTGCTATCCATTTCCTCAGACAACAAACTTTCGCATTGGATATTCAATTCCCATTCTTCCGCTTTCAGTGCTATGTTTTCTACCCATACTTGAGTTTGCCGGTAAACTATAAGAATGGTACCTATCAGCACCATTCATTGATGGAAGTCTTTTTATGTCGACACTCTTGAAGCTCTTAGCAACTTTATCCCCAAACAGCTTTTTCCTCAGACTATTCAAAGTTGTATCTCGTCCATCATACACATATGCTTTGGCCCAGCATTTCTGATTCCAATATGGCTAGCTGAACTCGACATGAAACATTTGCACACATCTTTTGCCGATACCCTGGAGTCCAGACGTGGTATCGCATCCGCATAACACATGTAGAAATGGTACGTGCATAATCGGCATCCTAAAGTTGCACATGTTGTTTGGATATTCCACGTTGGTCTCTTTATTACACTCTTCTTTGACTTCATGAACAAACTGGTACCCGGTTTATGGTGGTGGCACAGAAGCATAAGGCTGTCGCTATCCTCCGCAAAAACAAATGTCGTCTTGTTATTGGCCATATTAACTGCTGTCTGAACAAACAGCAGATCGGCATCCTGTTCTGCATGGATGGTGTATATACCCTCTTTCCGCATCTCATTCGATAGCATATTTATAAATACCTGCTTATATCCTTTGTTTTGCAAGAACGTTTTATTTTCCATCTTAAGTGGCAAATCAATGGCTAGTTTGACCTTATCAGAAAACTGTGCCGTTGATGTGTTACAGTTTTGATAGTCTCTTGTAGATTTCCATCAAACACAACAATCCGATAGATGTACTTTTTGACCATGCATATATAAGAGCTGATGATTTGTCTATATGTTTGACCCTGTGTCCATGGCGAACGTTGAAGGGAACCGCCATCCAGCACATTGCTTTCTGCTTCAGGAAGTGGGGTCTCTGGGGAATCTTGACAGCGTTTGGAAATGGCATCTGCAAGTTTTGGTTTTGTGGCAGAGTTCAGCAGGCTTTGTTTTGTGAAGAGCGATGGTAGCTATACAGACAGTTCTTATGTAAACACCTCATTCAGGTCAATGTCGCTGTTGTTGGTGATTATTAAAAGGTTGGAATAAGGACCAAAAGTTATTTCTTCTCCATCGGAAAACACCTTCACTCCATTACTCGCACTTGATTCTTTTCCTTGAAGACATACTTTATAACCTGCTCACCTTATGATGGACTTGCCTATATCTTCAGCCATGTGAACGTTGGCCACACTTGAGGCAATGCCTCTTGATATGCCATACATGTAATAACTCTTTTCAAACTTATCATGGCTTTCCAGGTACTTAAGAACGATCGCTGTATCTGCCATATCCCCTTGCTTTGTACTTGTACTGAGTTGAATCGTATTCTTGTAGCTACTTAGCTTCTCCATCTCGGTTGTTATTCGACGTCAGGCATTTTCAGCAGTCACCTTGTCCGTTGCGTCTCATCCATCCCTCGTCCATGCGTGATTCCACCCTTGCTCTATAGGGACCTCATGAGAACCTGTTCAATGATTAAATCTGTTGCTAAGGCACCCCAATCTTCGATCGCTACGTCTGACAAACATATTTCCATCCATGAACTCTTAAAAAACTGGAAGGTTTCTTTCCTCTAGATTCAACAGGTCCACTGCCCACTTGCTGCGAAGTAATGAAGCATTTCCTACAGGTCAAACATTAAGTTTCCAGTACATTGAGCCTTCATGGCAGATCTCAGGACTTTAATCGTGGTCATACACTGCAGCCACAGCTTTTCTGTTGGTATCACTGGTATACCTCAAGCTTCGATTTCTATTAAAGCTCATCCAGTGCTTGGATGTGAGCATCATATATTGCAGATACATGTGTGACATTACTAAAAACATCGTCAAACTTCTGCAGAACATAGCCGACTACCTCTTGCTTTCTTCATCTGTTATCATCTTCTTCACAAGGACAAGGGCCATTCACCAAAGTGAACTCTGATGCTCTTACATACGCTTTTATAACTGAGCATATGTGTGACTGTATTAATACAGGCAAAGACTAGCTCAAGCAGGGTTGAGAGGCCACTCAACCTCATGAAATGGCCAATGCTTCCAAGGAAAGACATCGGTGTATGAAAGGCATCAAGTATATGGATGATGTTGCTGAGTTCTTCTTTTTGACTGATGATCAGTTTGACCTTTATCCAGAGGGGCTGGTTGAAAGTTGGAAGTTGTACTCTATACATTGATTAATCACAAAAATAGGGTTGAATAAACGCAACTCATCTTGGTAGAACCCAGGTCGATCATTGACAGAAAATGCAAAGACGCATTCCCTTAGTGCTGTCCATGTGTTGCTACTTGCATGAAGCCCGACCAGACAGGTCTAACTCTGAGGGGATACGATATTTCTCATATGAGATCAAGGTGTCGTCTTTCATCTTCTCCAACAATCTCTTTGATGTGCTCATCAATAGATTCTCACCACATTTTCCCAGCTTCCAAAATGGTAGTATCAGTAGACTTGAATGGCGTTCCTGTAGGCTGGGCTTGTCTCGGGGGATGGTACGGTAGGACTTGACTGACCCAGTTGGTGTATACATAAGCCTTATGCCGTGATACGTTCCTCTACCATCAATCGTGATTGTGTTATGATCCACATTGTCTGCTATTTCGTACAAATAACCATCGTGCAGGCTGGAAAAGTTATATATCACTCTGATGTTTCGCACCCAAACTTCCAAAGTAACTCCATCGTCAATCCAAATAGTAACAATGACGTAATGCTCCTTGGCCTGGCAAGCTGCATGATACAGTCCTATGGAGGTAATCTTGAGAGGTTGTCCGTCTTTTCCCTCAGAATATTTCTGATAGAAGCAAAAGTAGAGATTCGGGTACATTGTCCTCATGTGTTTTCCTTTGTCACCCAGGAGCTGATGTCAGGGTATGTATCACGATTTCCCTTTACAGGATTAATACAAGACCTAGTCAAGGCTGCAGCTGCATTCACGATCTTGTGCTTTTTTGCTTCTTTTCTATCTTCTTGCTGACTGTTAACTTGTTCATAATTTCACCAACATGCCTCTTTATGGTGACAACATTTATACCAATCTGTGTTGATAATACTACGAATCACCAAAATATTGTGGGGTAGTTGGTGAAACTTTGTAGATAGTAAAGGGCGACATTTACTTTTGATAAAAGTAAAGCAATACTTTGGAAAATACTTCTTGACAGGAGTTTATAAAACAAACAAGATAATGAGTTTATATTTTATTAATTACATTTAATTTGTCATGTGATAATGCATTTTGGTAAAAAAATATGTCATCTTACTTTATGATAACTTGACCTTTGACATAGCTATTTAGAGAGGTCATCTGGGTTTATAAATATGTTTAATTGATTCACTGGGTCATGTTTCTATTCACCGCTTATACATGTATTGGGCTGAAACGAATAGTTTAGAGAAAATTGACCTCAAAATTGAAAAATGGCGGCCATTTTGATATTATGCAAATTAGGTAACTTCTGGGTTTAAAACTGTGTTCCATTTTGGATATGTAATCAAGAACTACCTAATAAACAGTAATCAACATTATAACAAACTGTTGCAATTTGTTTGACTCAAGGCCCAATTTTTTGCTAATTCCGC
>JAIGNY010001992.1:1205000-1226739 GCA_020152595.1 Chiridota heheva
ACGTCACAAAATATGACATCTTGAATCCAAAACATAAATCTATGTTTGGGCAAGATCTAAAAGTTAAAAATAGCCGTCATTTTTTTTATCATCTAAACAACCATAACATCGTAAAATTATCGTATCTACGTCATTGTTCATTTTGTTCATTTAAAGTCATTTAAAGTCTTAAAATTGTTTATAATATAGCAGCGAACATTTGCCAACATTCTTTGATCATTTCAACAACGATAACATCGTGAAATTATCGTAGTTACGTATGACATTCTTCATCTGAAACATAAAACCAGGAATATCTGGGACATGATACTTCAAAGGAACTGTTAACATTACAATGTTTGAAATATAAAAGCGATTATTTTGATCACTAGATATTATAATTTAGACATCCGCAACATCATGAAATATCATATAGCTACGTCAATCTTCATTTGAAACATAAAACCAGGAATTTCTGGAAAAGGATACCTCAAAACGAACCACTGAAGAGGGAATATTGTGACATAAAAATTGCTTGACACAGCACCAGTAAATCAGCTATATACCAATGACGTCACCAGCGCTGCATTTTTTTGATTGGCTTGTCAGTACTTGTTTAAATATTCAATAAGTAAATTACTTTTAGAATTTTTTGTCAAAATTTCGAGTTAATGCAGAAAGAAGAGGAGGGTATACTAAAAAAATTTAAAAATATTATTGTCCCCGTATTCAGAATTCCTTTAAAAAGGTTGTTTTTTATTGATGTTGTTTTATACTGAAATTCACGTGTTAGTGGCCATAGAATAGGTTGTAAGGCGGGATACAAACAAACGGAAGGTTAAGAAAGTTTGGGGTGTTGTGTATGGAGAGGGGGCAGGGTTGTGAAACATATTGGAAAAAGTGCCGTGTATGAATTATATCTGGGAGATTCAAGTTTCATTTGAAATATAATATTGGCAGATTGGTAGGGCCTAATTTGTACAAATATGTATGGGGATAGGCAGTGTGTAGCTTGCTCTAGTGTAAACTAACAAAACTTTCATAAGCCTATACTATTTAAAAGAAATTGTACAATTTCAGCACGGTTGTAAAAAACTGTTGAAAAATTCAATGTCATTTTCTATTTTCAGCTTCAGATTACGTTATGGGCGTGTATCTATTCGTCATTGGGATTCAGGATGCTAGATTTCACGAAAGGTACTATTTGTACGCTCTAGACTGGTCGGAGAGCGTCGGGTGTATGATTACAGGTTCCCTAGCAATCGCCTCAACAGAAGCATCGGTCTTTAGTTTGGTTTTCATCTCAGTTGAGCGGTATTTTATTGTCGCCTTTCCTTATCACCCTCGGCGTTTAAGCAACACACAGGCTATTGCAATTATCATATTCATTTGGATATTTGCTGTGGCTCTGGCGGGGCTGCCTCTTGCACTACCACAGCGCTTTGGAAACTTTTACGGTAGTAACGGCGTTTGTTTCCCGTTGCATATTCATGACCCATTTGTGCCCGGATGGCAGTACTCTGCATTTCTCTTTCTTGGAATAAACGCGTTGTGCTTTATGATCATCATTGTTGCTTATATAGGTAGATTAACTTCAACTTACTACATAGCTATACGTTTTGTGAATACCGTTCTTTTGCATAATACCTTCAAAATCACCCCACCGTTTGACGGTACGGGGTGGAGTGAATCTTCCATTAAATAAACAAGAGAAAATATACTCACACAGTCTCACCTGGAGGTCACAAGTCTCATCTAGGGGTCATCGTGTCACCTAAGGTCACAGTCTTATCTAGGGGTTACAATTTAAACATAAGGGTCACAGTCTCACTTGGGATCACAATCTATCACCTAGAGATCACAATGTCACCTAAGGGGCACAGTCTGAACCTAGTGTTCAAATGTCTTACAAAGGTAGTCAGTTTTAGCTGGGGTTACAGTCCCACTTGGGATCACAGTCTGACATTGGGGTCACAGTATCACCTAGGGACCACAATCTCAACCTAGGGGTGACATATTTTACCTAGTGGTTCAGTTTTACCTAGGGACCAGTCTAATTTAGGTTTCACAATTGTACACAGGCTTCACAGTGTCATTTAAGGGTCACAGACTCATCTAAAGTAACAATTTAACATTGGGCTCAGTCCCACTAAAGGCCTGGTCTCAACCTATAGCGTCACATGTCTTATCTAGGGGTCAGTTTTACGTAAGAATCTATGTCTCTTTTAGGGGTCATATTCTCACCTAGGGGTCACAGTATCATTTGGGGTTCACAATTTAACACTGGGCTTAGTCTCACTTCAATCAGAATCTATTACCTTGGGGTCACAGTTTCAGTTAGGGGCAGTCTCAACCTAGGGGTCACATGTCTTACCTGTCGGGATCACGGTATCATGCAGGTTCACAGTCTCACCAAGGGATCACAGACCAATCTAGGACCCACAGTATCATCTGGATGTCAGTCTCACTAAGGTTGCAGTTTCATCTAATGATCCAATCTCATCTACGGGTCACAGTCTCACCTGGGGTCATAGTCTCACGTGTACCTAAGGGTTACAGTCTGACATAGAGATCACCGTAGAACATATGGGTCGTAGTTTAACGAGGGCAAAGCGATGATAAACCATTGGTGGTAGATCATTTCTAGATTCCATGTTGATTTTATGGAGTGAGGATCATTGCATGGATCATTAAATGGGGTGGGGTGGTACTAGGGGTGGGTGGTACTGGGGGTGGGTGGTACTGGGGTGGGGGGGTTCTTGGTCCGTTTCCTGCCACTGCACTGCTATATTGTAAATATTCTCACCAGCTCGTCGCGATCGAGGAATCACGTTCTTTCTGAGAAATTTGAAAGTATATACTATATCCAACATGATTTGTTTTACTTCATTACGGCATAGTTTGTTAATGGAAGGCATCCATGCTAGATATATCGGTCATTGGCTGGGGCAGACCGTGAGGGTGAATGTCATTGCTGAATTTGCATTGTAAGGTCATTTCAAGGTCAAAAGAAGTCAATGAGGGATTCTGCATTAATGTAAATTATTGTTGGAAGATCTGTCGGATGAATATATATTTATGATGATTTGAATGTGTCTTACACATGCCAAAGACCTTTAAAAGTTCATATTAGTACACAAACATATAGCATGACACACAACGCAAAAGTGTGATTTTCTTGAAATTATTGCATTTTTGATTATATCCAAATTATTTAAATCCAATCTTTTTCGGCAAACCCTTTTTAAACCTTTTTACATTCCGTGACCTTTGACCTTGATTATAAATTTCATTGTCATAATCAACAGATCAAAGGTGGCATCAACCCCAATCTTTTTCCTAACCTATAAATGATTGATTTATCATGGATGAAATTTGCTATTATAACAATTAAAATCCCGTCCAAGTGAAAATGATACGTTGACTAGTTGCTTCATATCCGCACAAACATGAGATACTTTTAATTATTTATTTATATTTCGAGAAGGGGATGAGAAAAATAAAATATATCCAATAAGCAAAATCACACAAATTTGACAAAGCACAATCTGTTTACTCTCCATTGTCCCAGGCATGTAAACTGTACTTTAAAAGTTATGAAAAGCATTTCCAGAAACAGATAAGATATGAATAATTTTGATATAATTAAAATGCGCTAATTACGAGAAAATCATACATTTGTGCTGTGTCATGGCGTATATTTGTGTACTAAAGTAAAATTCTAAAGGTCTCTGTCATTAGTTAGACACATTGAAATCATCATGAATTATATCGCCGCAGGAAAGTAACGTTGTCCTATGTCCAAAAAATGTCATATTGAGATAATCACATTTTAAGTTATTGATTTTTAATGTATTTCCTTGAAATATTATAACACATTGTTGTAATATTTTATTTTGTATGTGATATATTCACAAGTCAATTGTCTAGAAAGAATCTTATTAATTTTAGAGCATTATCCAATAAAAAAAACTTAATTTGACCAACACTGGACTTTGGACAATTAACTTGCCTGCGACGATATATTCATTGGATGCAACATTTTTCTCAAAGGCTTACATTCATGTACAATGCTCAATCCAGGTTGACTTCATTTGACATTTTTGACCCCTAAATGACCTTAAAATGCAAATTGAGCGACGGCATCCACCCTCACGGTCTGTCCCATTCTATAACCAATACATTTAGCATGGATGCCTTCCATTAACAAACTATGCCGTTACATTTATTTTCCATGAGGCATTGTTTATGTTCGGTTGCTCTAATACGTGACTATACAGAATGAGCGCCATTAACGGTTAGAAAGCTCTTTTCATGATTGTTGTTGATTGAATTAAACAGTAATATTTTAGTCTTTTTAAGACTTGTCGAAATAAATTATGACGCAATCTTGACGCAAACGATTTCATTTTCATTTCATTTCATCAGGCATTTACTGCAGTATAAAGAAAACCAAAAGGAGGGCGGCATCCCGGTCTGGTATTCGGGGAGATATGGGTTTTGCTAAATGTTTCTTTTTTATTGTTGTGACGGACTGTCTTTGCTGGCTACCTCTCGCGTTGTTGAAAATTAAGGCACTGTGTCATCATGAAGTTCCAGGTAAAGTCTTTAATTCCAAACATGAATTTATATTCGCCTGTTCTAGTCAGCCCGGGAGCAATCCGAAAAACTGGGTACTTTGAAATACCCAGAAATTTGGGTACCTTTATGTATCTCGTTATCGCATATACCTATACACATTTGACTAGCGCACATGATTGCTTATAATCAGTTTTATTGATTTTCTCAAAAAGGCGACGATGAATTTCAAAAGCAGTAGCAGAAAGTTTTGAATACCTATTTACTATCCGTCCCCAAAATTTCAAGATATTCAGTATAATGTTGGACATTCCGGAGCGTAAAAGGAGAAACCCTATACGTTTAGTGTGGGCTAGTCAAATGTATAGGCTCATGCGATCACGTAATATATACAAGTACCCAATTTTTTGGTATTTTAAAGTACCCAGTTTGTCGGGTTGCTCCCAGACTGCTAGTAGAGTTCTTGACAGGTTCTTCCAAAGATACGATGGCGCCCTTCCGTTATAGGTTTCACAATATATGGTAGCATGGAACTAATTATTTACTTTAATGCAAACCTGTAATGAAAGTATGAAATTCATGGTAATTTTCGTATCACAAAGCCGGGAAGTTTTGTGGGTTTTCGGGACTCTTTCTGGAAATGACGATTACTATTTTCACTATTGAAAGTCCCCCCAAAGTATATTTAAGATGATTTTAAACAAATTGTCAACAAATTAAATGTTTAATGTTGAAGCAAATCCTTGTATAGACCTACTGAAATCAATATGACTTGATTGCTCCCTTGTATGATAGTAGCCCTCCTCCCGATCCCCACCGCAAAGATATACGATCTTCTGTTGATGTTCAATTTCCTAATAGATGCTATGTTTTTCTTTACGCAGAGTACCTATACGCGTGGCTTGTGATTTTCGTACTACCTATTAACAGCGCGTTGAACCCTATTTTGTATACAATTAGCACAGAACCATTTAAAAAACGAATTATGAGGAATGTAAAGAGGAAGATGCCTACGAGTTCAAACAACTGTTTTAAACATCACCTATGGAAAACTGAAGCAGTGCCGTTGAGTGGTGAGTCAGTTAGCTATAGTTATATTGTGTTGGGAGACGGGCAATGATTTCCGCCGAATATGTTTTGATTTATTTATGAGAAATAATGTTGACCTGTTTTGACTTTGTACTTGTACTGTAGAAAGGTTGATAACCTTGATAACCAATTTTGGTGAAGATCTTGTTTTTGTTTTGATATTGTGAGCCTTTGCAATTTTTTAAAATATTATTTCTGAACGCATCCATCGAACTTTCCCGGAAATTATTCTTAATCTTTTAGGGAAAGGGAAGGGGTATTTTTAAGCGATAAAACTAATTATGTTCAGTATGATACTTAATACAGAAATTTGATATTGCAACGACGAAAGCATAGAGTATGACACTTGCATGCAAACATGAGAACGTTACGCATAGCAAAGAATTTGTTATGAATGCATGTAGTCAGGCTTGGTTTCAAATAATGTATTAATATTAATTGATTTCTTTTATTGATTTATTGCACCAGGTATCCAAACAAAAAGAAAAATTACCAACATGATTCCCGCTTCACGCGTGGAAGGAGTTTCACCGCTTGTTGTATATGATGAGTCAGCGGCACAGACTAAGAAAGAACAGCCGGAATCTAAAGTCTGACGATTGGACGAAAAAAGGACCAATTATTGGTGGAGGTCGACGTCACTTTTCACATGCAATGAGTGCCTTTGATAATGCATTTTGCTGGGTTGTCTGATATTACAAATTCAGAACTTGAAGGGGACTCGCTAATGCAGCTCGTTCCATAACTTTATAATGTTATGTGGCGTTTTTTTTTTTTGGCAAATTTGTGAGAATTCGTAACAAAGTTTGTATCTCGCATCGAGAACATTCGAGCGTCCATGATCACGTGCCCGAAGTACGATGTTACTGATGTAGTATGATAACTACACAAAACACAATTGATATTCTTCGTCAAATTGATGTCCTTGTCATGCATACACAGTTAGAAAAAACTAAACAACTGTTAAACGGGTGAACTGAACAACCGGTTGTTTAAAATGTTAAACATCTGAGGTAACGTTGTTTAAAGAAGTTAAACATTGAATTGCTTAAAAATTAAACAACTGTTTAAAGTTTGTTGTTTAAAAATGCATGCTGTCTAAATAATGTTGTTTAGAAAAAAGTGGATGTTTAAAAAGTTGTTTAAACCATGCTGAACACAATTAATTTGTTATTCAGTTCAACTTGATTTATTTGATAGTAAAATTGGGGGAACAAACAAAAATAGTCAATACAAAATGTAGTTCTGCTTTCTAATTGTTCGAGAGATCTGTTAAACAAAAAATATGAATGAACAATTATGAGTGAAGCGTGCTGTCTCTGTCTGTCTGTCTGTCGGTCTGTCTGTCTGTCTGTCTGCCTGTCTGTTTCTCTCTCAAAAAAGAAAAAATCTTACAAAATATACAAATTGCTGTCTCTTCTCTCAAATAGCAACAAAACAATTTTACAAATACATGGTATTTGTGGTTGGTTGGTGAAGTTTAACCGCACCACGACAGCATAAGTCAAATTGTGCCAGAGAGGTAAGATTAAACCATTGGTGATGCAAAGGAGAGATGTGGATGCACAACAAAGGAAAGGAATTTTAAATACTTGTGCTACAGGTACTTATACGAAGAAAAAATGAGTTTGGGGAAAAGATGTTTTAGCTTGTTCAAACGTCTGGTGTCTCTTATTTATTTTTTCGTGACAATGTGGGATTCGACTTGTAGATTAAAGTTGATATTATTGCAGAAAGCATGGAAAGAGGGTGGACACACATTATTAGACTTGCAAGTGAATATGAAATACTTAGTATGCAAAATTACTGTTTGTAAAGCCAAATGAAACAATGCGATAAAATATATCGTCTGTGAGTGAAGTGGTAAATACCTGTGAGAGACAGCACTCCATAAGCTATTTAAACAATCACATGCCCCCTAAAAAAATGTTCAAATGTCTCGACGTAGGTTTTAAAGAGGTAGGAGTTTGTGGCAAGATAAAGATGTAAGAAGCGAAACTGAAAGTAATGTATGAGAGTTTCACGAATTACATCGAATCAATTTGAAAAACTACTTTTCCATTGATCCTCTTCCTCGTGAAAAAACCGTTCCCAGTATAATTTTGCTGGGGGTTGAGAGATACACTTCAGATGAAGTTTGGAATAAGCCCAGCAAGTCACTTTTATCGCGTTTGTAAGATTGACAAGCAAAACTTCGTTGTCAGAAGGAGATACCCCACCAGCTAAGTTACTCTTCAAACACTTAGTCCCCTAATCGGGGACTCAATAAGTCCCCCGATCGGGAGACTCAAGCATGCGCACTGAGCGTACAGTGATATATGGAAGCCGCCATTTTTATTGTGAAGTTCTAGTCATAGATGCTTATCAATCGTTTCATTTAAGGTTTGTAACAACGTTTGATTTATTCATGTTCAATTTGGCGAAAATAAAACAACTCGTTACTATCACGCAGTTATTGCTAAATAATTTTAACAAATCCCCAAGTTACTTCTCATAATTCCAGAGAACTTTGTTAAAACACGACTGCCTAACAGTAACATATAATAAGAATTCATAACTTTTCTCCAAATTTCTCGAAAACCACACGGTAAATTAAAAAAGCGCACGGTTAAAAGATAATTCATATGCCATTATTTCAATTCGTGAAGAAATGTTTTAACCCTTCGCAGTGGTTGAGTTCTCCGCGCTCGTAAAGTGTCTGATTCTTATGTTATTCCTATACAAAGTTTGAATTTGGATAGATGCATTGTCGAATACTTTAGTAAAGTATCCCCCAATCAGGAGACCAAAACTGTTCTGCCGATCGGGGGTACGAACCGGACTGTCAAATGCCTTGGGATAGCTGAGAGTAGCGCGAAATAAAGGGTAATGGGCAAAATACTGATATTGTAATTGACATTTGTAATCTAATTTTAGAGACTAGGTTGGTAAACTGAGAATGTTTGCATCAGAATACATACTGATAATACTTCAATGTACATCATTCCCCCAAAGTTTAGTAATACAGCCAATATCACTGAAACAAACACAAAAGATACACTCATTAATAAGCAACTTTTGAAAATGCCTGATCTACAGCCTGACCTAATTACTTATCAAAGAAAAGCCATCATATATGGACCATTATTCAGATGACCTAAACATGATAAAGCACCAGGCAGCATAATTGTGACAAAGGTTTCGAAATTTTGCTGGTACAGTTAATATAAGAAATCACATGTGCACAATTCCCTTCTTATGATTTAAAAGAACAGTATTCACTTTGTTACTGTTCAAAAATCAATTCGTAATACATTTTCTTAATTTAAATGTCATAACACAATTTCATTCAAGCAGAAAATGAATTAGATAGTACAAAAGAACAATTTGTGGCAAAACTTATCAAACTAAAATATTGTCCTTGACGTTTTAGCTGGTTAGTAAGAGTGTTCTGGACATCCAGCCTATAAGTAGACCTATCTCTATAAAACCAATCTTTCAAACAAATAATATACCCACGCTATCTACAGCTCTTACTTTTTTCTTATGAGGAAGAAAATCCCTAAAAGAGTTGATAGAATATAGTACAGTATTGCGTGTAAATTCAAAACAAAACAATGTTGTTACTGCCCAATTGGCAGATTAATTTGATTTGTTTAAAGCTTTGTTAATGAAGACTTAAATTAAAACATTCCATAATAATATTTTTTGAGTAATACAATTACAGCTTCTTGTTTGTTGTTGTGGTTTTAGGGCACTGGATCGCAATGTAACAAATGTTAATTGTAATCTAAGAGCAACAACGAAGCAAAATGCATAACATACAAATCCCCTCAAATAACCAACAATCGTCAACTCTAAAATAGAGTAAAAGTTAAAACAACAAGTAGGTAATATATACTCGCAGGTATGTAACGTTGTGCTATGTCCACAGATTTGAGAAAATCACATTCAAGGATTTTAATCACTCAATGATTGCATCTCATCAGACTTCAGGGCAAATGCTGTCAAAATGTTAAAAACCTAAAAATGTATCAAAACAACTAGTAGAAAAATAGGGGGGAAGACCTGACATCCTCTTGTAATAATATTATGAATAAGACCTATAACATCTTGAGAAGAATTATGCATGATAAAGTTGTTAAAAGAATCAGAATCTGTCCCCTCCTGTGAAAATTTTTATAAATTTTAATCATTTTAAAATTGTACACAAATATCAGGCATGTAAATGGTCACTAAGAAAAAAAGCTGAAATGGATGAATAATGGCAGGAGATCGCTGAAACCCTTTTCATTAGTATAGTCAAGATGTGGTAATACTGAAAATAGATCAAGAAAACAATGAAATTAGCTAAAAAGCTGATGTATCACATGTCTGAAATACTGCACATATGTTCATAAACGTTTCTTATTTTTGAAGGGGGCTGTCATAATTAAGCCTGTGCAGTTGCTGAGCATGACAGCCAATATTTTACTGGGTAAACACGTAAACCAGAAAACCGAACGGAGTAGTGGATCAATGCATTTGTATTCATTCATCTGGCTTGGCCTATTGTTCGTAAGATATTGTGCGCTAACAAGTTCCAACATATTATGAAAATTACCTTCGTCCTTACCAGAATGCATCTTAATCATATTTTAAGAATTTTTGACACGAGCAGTATAAGCACACGCACATACACACACTAAACCAACTTGATAGATTTCTGATGCCGCTGGCATCGAAACCTATCCAGTCAGGATATTTTATTTACTCAAAATCGCATTTAGTCCCGCCCTCTCTGAATATTAATGAGAAGACTGAACATTTGCATGTCGCAAGCATTTTCACTAACAACATATATGGACACAACAATATGAATTTAGACACGCACGCTGTTTACAAAATAGCATTATTTGTCATTTTGTTTGCATCAAGTCACGCCCCTTCATTAATATGCCAGATATCGTCTCTGTTCTCATTAAGGCACATCTGCGGACCACGGGCTATCTGTGTACTACACACGACATGAATCCACTGATTTGTTTCAGACTTACAACATTTACAAGATTATTTAAGTAAAATCACATTAAGGCCCACCACTTTTGCATATTAATGAGATTGAACAATTTTAAGATCATAGTCTGCTGACAAGGGTACTAAGTAAATGTATCATAGTGTGCTGACAAGGGTAGGTAAAGATATTATAGTCTGCTGTCATGGATCACAGTCTGCTGGCAAGAGTAAGTAAAGATTTCATAGTCTGCTGTCAAGGATAAGTAAAGGTATCATAGTCTGCTGACAAGGGTACTAAGTAAAGATTTCATAGTCTGCTGACAAGGGTACTAAGTAAAAGTATCATAATCTGCTGACAAGGGTACCAAGTAAAGATTTCATAGTCTGCTGACAAGGGTACTAAGTAAAGGTATCATAGTCTGCTGACAAGGGTACTAAGTAAAGATTTCATAGTCTGCTGACAAGGGTACTAAGTAAAAGTATCATAATCTGCTGACAAGGGTACCAAGTAAAGGTTTCATAGTGTGCTGACAAGGGTACTAAGTAAAGGTATCATAGTGTGCTGACAATGGTACTAAGTAAAGATTTCATAGTCTGCTGACAAGGGTACTTAGTGAAGGTTTCATAGTCTGCTGACAAGGGTACTAAGTAAAGATTTCATAGTCTGCTGACAAGGGTACTAAGTAAAGGTATCATAGTGTGCTGACAAGGGTACTAAGTAAAGGTTTCATAGTCTGCTGACAAGGGTACTAAGTAAAGGTTTCATAGTCTGCTGACAAGGGTACTAAGTAAAGATTTCATAGTCTGCTGACAAGGGTACTAAGTAAAGATATCATAGTGTGCTGACAAGGGTACTAAGTAAAGGTTTCATAGTCTGCTGACAAGGGTACTAAGTAAAGGTTTCATAGTGTGCTGACAAGGGTACTAAGTAAAGGTTTCATAGTCTGCTGTCAAGGGTACTAAGTAAAGATATTATAGTCTGCTGTCATGGATCACAGTCTGCTGGCAAAAGTAAGTAAAGGTATTACAGTCTGCTGTCAAGGGTAAGATGAGGGACAACAAGAACAGCTACAATCAACCCAAAATCTTTAAATCCGTGTAAGAATTATTGAGTTAATCTTTCTTCAACTTAAAAACTTGTTACTGACAATGATGGTTATGAAGAGTGGAGCACTTTAGGTGAATGGAGAAGCAGAGAAGAACCGTACAGGATGGTCTAAGTGGCCAACACAAGACCAGACCAAAGGGAAAGTTTGTGAATGTTTGTTTTGGAAATTTGTTATACAATACACACACAATCGTATTCAATATGCCTTAATCCTTCTATCTTGCATGGTTGTTGTGCAATAAAGGTTTAGTACTGTTCTGTACTGCATTGTGTAGTACATTAGGTAAAAAACCCCATCTTAAGTGGCTTATTTTTAGAAGCACACAAGAAGTTCATCTCGGTTGAGGTTTACTGTATATTCAAACTGAAGACTTTGAAGATCATTTTCTGTCAACTTTCTAGTTTATACTTACAGACTTCATATCAAAAAAAGACTTCACACTCTCGACGATGGGGCACTTCCCTTTTTTACCAGGCGCTCTTGCTGTCAGTACAAGTGGATGAAAGCAAGCGTTTTCTTCTCATCTGTAGAAAATTAAAATAAGAGAAACTTTATGCTGAAGTGAAGTACTGTGCTTGAATGCAGATATTTCACAAACAGCGTAAACATCATATATACCAATTTGTTTTGCATTCAACGCACAGATTACTTCATAATGTCACATGGATCACTAAATATTATCTTCTACAGTGATTGATCTCTAGTCATGATTCCAAACTTATTATGTGTAATATATGTATACGACGACGATAACGGCCCCACGGTACACGACACGCAAGAACAAACCGACCCGAACCAGACTAAAGAGACCCCTCTGAGACGACTTGCAAACATTATTCACACGCACAGTCTTCTGGTCTTTTTTACAGAGGGACGCATACCTAGGTTCATAAATGGACACAGAACCACGCGGACGGACATGGCGGCCCACGCCGCATTCGTAGAACAGGAGTTCGGAAAGGGCTCCTGCAAAAATATTTATAAAAAGGCGTGCGCTTTAGCCGTTGAACAACACAACGCGACGGCTTTTGCCGAACTAAGCAACAACTACATTACAACTTACAGGAAGGAGGCTTTCCGAGTTGGGATATTAAAAGTATTACAGCTTGGAGGATAGTGTCACTGAGCTAATTAACTAGATGTTACATCATAACACCACAGAGCCTCAGAAGTTTATTCAGAAAAAAGTCGACTGGTTCGACAAGAAAACAGGCAAAAAGAACACAATCGTGTTCTATGGCGAATCCAACGCCGGCAAAACTTGGTTCACGAACATTCTGTGAGATTTGCAACCTAATTGTTATGCCATGTCCGGAACAGATAACCGGGATACAAATTTCAAATGGTGTGGGGCTGTGGACAGCTATTTCATCATACTTAACGAGATCAAAATCACGGAAGAGTATATCGATGAATACAAAATGGTTTTGGGGGAGAACCACGCATGATCACCGTGAAACACAAACAAATCATACAATGCTGGTGAAAAAACCATGCATAGTGACAACTAACGACCACCCCTGGAACAGCAAGGGTAGGAGAACCAACAGAAAGACGATGCAAAACCATTGTCTACAGGAAATAAATATGAAGGCTATTCCTAACATCGGGGAGAGGGAAAGCAAAGAGCTGCACCCAGGGGCGCTACAGTACATGAGACAGGGCTTAGACGAACAAATGACGAACGAAGCTATTACACGTAACTTGATGGACAGTGTACAGTCACTCAATCGGGCCACGTCAATGTACCTTAGGAACATGCTTCCGGCGGGCCTACGCTTTAAAGGATGGCCGAGTTAAGCGACGCAAACTTAGAAGAGTTATACGATACCAAAGTACTACCGACGATCATGGCAAAAATGACGCAACTTCAGTTGCAGAAAGAATGAAAAAACTTAGTCAGTGGGAACACCGAGAGCGGCTCACGGAAATCATGGGGGACATGGCAATGGATCAGATACGCATGGGTATGAAAGCGGTCTTGGCGACAATAGAGGCCATCAACGCAGCGGGCCAGAAAGTTACAACGCCTTTGTTGAAATTGCTACCGGACTCATAGAGGCAATACAAAAGCCATATAACGGAGTTTCAAAAAATGCAATTGAGCTTACTGAATATTCCCCCTCTCCTTCGGGAAGTTAAAGGGGGTGGGAGAGATAGCGACGACGAAGAAAGCCTTAAGAGAACCCAGCTGGGCTCCGAAAAACCTCGGAATCCCAGGAGAACATATTTTCTAAGGAAAATTAAAGCAGCAAGGTTGCAACAAAACAAATAACTCATGGTCAATATTCCCACAATTCGCATAGTCCCAGCTAAATGGAGTCAAACAGGAGTGGAGCACGGGGGCGGGAGGCATGCAGGGAGAACATATGGTTAGTGAGAAGCATCATGATACTGGCATGTTCGCGGCAGACTGGAATACAACTTATGAAGAGATTGTTCTAGATGTTATAGATACTGATTTAGAATACTCTGTGTTAAAAGATGGTGGAGAAAAAGATTGACGGGGGAGGGGGAGATCCAGAACTGTACCTAGAGCCCATAGAACCTGATTCACCTAAACCCATAGAGCCTGATTCACCTCAACCAGAACCCCCACACCCACAACCCTTGACACCTTCAGGTAGAATCCAACATGAAGAGTATCCGGATACTCTAGGTACAGGGAAAGGTAGGTTTGGGATTATTACCCCCTCACCAGGGACATAGATAAGGAATCGGCTTTGTTTCCTGGGGAGGTGTGGAAATATTACGATGGGAAGTATTTACTCCTCAACATAGAGGACGTTGAGCCCTACAACTCTGAGTGGGTGGGGAGGTGGGACAGGGAACATGAAACAAATATCCTAGCAAGGATACTCTCCCCCTCCCCCCCTCAGAAATTTAGTTGCTTAAATTGTTTTAATATTACTTCACTTATACAATTTAATACAAAGTTAATTGTATTCATTATTTCACTTGTAAAATGTTATACACAGTTAATTGTATGTGGTGTAGGTCTTAGGATTGTTTATAATATATCTCGTTTCCTCTTTACATAACATACGGTATCTAATACAAACAAGGAAGTATATAAGATGGCGGCATATACGCGTCATCATAATAAAGAAATATATATGCGCACCGGTACCGTGGCCGGTGCCCGGTCATACATCTTTCTGAGAAGTATGAACGATGGCCAGTGGGTACGGTGGAACATACGGACCGTACCCCACTGGTGGTATTTGACAGGTATTTACATTAATTACACTACGTGTTGGTAACATGTGCAAGGCACACTACGTATGTTACCAACGTAATAAATTTAAATGAAAAAGCTAGTACAATTTAGACCCCCCCCCTCCCCTTTATGGCACACACACATAAACATACACACATAAACATACATATAATATTCTAAATACAATCCCTTTATTGAAAAAAATCAAATAAAGCGAGCATATATCAACAAGAAAAATTATTAAATAAGTTAGTTACAACAAAAACAGTATGCTTTAGGCAGTTCGGCATAAAGAATTACTGTGCCTTGCCCTTTGTCAACAAAACTGTCTGGCATTTTCTTTTAAATATACAGGGATGATAGGCTATCTAAGACTTTTCCTTAAAAGATTTCAAGTTCATGTTGTGTATAGAAAATAAAAATAAAAGCCACTGCGAGTAAAAAGTGTCAAATGCATCCACCTTTAGGCACTTAAGATAAGCAAAACTGCAGAGTGGGCCTCTGGCCGAATAACTCACGCTTCGTGCAAGGAAATGCACTTACGCACCTTCAGTATAAGACGACATCAATTCTTATCCCTCCCCCCTTTCCACACACGCACACTTTTCAAAATGGATCAAGGGCCATGTATAGTAGTGGAGGAAGAAAGAGGGTTTTTTATTGCGCGGAAAATCGTGAAACAAGCTCCTTTTCTTTCTTCCTGAGGGTGGGACAAGAACCAATGAATTTACGCAGCTTAATTTAAATGGCATATGTATTTGTATCTAATTTTTTTTGGTGGGGGGGGGGGGAGGGAAGGAGATTTCCATATTTTTGATACTAAGTGGCTTTCAGACATAAACGCATGTTACTCATTTCAACATGTATGCAAGAAGGGGAAAAGGTAACAACTGAAAATACACTTTTGTTTCAAGTCAGTTAATGCTTACGTTATTCTCTGCTTTGAAAAATTCAACAATTGGATGATAAGGTTAAAGAAATTTAAGCACAAAACGTGAACAACCCACAAATATTTTGATTTCAAATAAAAAGTTGTATAATGGATGTATCACCTTGCAATGTTGCTGGATAACGTATAATGCTGAATGTTCTTTTTCAAGTAATTTTGTTATTTCCCCTTTTTTTTCTTCTTTTGTTTGTCAATGATATTTGTATTCTTTCCTCAGCTATATACATGAAGTAAAATTTGTAAGTTGATTGGTCTTTTGCTTTGTATAGTATTTTCACACGTTGAGGCACATAGTGCTATACAAAATTCATATTAAAGTGTAACATATTCCAAAATAAATAGAAAATAATACAGTGTACTTACAAACATGGGATGCTTTCGAGGTTTGTGCTTTCCACAAAAGTAGCAGTTTTGTATTTCAATTCCTCAACAGAAATAACCGTTACATTGTTTTCATCTTCTCTATCATCAGATGAAAAAACATTTTCCAACTGCAAAAAAGAAAGTGCAACAAACAGCTGTTTAAAGGAGACATAAAATCTGACATAATCCTTATTTCATAATGATAGAATTAAAAATAACAAATCTTCTGACCAAGTTTCATAACTCCTAAAAATCTAACATATTTTTTGTAATTGTTAAAAACTTTAATGCTGCTTCTAAATAGTACCATGGGAGCCGCCATTTTGATTTCAAAACATGCAGATTATGATATCATCACCCCAGCAGAATGTCGGAATGCTTTGTATTTCTTTATAGTCTATCTCAAGTGTTCTAGCTTATGAAAAATTGTTTTCCTTTTGTAAGGGTCAAGAACATTTTTGTGTACACATGAACATGTCAAAACATGCTATCAAAATACCGGGTAATAATCCTTGGTACCCGAATCCAATTTTGTATTACAGTACCGGATTCAGCCCTAAAAAGCAAACACTTTAAACAAGTTCATTATTTTTAATTGATTCTTATCATTTAGGAAATAAATCTTGAAGTTTACTCACATGTACAATTGTAGGGGGTGCAGACACCTAACTATGCGAGATTATAATGCAGAGCAATGTAGAGCTTTGGATCACTTTGACTATATCACTTTACAGCATGTACTGACCAGCTTGCCGAACATCACCCAATTTATGCAATGATTTAACAACTGCAGTGTCAGAGGTCTTCTTCATTGCATAAGAATGGAAATGACGATCAAAATGTAAAGTTTTCTCGGCCGAAATACATAGTTAACTGATGAATTTATGAGAACTATTTGTTGTACTTTTCCCAATTGTGGATAGTCTTCTGCCCAATGTGTGATTACAACAGTACTTGGTCTGAAAGTATAACTGTATGCTTCAACAGCGGAAACCACGCAAACTTCTGCATCAAGATCGCATCCAAGTGCCATGCAAGTATCCTCTGAATCTATCAAACTAGATGCTGGGAATAATTCTTGATTAAATATCTTAAGACCTCTGAGAGCTACATCTTCTCTTAGAAGAAAGCCATGGCTTGACCAATCTGATGTTTCTTAGCCACAGTTTTTTCAATCTTCATGAAAATGCTTGAAATCCTTGCATAATGCTTTAGAGGCTTGTGTCTCCTTCCAATCTCATAGAAGAGGAAGGAATAAGAGGACCTAACATACGTATCGCTCGTGGATAGTGCAGCATATGGTGTTGCTTTAATGTGAGTAGTATATCAAGAAAAACATTTTTTAAAGAAGCTGTGATACTCTTTAAATGTTTGCTTTAAGCATGAATGTTGCCTCTGCCCACCAGCCCACAGCTTCCTTTGGGATTTGACACTGATGTTGTTGTAAGTTGACTTGGTTGATTCTGCTTGTCAGTGAAGTCATAACTAAAGCTGCAATTCTGCTGTTAAGTTAATTTAAGGTCAAGTGTCCTTCATCAATAAGATGTTTGATCATTAACTTGACTTCCATGGGAACAACTCCTTCCAAGAAGTCATGCATTGAGTCAACCATGAAGTTGGGAACTACATGGTAATGGCTTAATTGATTCAGGATTCCATCTCTAGAGATCCCATTCTCAGGAAGGTTTGTTTTCTCAACATCATCTGCAAAATTGCCTTCTTCTTACAAGACCAGAGTCTTCCTCTTCTTGCACCTGACAAACCTCTCTTGTACATTGCAGAACGGGCAAGGGTAAATGGCAGTGAAACCACCAACAAATCCTATTCCCAGATTGTCCCACAGACTTAAAGCAACTTTGGTTTGAATATCCCCTGAAACTCCCCAGGACTGTTAATGTGTATTCCATTTGTGTATAAAGCTTGCAATTTATCAACCAAGACTTTCAGAATGGTGTCAACTCCATATTTTTTACAAGTTTTACATTTGCCAGTGCCACAAGCAAGATATTGTCCAAGCTACTTCGAAACTTTCTTAGAATATTTAGAAACTGAATATAAAATGCAGAGATTTTATATTCACCCTTTGAGAACCCAATGGACTTGCAGGCTTAAAGACATCACAATAGAGAGGAGAGGGAATACGAGTTCATTTTTCTCATCAAAAATATTATTAAAGAAATCCTCATCCCTGTACGAATCTAAAATATTGTCATCTACACTTTTCACATATGACAAAATAGCCTTCATCATACCAGGCTGCTGGAGATAAGCTTTGAAAAGATCTGACAAAGGAGTATACTGGAAAGTTTCTTTATGCCGTACCTGCTCCATTCTTCCAGACTTGTTTAACTGAGCTTTGTTAAGATGGCCTAATAGGATTTCAATGGGCAGAACAAGTACACCACTGTGTTTTAGGTATTGAATTTGTTTATATTCTGATTTCAAGTTCTCAAATGGCTTAGCAACTACGGCACAAGATTGTTTAACATTACTGAATCGTCAATAATTCCATCATTGTATTTGTTCTGTAGAACTGATATAATTTTTTTGCATATGGCCAATATGTTTCAAAGTCATATCCTGAACTAGTTTGGTCATTGCATCCATCCCTGATGTAGATATTTATCTTTTCTTCATGTTGGGAATAAGAGCTACAAGATCGGATGTTAGTTCATCTACATCAATATCTTCTGACACACCAAGTCTATCTATCAGATTCATTATTGGGTTCATCACACGCTTCAAACTCATTATCAATCTCGACTTCTGGTTATATAGGCCTATTCTCATCTTGATTTTGGATATCAAAGTGGACATGTTCATCTTGATTTTGATTAGCTTGGACCTCTGAATGGTGTACCTGCATGTGTCGCTTGTATGTTCTATATGATCCGTAAGTGGAATGACATGAAAGACAAATTATTTTAACTGCAGTGATCTTGGGCGTATTATGAACATATCAGTGTTGCCTAAAAAAGTTTGCCAATCCAGAAACTTGTCTAAAACATTTGAAGCAGCTGTATAAATTCAAACTCACAGTTTCATCCAAATCTGTCTCTTCATCCTCCGCAGCCAGACCAGCGTGAAAAGGCTTGTAATGTTTCATAAACCTTACACGAATGTTTTTCTTTGGACTGTTGGAATGAGTTCCTTCAGATCATTATCAGACAGAAGTTAGAAGCTGACAAAAGTTAATTTTATTATCTGAAAAAAAGAAAACAAATACACAATTACACTTTTTGAACTCATTATTCAAAGTGCCAACTAAGTGTCAAATTAGTTTATGATTTACTACAATAACTGTATAAGCTCAACCCTGGTTAATAACTGACAAGGTCTGATACAAATATTCTCGATCGGTCTTGTATTACATGTATTATTACGTAAATGAAGATGTTCCTGATATTAATCAACAATAATCGGATGTATACAGGAAAGTGCATAATAAGGTTGCACAGTACTAGTAAAAACAAGTACCATTGGGACCGACACAAATGGCACCGGTTCTACCGAAGTATCGATACTTGCATCGTAACAAACAGATACATAAATACCCAGGCCCTAACCTTGCAACGGAAAGATGAAAATAAGACAATTTACAGAAAATATTAACAAGGTTGCAAAAAAGTTATAGAAAAACCAATAAAAAACACACACACAGACATTTTAAAGTAAAAATTGTAACCAAAACAGATACTGGAAGTTATTCGTTGAGACTAGAGAGCCTAATGTTCGACCCATGGGCATCGCTTGCAAGATGTGGAATATGCCGCTGCGCACCCGCTGTGAACCTTATCGATTCGGTAAAATCATGGAGTGGTGAAAATGCTTCTTTTAACATTAATTTTAACCTTAAATAAAACAGCCCATTAAATTGTATCGGTTCCACAAATCTGTTTGCAATATTTCTGACTAGCAAGTCCGTAAATACTCGCTGAAGCAGTAGGACTACTTGTCGACTCACAGCTCAGTTATGAACAGTTCAAAGTGAGTTATACATGTAGGCATAAGTTGGTAATTTTGGATGTCAGTCGGTATTTCTGTTGACCGTCACCCGGGCCCCTAGTCAAAATGGTTATGTGACACCCTGGTTATAGGCTCAAAATTGCTTACGCTAAAAAACCAAGCAACATGTTACTCTCTGCCACTCGAAACAGTTGCTTTCTTTTGCAAAAACAATTGTTTTCAAGTTACTGTCTTATTCATTTACACAATATCTTTGCTGACTTTCCAACCATTCTACTTTCTCCAATTAGAAAGTATACAGGCATAGGCTAATTCCTTCCAAAATCATTGACACACAATTTCTTACAAGTGTAATTCCTAGAAATAAAAATAATACATATCTGATTTAGGGCCTAAGCCTAATTAAAAACAAAAGGGTGTTTTCGGCCCCAGACACTGCAAAAAACACAGAGGCGAAAACACCCAATTTGACGGTGGATACTAAAGGTTTTGAGTGGCAGGGAATATCGGGGGCAGAAAATAACGTAATTACATCATCCCGACCCGGATAATAGCATCTTCCCACGTACAGTAAGCTAAATGCCCTTTTCCTCAAAACTAGTGAAAATAATAATTTTGCCAACTTTGAAGTCGAAATTTAAGATATAAAAAAAAACACAAGAACTTAAAAAAGAAGATGATCTAACTCTAATACTAGGCTTTAGTCTACTAAAATCTTACCATTTTCCATCCATCTGACAAAATTATCACTTACTGATTGATATATTTATTTCCAATCTCGTAAAAAAAAAAAAACACAGTAACAAAATATAAATATAGGGTGTAATAACAAAATATATTTTACGTATTCCCTTGGTCGGAAATGTGACCTGAGGTCATCAGACCGGATAGCAACCGCGTGCATTCACCCCGCATTGGAGTGAAAACGAAGCGATCAGCTGTGTTTGTTTACGTGCCATACGTACCGCACACAGTAAATGCAAAAGGACTTGCCCACGTGTATCGCGCAAAGGTTTGTTTTCGCTCCAGAAAATGACGTCATCTCCCAGATGCGTGGCACTGACCAAGTGAATAGGAAATTTGAGAAAGATTGAACGCGTGCTTAAGCAAAAGTGAATGGGATTTAATACGTACTAAAAAAAGTTTCCCCCCCCCCTCAAATTTGGGCAACTCTTTTGTCACTATCATAATGATTGCCAACATACATAATAATTCATACAATCTTACTGTAACACGTTTTTTACAATCTCACATGAATATGGAACAATGATTTTTTGAAAACATGTCGAAAATTGGTAAATAAAATAAACTTTAGAGCAGCTTAGTTTTTACGCATGTTGTACGCACAGGTTGAATGAAAATATGCCGCATTGAGCGTATGTGAAATGATTGACATTTTTTTTTGCTATCAATTTTCAGTTATCATCTGAATAGCCATGCGATGACGATCCTTCTCTTAAAACAAGAGGTCAAAATCTGCTTTTCCTTTATTTTATTCAATTTTGTTTAAAA
>JAIGNY010001988.1:0-19895 GCA_020152595.1 Chiridota heheva
AAAAATGGGGGAAGAGTGCTCCACATGGTCTCCTAATTCTGTGTATCAGTTCTCTTTTGTTCATGTATGATGGTCTTAACTTCATATTTACCACATCTGGTAGGAAAAGATGATACTTTTTTTTAATTGATTTGGTGAACCATCAATACTATTCAGTCAATATGTCCATTTTGGTTTTACCATAGCGGATGGATGTGAGACTGTGGCTGTAGCTCAGGGGGATGGGACTTTCAAACTGTATGGTTACAAGTGGTTTTCCTCAGCAACGGATGCAGACATGACCTTGACCCTTGCTCGCATCATTGATGAGGAAGGCAACTACGTACAGGTATGACAAAGTATTAATTTCTCATTGGTTGAGAGCAGATATTAAACCAAGTAAATGATGCTTAGTACTATGTTTGAATATTTGCTGACTGACCACTTAAAACAATGATTGCACGAACAAAACCCTTATTTCACAGAAAAACTCTGCCGATAAAATTATCTCCTTCCTTCACTTCACCATGCTTCCCTAGCTGAGTTCCCTCTACAGCCATATTTAGTCCTCCTTACCCACTCCCCTCTCTCTACTTTTGCCCCTTTTTTTGACCCATGCACTTCCTCTCTAGATCCCAGCTTTCTGGCTTTTAGTTTTCGTGTTTCTCTCAATCTCCCCCTGTTTACTCTCTTTCCTACCTCTGGATTGATCTGACCTCTCAGGCACAATTTGACCCTCGCTGTCATGGTGCCGTTAAGCCCTCATCAAACAGACAAACAAACTAAACCAACTATGCAAAAAAGCAAGTCAAAATCTTATTCTTCTCATGTTATTCATGTTTGAAGTTGATGCATGAGTGACAGCAGGGACAAAAATTATAATATATTTCCTTGTAAATTGTATTTTAAGTATTTTTTCCAAAATGATGTGACACAAAGTTTCAACAATTTTCTATGTATACACAAAAATGTCCTTGGCCCTTACAACAGGTAATTAATTTTTCATCTGCTAGAAAACTTTGTGATAGATTTCAAAGAAATACAAAGCATTCTAACATCCTGTTGGGTTGATGACATCATTTTCTGCATGTTCTAAAAACAAAATGGCGGCTCCCATGGTAGTAGCATTAAAGGTTTTAATAATTTAAAAAATGGTGATAGATTGCTTTGGGAGGTATAAAACTTGGTCAAAAAATATTATACGAAATAAGGGTCATGTTAGACTTTATGTCCCCTTTAATTTCAGTTTTTGTACTAATTTCAGGACTGAATTATTCCAACGTTACCCCTTTTGACTTATCTTTGATAGTTTGAACAGATTTCATATACAGCTAATTTATTTTTCAAAATGCCCCTGAAAAATAACTTTCTTTCAGCTTAGATGTTATTTGTTGTTGTGTGTGTACGGTCAGTGTTCATGCTGCTACCTGATCTGTACTAAGCTCTCATCAACCAATACAAATGACGAAACTAGCATTTACATTATTGTGTTACATTTAAAGTAGTGTCATGTCAGCCAAATGACATAAATAATGCAACATTTGGATTGAAAACTAACGTTCATTCTTACTTGTTTATAAACATTGTTAGCTCAAGTTGGTCATAACCCTTAATACCTGTATTCAAAAAGGGGTTTGCAATTGTTGGTTATTTTTGGTAAGGTGATTTTCATCATGTGCCACCGTCACATCTTTATGTTTCTGGTAAGGGACCACCATTCATTTGTTTCATGCTGATTTAAATGAATATTCCCGTGAATTTTCATTTTGATATATACATTATGATAGAGGACTATAGAGAAATGAACTGGTGTAAAAATCATGTTCAGATCTTATTCTGTTTTGGAGTAATTGCATTTCAATGATTGCACAAGTGTGTTGAAAAGTGACCTCACAGTGTACAGTGTGATGTCATAAAGGCAAATCTACTGAAGACAATTGTGTATTTCTTTGAAAATTAATTGCCTCTTCCTAAATTACTGGAAGCATTTGTTGTTTATTTATTGAGATGGGGTATAACATACACTTTATAAGAACAATCTTTGTCCATCTACTCATGAACCTTACACTTTAAGTAAAAGAAAAACTTTTGTTTTGTTTTATAGAAATACATGAGAATTGTCGTGGATCTGCCTTTATGACATCACATTTTACATTGCAAGGTAACTTTTCAAAACACTCCAATCTTTGAAATGCAATAACTCCAAAACATGCACATATATCAGCATGTTTTTACACCAAATTGTTTCTTTTATAGTCCACTATCATATATGTTAAAATGAAAATTCACGGGATGCTCCTTTAAGTAGATTCCTAAGTGTACAGATTTTAATCTTTTTTGATAATTGCCTTTGAAAATTCTATCCTGGAAATAATTTATACAACTACCTCACAGGGAACAAGAGGTGTGTCCTTATTCTTTTTAAGAATCAGAGATGAAGACGGCAAACTGAACGGCATCGAGATTATGAAGCTCAAGGACAAACTGGGCACCCGACAGGTCCCTACAGCAGAGCTCCTCCTAGATGGAACCTTGGCACATTTGGTGAGAAAACAATCTTGAATATACTATATTCGACGTATTAAGTGCCCCTGCTCTAAAACGCCCACCCAACATATTTTGACTGATAACATAATCTATTAGATTAATTTGAAGACTTTAAAAATAAGTTTTGTTACATATTTTGTGTCTGACGCTCATGATTTTGTGGTGGTTATTGTGCAGCTATTATAGGACCAGTTCACATAATGCAGTTCAATTAAATAGCACACTGTATGCCACCTCTGAGAATGGACGCCTATTAGGAAAAAGCTTTGGGCTCAAGAAGTGGTGCAAATCTATTTTTGTAAGTATTCCGGGTGGAATACAGTACTTTGTTTTACAAGTGGCTTTGGGTTATTCCCATCATTCTTTGCCACAGATGGTTTTTCTCCTTATTTTTGTGCTTTGTGTTCTTTTGATAAAAAATTAAATTAAGATAATTCACATCCATGGCATATTTGGTGAGGAAACAGTTTTCTGTATGCTGATTGCTGTCATTTACTAATCTGCAGCCGCACAAAAGTTATGGTTTTTCCTATACATGCCAATAGAGCAGGCCACCTCATTTTTCTGGAAGAATCGATCTATTTTCTGTGTGTCTTCTGTTCGCGATGCGAGCAGACATTACTTTGAGCAGAACTAAAGTGGCTTTGGGTTGTCCCTTTCGGAAATCAATCCTTTCCACAAGTGTAATTGCTAATTATTATGTTTTTTTCTACATTTTGCATTGTGTCCTTTAGCAAGATAATTTCCTCTGCTTGCTCCAGTTTTCTCAGCTGTAAAATGAATACCAGCGCTGCTGGGATGTTAACTTGCATTGGACTGGTATCCTCTACAGGGGGAACTATGTGTTCTCATCCCCTTATGCCTAAGAAACCAGGGATAAGCACTGGCCTGATGGGTCATCTTAGCCCTAGTATGGATTTAACTCTATAAATATTTCTTTAAACTTCCTAAGGTGGGTAAAGTCAAACAAATGATGCCACAGACAAAATTCTTGAAAAAATTTCTTTGAAAATCCATTAACGGTAATTTGCTACAAATAGATTTAAAGAAGTGGCGAGTGAAATTGGTTCATTAGACTGAATCAAAAAGCTATGCAGAATGATTGTAAATCCTCGTGACTTTACATAGTACTGTAATGGTATTTTTCTAGTCATTAGATGTGAATTTTGAAGTTTAAAAAGATAGTGTGAAAGCTTCATGATTTGGCATTTATAAGTGTTCAACTCCTCAAACCATAATGAAAAATAGAATGGCAGGAAAACATGATTATGCATTCCAACCAAGCTTATAGACCTTTTCATATCTAAATCGGCAATTTCCGGAAAATAAATTTGAATAATGACACATAGCTGAAATTCGTGTGTCTATAATGGACCAATGAAATACTGGGGTGATCATCTTATCAACCAATCAAATACTGGGGGGATTCTTGGCCGTCTACATAATCATGCAATGTACGTGACCATACTTATGAAAAAAATGTTTTCAAATGCTGATCATACATGCGTTAATACATGGCGGTAATACGTGTGCACATTGCTTACAACTTCTCACACCCATCTCACTCACTCCCACCTTAATGGCTCCCCCACCCCTCTGCATCAATTGCCATTGTACCCTCACAGTCTATCACATCCTCTTTGCTTGCTCCCTGTACAACTTTCCTAGAGCTTCCCTCGCTCCCCACAACTCAATAGCCGAGCTCTTCCAGAAAAACCCTCTGGATAAAATTATCTCCTTCCTTCACCATGCTTCCCTCTACAACCATATTTAGTCCTCCAACCATATTTAGTCCCCCTCTCCCACCCTCCTCTCTCTACTTTTTTTCTTCACCCATGCACTTCCTCTCTTGATCCCAGCCTTCTGGCTTTAAGTTTCCGTGTTTCTCTCAATCTCCCCCTGTTTTCTTTTCTTCCTACCTCTGGAATGATCTAACCTCTCAGGCACAATTTGACCCTCGCTTTCGTGGTGCTGTTAAACCATCAAACAAAGAAACAACTTCTCTTCCAGCAGCTGCAGCAGTTGATGAACTGAAATATTAATATTCTGCTAATATTGGTTTGAAAAGGTCTATAGTTGAAGATTATCTTCTTCATATCAGAAATCTACTTAAATTTTTGACCCATTGTCGTATAAAAAGTCCATCCATTGTTTATTTTTTGCTTTTCTCATCTTCCCAAGATCTCGGATCCAGGCCGTGGAGTAGCTTCAATCAGCCACATGTTAAACGTTACTCGCATCAACAACTCTGTAATGGCAGCTAGTAACATGAGAAGGTAATGACATCAACAGTATGTTATAGCATAATTTAAATACTGTATTCGACATCATAAGCGCCCCAGGCACTTACAAAAATAGAATTGCACTACCTTTTAGGCCGGAAGTATCTTCCTAATGCTGTGGGCCCTGCTATTCGAACTACATTGTGTTCTATACTAGTCCCACAATGACCACCACAAAAATATGGTGAATGTCAGATGCAAGATAAGCAAATAATGTCTTAAAATTAATCAAATAAATTATGTTATCTGTCATATGGGTCATTATGGGTGGGTGCTTATTAGAGCATGAGCGCTTAATGTGTCGAATGCGGTATGTTTTATTGTTTCATGCATTGATTATATGTAAAGGATTACTTCAGTGGTCAAGCATATTATATTAAAGAGGACTTCAAAAGAAACACAATGGTGAAGAAAACATTCAAAAATCTCATTCTGTTAAGGAGATATTTAAGTTTAAAATTTGGTATTATTTCTGTAGAAACGACTGAAATAAGACTAGTTGTGATGTCACAGGCTCAGATTTCTCAAAGTCTTTATGTATTTTAAAGAAAGTTTATTTAATTTTTTCACTATTTAAATAAATTTTCCTTAAACTTTCTTCAGTTGGTGTATTATAAATACCCTTCCTAGATTCAGTTTTACTACTTTTTTTGACATATCCCATGGTTTTTAGGCCACAAAATCCCATGACAAAATATGATAGAATACATCATGATTTTGAGGAATCTGAGGCTATGACATCACAACTAGTCTGATTTCAGTCTTTTTTGCACACATGATACCAAACTTTAAACTAAAATATCTCCTTAACGGAATAAGATTTTGAATGCTTTCTTCACCATTTTGTTTCTTTTGAAGTCCTCTTTCATATCAGATACATAAGCATGCTTGACAACTGGACTAATCCTTTAATTCTGAGTAATTCAATTAAAACATTGGGCTCGTAAGGTAGCTGGATGAGCAGTGGCTCAATGTTTCAGGTATGAGGTTTGACTCCTGTCACGAGCGTTACATTACGGGTGTTTTTTTAGGAAGTCACTTTACTTGCTTCAATCCACTCATCCGTAAAATGGATACAGTGCTTCTATTGGGTGGCATCGTAGCCAGGGGAGACATGTTCTCAAGGGAATTGGGAATAAGCACCAGCCTGATTAACCTTCATAGCTAGAGTATAGATAGATAAAATTACGTTGTCATAATGTAACATGCTACTAGTGCGAAAGTACATTTCTTGAGAGTGACTGTGCAGTGCATGTGTGCAAGACCTTCAAGTCTGTTTTGTCTCTTTCCCCCTTTATAATTTACACACAAGATATATAGGAGTTTGGAGATTCACTTGGTTTCTTTTATTTTCTTGGAAAATTATATGAGTTTTAGGAGCAAGCCGCATGAGGTGTACCTCCGCTTTCCGTTTAGTATGCACTGCAACCGCCAATTTTGGCCAAAATCAACGGTTGCACATCACACGCCTCGCCAGAGCAAGGGCAACCTAATATTATATCATAATTTGCTTCGCCTGGCACAGCTACGATCTAATTACATTGCCAACACGTGTGAGTGTAATATGATGCCTCTATCTGATGCACTTTGGGCATATTATTAATGGCCCTATGATAGCATACTGAAAGGAAAGAGCTTGCACACTTAATGAGAACAAAATTTAACAATATAAAATATGACTACTGTAGTAAAATGTTGTAAAATTTCCCATTTTGAATCTGTTTTGATAGCATGTTCCATGTGTTGACACATCTACCTCAGAAGCCTCTTGATTATACATTTGAATGTAAACATCTTTGTTTTCTGTGTAGAATTCTTCAAATGGCCCGAGATTACAGTCTGAAGAGAACAGCCTTTGGGAAGAGAATCGTGGATCATCCTTTACACATGCAAACCTTGGCGAGAATGGAAGTAGGTTATAGATGCATACAGTGTTACAAATGACTGGTCCATTTTTGCATATGCATTTCTGGGCTATTATGGAGGTAGGCTACAAATGCATACAGTGTTACAAATGACTGATTCTTCTTTGCATATGCATACCTGTGCTATGATGAAGCTAGGCTACAAGTGCCTATAGTGATACAAATGACTGATCAAATCTTTGTATGTGCACACCTGGGCTAAGATGAACGTAAGCTATAGATGCATACAGTTTTACAAATGACTGGTCCTTTTTTGCATATGCATACCTGGGCTATTATGGAGGTAAGCTAGCTATAAATGCATACAGTGCTACAAATGACGGATCCATCTTTGTATATGCATACCTGTGCTATGATGGAGCTAGGCTACAAGTGCCTATAGTGATACAAATGACTGATCAAATCTTTGTATGTGCATACCTGAGCTAAGATGAAGGTAAGCTATAAATGCATACAGTGTTACAAATGACCAATCCATCTTTGTATATGCATACCTGAGCTAAGATGAAGGTAAGCTATAAATGCATACAGTGTCACAAATGACCAATCCATATTTGTATATGCATACCTTGGCTGAGATGGAGGTGGGCTATAAATGCATACAGTGTTACAAATGACAGATCCATCTTTGTATATGCATACCTGGCTTATTATGGAGGTAGGTTACAAATACATACAGTGTTACAAATGACAGATCCATCTTTGTATATGCATACCTGGACTGAGATGGAGGTAAGCTATAAATGCATACAGTGCTACAAATGATGAATCCATCTTTGTATATACATACCTAGGCTAAGATGGAGGTAAGCTAGCTATAAATGCATACAGTGTTACAAATGACGGATCCATATTTGTATATGCATACCTGGGTTATTATGGAGGTAGGTTACAAATGCATACAGTGTTACAAATGACCAATCCATCTTTGTATATACATACCTAGGCTAAGATGGAGGTAAGCTAGCTATAAATGCATACAGTGTTACAAATGACGGATCCATATTTGTATATGCATACCTGGGTTATTATGGAGGTAGGTTACAAATGCATACAGTGTTACAAATGACTAATCCATCTTTGTATATGCATACCTGGACTGAGATGGAGGTAAGCTATACATGCATCCAGTGTAACAAATGAGTAATCCATCTTTGTACAGTATATGCACACCTTGGTAAGAGTGGTGGTACATGGTACCTTACAATATTATGAAATTTAGGGGTGCATATATTTAAAACATTTTTGTTTGTTGACCAGAAGTTGAAGTTACTGTAATTTCACATGAATTTTGTCCCTCAATAAGTTATAAAACATGAGTAAAATTTGATTTTGGTAGTTTTTTATTGGAAAATGGTTTTGCAATGCAATTTCATATTACTATTGTTACTTTGGTCATTGTAGTTTTAGAAGTTATGTCAGGTTTTGGAATTGTATGAACAGTTAAAAAGAAATGTGGGATTGGTTCTTTTATGGGTAGATTAAAATGACAAAAGACATTAATCCTGTAAAAATGTTTAGTTGTAGTTTTTGTGGATGCAGACACATGCTGTTTTTTTAAAAGTATAACAATATGTGGAGGTAATATTTAATGTTGTTTGTTTGTTTGAATTTTTACAAATTGATTTAAAATGATGAAAAGTATAAGATATCATACCTTTCATATGATGAAAGGTATAAATCTCATATCAAAATCAGTCAGAAATAGTCTGTTTTAAATTTCCATTTTGACTTTTCCAATAAATTTGGTGTCAATATCATTTCTGTGTCAATATTAACATATATTTCCTACCAACATATTGCATAGCTTTTTTTTATAATTCATGCAATTATATATGCAATGGATGCATGATATATCAGCTGCTGTGCTTGAGAAAATGAAAACAAATCCTTGGTTTATCTGCAGGTTGAAACTCGTGCAGCTAATTTGCTACTGCTGGATGTGGGGCGTCTGCTGGGTTTGGAGGAGAATGGAGAGCATTCTGAGGATGACAGGCTTCTACTGAGAATCCTCACCCCAGTACTCAAGCTGTATACAGCAAAGCAGGTATGGCTATCCTCTCAACATCTCTATCTTTTCCACCGAAGCAAAATGCATCTTTCTTGCTCTCAGCTTCATCGAATACCCTCTCCCTCAACCTTTTTGCCATCTTCTCTTACCCCAAATTAGTTACCATGTCCAAACACTACCTACATTTGCAAAAACCTCATCATCCACCTTATCTTCCAACCCCCAACCTCTTTTGTTTTTTGACAAAAACATTATTTTCTCCTGGATACCCAGCTATGTGGCATCCTTGGTTATGACAAAGCTGATTGCTTAAATTCTTTGTGGATTGGTATACAGTATGACTGGTGCACCATAAATGAGCAGATCTGGCGAAGGAGGTGAAAATTGGTCATGTCGTGAGAATGAGAGAACATGAGCACCTAAAAACAGCCCTTACCTGAATTGAGGAAAAGAAGGGGAAGGCCTTGAAAGACTTGGCACAGGACTGCTGTGAGAGAAAGAAATGAGATGGGGTGCAGCACCTGGGGGCAAGCAACTGTAGCTGCAAGTGACAGGACAACATGGCGAAAGATAATTTATGGCCCTATTCCCTCATGAGGGAGTTGGAACTGATGATGATGATATGACTGGTGCACATATTTCTCAAATCCCATATCTTGAATTGCCTGGTGAATGTGCTGCACACAGGAGTTAATTACCCACTAATATTTGTAATTGTTCAATTTGTTTAAGCCTTGTCTCAGCTTCAACATATCACTCCTTTCAAGATGTTTCTCAAATGGGGTGTAGCAGCAATAGTGTCCTGTTGTCTAAAAAGCTCACGCTGATCCCTATCGTAAAGGAATATTCCCGTTAAATTTCATTTTCATATATATGATAGAAGACTATTAAAGAAACATTTTGGTGAATAGTTCATGTTGATATCTTTTTCTGTTTAGGAGTAATTGCATTTGAAATATTGTATGAGTGTGTTGAAATGTGACCTCAATGTGTACAGTGTGATGTCATAAAGGCAAATCCAAGACAATTTTTATGTATTTCTTTAAAAATTAATTGCCTCTTCCAAATTACTGGAAGCATTTTTTGTTTATTTATTGAGATGTGGTTTAACATGCACTTTATAAGAACGTGCTTTTCCCATCTGCCCATGAACCTTTCACTCTAGATGAAAGAAAAGTATTTTGTGTTTTTATAGAAATGCATAATAATTGCCTTGGGTCTGCCTTCATGACATCACATTTTACACTGCGAGATCATTTTTCAACACACTCATGCAATCATAGAAATGTAATAACCCCTGAACGGAAAAAAGATATCAACAGGATTTTTACACCAAATTGTTTCTTTCGTAGTCCTCTATCATATATGTAAAAATGAAAATTCGTGAGAATATTGTTTTAAGTTTATTCCATGACATTCAAGCTTGTAGGTAACCATCAGTGGTTCATAGAATGTTCCCATTAGATGAAATAAGGTTGTGAATGTTTTTGTCAGTTGGCAGATTAATTATTCATTATAATGCAACTTGGAAAAATTGATATGCAATTCCATTCAGCTGGTAGTCAAGATTGACACCTTTAGCAGCAATCTTGCTGATCAAGAGGTTCACCCAGAGGGGGTGATATTGCATAGGGACCTGGATTCATAGGGAGGACCCATTGAGAATATGGGTATGAGTAGGTCACCAGCCAAATTTGGCAGCAGACTGTTTATTATCCTTGAAATGAATCAATAAACCTGTCCTACCCCATGAAGTAAGTATTGCAATCTGTTAAATATCTAACATTTTACTATTATTCACATTGTGGCAAAATTTTCCATAAATACAATCAGGAGTGAATGCCACCGTGCTGGTAATGTCACTTCTGGTTGTCAATTTTGGATATTGATCGCGAGAAATATGCAGTCTTATTGATCATACATCTGCAACCAAACATATGGGTCTTCACGAGTTATCGTTAACATCACAGATTTCTCGCAACCAATAAGGAAAATTGGAAGTGACATTACCAGCATGGCGGCGTTCACTTCTGAATTTATTTATGGGACGATACCTCACCTTTAATACTTTATTTCAAATATTTACATTTATATTGATACTTTAGAAAACAAGAATTGAAAACTTTCTGTTGTCATTTAAAAGATCCCTGTGTACTGTTTTATCCTAAGATCAAGTTTTATTCATATCCCTGAATAATCATTGCTTGAACAGGCCATAAGTGTTGTGTCAGAAGGACTGGAAAGCTTTGGTGGACAAGGTTACATCGAGGACACTGGTTTACCTCTCATGCTGAGAGACTCCCAGGTGAGTAAGAATTCTTTGCAAGGTATGACAACTGTTGCCCGGGGAGGAGGGGGATGGGGCAGAATACTAAAAGTGGTAGATTTGACAGACTTTTTGGTACCTGCAGTATAAAATTGTACAATTTTAAAACCCGCAGCATGAAAGGATTCAATTTTGATACCTGAAGTAAGAGTATTCAACACAAATATTATAAAAATGGACCAGCAGTACGAAATTAACAGAGTAAAACTATTTTTTGGGACCTGCACTACGAAAATGATGAAGAAAAAAAAAATGCACTAAGAAAATGATGCAAAAAAGACACCTGCTCGGGTGGCACATATCGTCCCTCTTTTCGCGTAGTGACGAATATCATTTGTGTAGTGACGAATTTCAAAATTGAAATTATTAATTCCGCATACTGACAAATGTTCGGAAAAATTTGAAGCTTGATAAAATAAAAGTTTATACTCCTATTATATAGCTTTACATATCATTGGAAAGAGAAAATGCTCATCTTTTGACACTTGTACTTACAATAAAGATATTTTAAGCAAAATCTTATTTCATAAAGCTTTAAAGACATTCGTCAGTGTTTCGCGCCAATTTTCATTTCACCTAAATAAGACATTTGTCAGTATGCGGAAAGACAGAAGATATATATGTATATATATATATATATATATATATATATGTATATATATATTTACTTCAAGTTATACCTTACCTTCCATGCTATAATATGCAATCTGGTCACATGACCTGATTCTAACGCACTTCTAACCGAACCTAAAAAACGCAGTAACCAGCCAAGCCCTGACCTCCATAATACCTCTGTACCACCTCACTCTTTTTCAGCGCGTTTGTTTCACGACATCGCTGAAAACTGGTCATTTTGTTTTATTTTTCAATTAACCTTTCTAACTTTTTTCTCTTGCAGCTTCTACCTGAAGGGTTTTTCGCTGCCCGTTCTCATCTGGCTCGCCTTTTCAAGTCTTCCGAGTAGGGTGAGATAGCCATGGGTCCGAGAGTTCTTGGCCGACCTACACGACTTTACCCGTGTAGCCTACACTTAGGATAGCGGGTTTTGTCTCCATTCGTACATAGCGAATGGCTAGTTCGAGCCGTCCTACTCTCGTGGTGGGTTTTTAGGCCCTAGAGCACAGGTTGTGCCTGCCTAGGGTCCTCTCACCCCGGGAATTAGTCTTTTTCTCCCTTAGCCCCACCCGCCTCGAGGTGACCTAGCGTTATACTATGTATAGTGTTTAGCACGCTAGGATATTTCAGTACACCTTCTCGTATGCATTAAGCCAATTTCTTTTTTTCGATTTTGGCGCATGCGCATTGGGTCATAGTCACCGCTGGGTAAATGTGGGGTCGCCCTGTAACAACTCTAGGAGCTACAGTTGTTACTAGCGAGCTTATTTTCGTTTTCACGTTATCAGCATATGAATATTTTTATTTTTCTCACACAGTTTTTGAGTTAAAATATTTAATTTTCAGGATTGAAGTTGGGGTGTCGGAGAGACCGTGGGTGGGTCTCTCCGGCGACCTAGTTACAGGAAAATAATCTTTCCTTTTTATCTTTACAGACCTCAAGTACACAGTGGTTGGTGTTTCCCCACGCTACCCCAGCGCTAGAAAAAGTCATTACGTTGGGCCAGCGTTTTTCGGGTTTCTAAAGTTTTTCAGATAGAAAATTTTTGGTTTTTAAAAATTTTTCTGTTAAAGCAAGTGTTGTTGTTCTGTTTAGAATGCTATGCCTCGTCTCTCTTTAGCGTGTCCGTAAGATCATAGTTACTTTGCCGTGTTTAGGTTTATGCGCTTGGACTTACGTTCTTCTCTTAAGAAATTTATTTTTCAGTAAAAAAATTTTCTGTTTAAGAGAGTTTTGGTGTTCTGTTTAGACTGCTAGGCCTCGTCTCTCTTTAGCGTGTCCGTAAGATCATACTTACTTTGCCGTATTTGTGTATGTACGCATGGATATATGTTCTTCTCTTTTCAGATATATAAAGAGATTCACTGAGAAGGTTACGCTCTTAGAGGCGTTGCGCCTAGAGCATGTACAGAGAGAGAGAGAGAGAGAGAGAGATATCCTCTTAGGGGCGTTACGAACGTCGCCTAAGTTGTAAACACGGTTCCAAGCGGTTCCTTTGGACAGTCCCTGTCGACTCCACGACCCTTGTAACGCGCAGTGCGCCGGTTGTTGTGAGTTCGGGACAGTTCCATAAGGTTCGGAGTCCATACGGTTCGCGGCCCGTAAAAGTTACGGGCGAACGGTTCCATTGGACGGTTCCGTAAGGTAAGTGAGAGAGAGAGAGAGAACCTCTTAGGGGCGTTAGCGAGCGTCGCCTAAGTTGTAAACACGGTTCCAAAGCGGTTCCTTTGGACAGTCCCTGTCGACTCCACGACCCTTGTAACGCACAGTGCGCCGGTTGTTGTGAGTTCGGGACAGTTCCATAAGGTTCGGGAGTCCATACGGTTCAGCGGCCCGTAAAGTTACGGGCTAACGGTTCCATTGGACGGTTCCGTGAGTCCATAAGGTTCCAGCGGCCCGTTATTTACGGGCTTAACAGTTCCATTGGACGGTTCCCACGGTTCGCGGCCCGTTGTTCGGGGGCGAACAGTTCCATTGGGCGGTTCCGCGGCCCGTTATTCTGGGCGAACGGTTCCATTGGACGGTTCCATACGGTTCCGCGGCCCGTTGTTACGGGCGAACGGTTCCATTGGGCGGTTCCGCGGCCCGTTATTCGGGCGAAACGGTTCCATTGGGCGGTTCCATACGGTTCCGGCCCGTTACGGGTGAACGGTTCCATTGGGCCGGTTCCATACGGTTCCGCGGCCCGTTGTTACGGGCGACGGTTCCATTGGGCGGTTCCATACGGTTCGCGACCCGTTGTTACGGGCGGACGGTTCCATTGGACGGTTCCATACGGTTCCGCGACCCGTTATTCGGGGGCGGACGGTTCCATTGGACGGTTCCATACGGTTCCGCGGCCCGTTATTACGGGCGGACGGTTCCATTGGACGGTCCCGTGACGGTTCCGCGGCCCGTTATTTACGGGCGGCGGTTCCATACGGTTCCGTTGGACCATCCCTGACGGTTCCGCAGCCCTATGCGGGCATTGTGCGGTTCGGGGCGGATCCATACGGGTTCCGGGATCCATACGGTTCCGCGGCCCGTTATTCGGGCGGACGGTTCCGTGGTCCATACGGATTTCCGCGGCCCGTTATTCACGGGGCGGACGGTTCCATTGGACGGTTCCGTGATCCATACGGTTCCGCGGCCTGTTGTTCTGGGCGGACGGTTCCGCGACCCCCGTTGTTCGGGCGGGCGGTTCCATACGGTTCGCGGCCCGTTGTTAGGCGGGCGGTTCGCGGCCCGTGTTTACACGGTCCCGTATTTAACGGGTTCCACGACATCGTGCGGTTTAATCGATTATCGCCCACTAGCTACGTGGTCAGGTGACAGGTGACATTCTTGACAAGAAGTATAGCATTGACAGTTATTTTTCTTCTTGGTCCTGTAGCCATTAGCTACGCAGTTCCACGGCTCGTGTGACGCATAATTAAGACTGTCTCGTTGAGCGTTACAAGTTCCGTATTTATTTTCACCAGTGTCATGGACATGAAGGACAGGTCCCCGAGTGTCGATGTTTTTACACACCCAGGATGTCTCGTGATGCGAGCGTGCAAACGCTTCTTTAAATTACGCTCGGTGACATCCATCGCACGTGTTACGCGTGCAGATTATGCGAGTCAAATCCCGTACTCTTTGCAGCGATTGGGATCTAGCGGCGTGGTCGGAGCACAGACTCCACCGCGACCGGTACTTTCAAAGAGCGGCGGAGAAAGTGGAGAAGCGGCGGTCTGAGAGGCCCTCTTCGTCTCCCCACCGCCACCCAGGTCCAAAGCCAGGGAGGCGGGCGCCGCCCACTCTAGCGGAGCGCCCTATTGAAAGACGTACACCGTCACGGTTCATCGGAAGTATAGCATTGAGACAGCTATTTTTCTTCTTGGTCCCGTAGCCAGCGGCTACGACAGTTATCTGGTTCCACGGCCCATGTTTACGGGTCCGTGCGGTTCCACGGTCCGTGTTTTACGGGTCCCACGGTTCCATTGGGCGGTTCCGCGGCCCGTATTTACGGGTCCGCACGGTTCCATACGAGTCCACGGTCGCGTTCACGGGTCCTTTTCGCTTCCATTGGATGGCTCCAGTGAGCGGAACTTATCTCTAACGGGTTAACGACACTGTACGGTTCACCCGAGTTATACGCCACTAGCTACTACGCTCGTGGTCAGGTGACAGATGACTTTCTTTACAAGAAGTATAGCATCAGGACAGCTATTTTCTTCTTGGTTCGTAGCCATTAGCTCGCAGTTCCACGACTCGTGTGAACGCAATTAAGATTGTCTGCGTTGAACATTACCGTTCCGTAATTATTTTCACCAGTATCATGGACATGGAGGACACGTCCTCGGCGTTGATGCTCTACACCCTTGATGACCCGGCATAGCGTGATAACTTCTTTGCTTTACGCTCCGGTCACATCCATCTCACGTTCGCGTGCAGATTATGCTCAGTCCATTGCGTGGTACTCTTTGCAGCGATTGGGTTCCAGCCCGGCGTGGTGGAGCACAGACTCCACGGCGACCGGTATTTTACAAAGTGCGACCGAGCGCGTGGCTCCGGTGTTCGGATGCGTCGGCTCCGTAGTTTTGTAGCGGGATATCGTACGTCACGATTTACCCGGATATGCACCCGCTAGCTACGAGCTATGTGGCCAGGTGACAAGTGATAATCTTCACAAGTAGTATAGCGCCGTGAGAGCTATTCTATTCATGGTTCCGTGGCCATTAGCTCACGCGGTTCCACGATCATGTGAACACCATTTATACGATTATCCGCGTTGAGCGTTACATTTCCGCAATTACTTTCACCAGTATCGTAGGCGGAGGACAGGCCTCCGTGCGTCGTCGATACGCACCTCAGAGGTCCCGCTTTGCATAGCGTGCAAGCGCTTCTCTAGAAATGCGGGCCTGTCGACCGGAGTTTTGCAGCGGGATAACGTACACTGTCTGATGAACCCGAAGTTGAGTTCGCTAGCTAGGAAGCTGCTTGGTCATAGCTACGCTGTCCCACGGCGTGTGAACTGCCTCTGTAGGATTTTCGGCGTTGAGCGTCACAGTTCCGCGATGTTTTGCGCCTATATCGTCGACACGACGGGCAGGTCCCTGTGTCGGTCGTTACGGCGCCTTGACTGTCCTGCGGTCGTCGCATGTAAGCGCTTCTTAGGTTGCGCTTTGGTGTTATCGACTTGTTCAAACCCGTGTACACGTTTGGTCCTCGGTTCAGCGTTGGGACGGTCGGCCAACTAGGCGGCGCCCTCACGGGGTCTTCGTGAGTTAGTCCCCTTTTTCACGGCTAGTTGTAGAGCCATTGGATTCCTTGCGGGTCCATTAGGGTCCGTGCGGCTCGATGTCGGTTCCATACGGCCCCCACGGCTTGTTTTACGGCCCGTGCGGGTCCGTAACACAACTTGGCGCTCCGTCCGGGCATGGGATGACGTTTGGGTCTGTAGTGCTGCTTAGTTCTACAGCAAGGTAGCGTACAACGTCGTCACACCCGTTAGTTTCGGAGATCCCCCGTCCGTGTGAGCTGACTTGGTGAGATTTTGGCGTTGAGCGTCGCGGTTCCGCATAGTTTTCACCAGTTCATGGACACGAGGGCGAGTCCCGTTTGTCGATGCGCCACGCTCCCAGGATGCGTCGGCGTGTTAGCGCTTGCCGGGTTTCGAGGCCTGGCGCTCGGGTGATAAGATTTCCTTCTTTACGGGAGGCATACCCTGAATGTGATTCTTGCGTCGAGCGAGACCTCGGCTCACATTCTACAGATATTAAGCGGTTTTCGTACAATGTCGATAAACCCGGGTATCGGAACCGGATATTGCGGCCGTTGGCGGCGTGTTGCAGTGTTCGATCGTTTTCTTGCTGGGGCGTTTTTAGCGTTCGACGGCAGTCCCCACGCGCGTGGCCGCCCGGCGGCGGCTCGTGAGAGTGATTTTATACAAACGGAGTTAACGGCCCTATCACCCAGCGCGGCGGTGTGGTAGAGGACCAGTAGCCATGAACTACTGCGTTCGCGGCGTTTCTCTTACCGGGACACGTGCTGATGCGGACGGTCGTCCCCTCTTCCCCACGCGGCTACGGTTTCGTGGCTCGTGATGGAACAAACTCAGTTACGACTTCGTATAGCTGCGTGCACGTGAACTCCTCCGTATTTCTTACGGCCTCAGTTTATATATTTTACCTATTCTCAACGGAACGCGTACTGTGTACTTCTTCCCTCACGGCGTCGCCACTTACTCGGTGGCCCGTGGTGAATAGAGGTATAATGAGATAACGACTCCACGTTACAGGTGTGAAATGCGTTCACGCTATCGTGGACCTAGGCGGTCCTTTGGTACTGATAGCTTTCGCCGTTCGGGACGCGTGCCAGTACCAGTTGTCCCCCTCGGCGTAGCCACGCAGCTTTTGCTCCGTGGTGCACAGCGACATCGTTGCCGGTGGACTCGTGGTTTTACTTGTCATGCTGCGCCTTTGTAGACCCATAACGGATCTATTATATTTAGCGGGTTGCGACTTTTGTGCATGCGTAAGTCCCCCAGTAGCCCGCCGCTTTTCCGCTCCGTGGTGCAGGGTGTTTAACGGTCCGTGTAGTATACACAGGGCGTCACCTCTTCGTGATTTCTACCCCAGTGTTGGGGTTTATGACTCATACGGTTGGCGAGTACGTTACCCCCTACTTGTCAATATTACCTCCATGAAGGAGATTTTTTCTTGACCATAGGTGGCCTTTTGCAGACAACCTTACGTTTGGGGTATATTCAACAACGGCACGTATGGTTCCTTCCATACTTTAACACCTTACAGCTGCTTGCGGTTTTACGGCCTGTTACTTAACTGCCCGTACAGACATACGTGACCGTTTTCTCGCCCGTGGCGTAGGCTCCGCGGTTTCAAGGTTGTTACTATCGTAATGCGTTAACACTTTCTCCAGTCAACTTCTTAGACAAGTTTCGCTGTTGATAGGCGTGGCCTGGAGCTACGCGGTCCCGCAACTGCTCGGTTTTCACCGTCCAGATATCACCGTCGGTGCGGCGGGGGCTTCTCGATCAAGGTCGGGCACTTTTCTTGTGACCCCTTCTGTCGGAAACTTGCCGGGTACTTGACCCTTTTTTCTCTCGCGCAGGGCGAACTTTGGCTGCTCGAGACCTTGCAGGCTTCACGTCGAGCCTCGGGTCAGGGGCGATGTTTGTCATAGTTCCGTCATGAGCTCTGGGATACCTTGCAGCTATCCACCAGGGTTTTTCGGTGGGGTCTCGGTCTTTGACTTGCGACCACTGGTGAGTTCTGGGAGATCTCTTCGTAGTGTGTCATGTGACATTTTCCTCCGATAGATCATCCAGTGGCTTTCTGTTAAAGTAGTCTGAACTGTTCATAGAACGGCCGGTATGCACTCGGGTTGGGCATAACCTCTTTTCACGGGATCTCGTGCGGCGTTAGAAACCGCTTTTGCGGTTTTTCTCTTGTTTTTGGTCTGACTCACTTTTCGGCGTTCGTGTTCCCCGCTAACTTTAGCTCTTACGCGGTTATGCGCTAACGAATTTTCCCTTGTCGGGATTTCTTCAATTCGTTTTCATTGGTACACGCCGTTCCCAATCGTAGTTTCCTCGCGGTTCTGTCTCGTGGGCGAATCCGGTGTGGCTTAATGGCGTTTTTGTGGATACTTTGCTGTAGTTGTGTCCAAGCGCTCTTCCAGTTGGCTTGTTTTTCTGGGCTTTACGCTCCAGGTTCTTTCGAGTTTGCCTCCGTTACTGTCAGCGAATGGTGCCTTGTTCGGTTTGACTGTACCGTGGTTTCCTATGTTTTGGTTCCTCCACTCTTGAGGTCTTTCATCCTTCCGAGGTGAAGGGATTTGATCCTTTAAACGGGATTGGTTCGTGTGAGTTTGTACCAGCCATTAAAAAAAAAAAAAAAAAAAAAAAATGCGGCGATCTGAACTCCCTTCCTTCCTATCTCGGTTGCAATCTGATTGCATATTATAGCATGGAAGGTAAGGTATAACTTGAAGTAAATTTACCCGCTAAAGCGTGGCGAGGATATTTCTGAGAGTTATACTTACCTTCCATGCATCCACTCCCGCCTCCTCTCGTTCAGGCCTCGGTGGAATGTTGGTGAGGTGGTACAGAGGTATTATGGAGGTCAGGGCTTGGCTGGTTACTGCGTTTTTAGGTTGGTTAGAAGTGCGTTAGAATCAGGTCATGTGACCAGATTGCATATTATAGCATGGAAGGTAAGTATAACTCTGCGTAAATATCCCCTTTACGCTTAAGTAAATATATATGTATATATATATATATATATATATATATATATATATATATATATATGTATATATATATATATATATGTATATATATATATATATATGTATATATATATATATATATGTATATATATATATACACACACAATTATATATATATATACACACATAATCATATATATATATATATACATACATATATATATACACATATATACACACATACACACATACATATATATATATATATATATATATATATATATATATATATATATATATATATACACCTCATATATGGAAAGTGCCCCTAGGAACTGTTGGTGGATCCTAATATGGTTAAATGGTTCCTACCAAGCTATACAGGATGAAATCCATATTTTGTTAAAATCAATAAGCTACAAATAGGAAAATCATAAAGCATTATCAAGCAAGAATCATTTTAGTAAGTACTAAACTGTACTAAATTACAAAGGCC
>JAIGNY010001989.1:0-7500 GCA_020152595.1 Chiridota heheva
TTTTACTTCATGCAACATTTGTGACGTATGACTGGGTGGAAAACTCAAACTTTTATGTAATTCTTAAAAAAATCTAATTCTCAGCCACTCAGCTGAAAATGATGGGAAAGTATATTCTTAACTTAAATTAGGCGCATGACAAAGACTCAAAAACCTTTCGTTAGAATTTTCTACTTGAAAGAATTATAATAGACATTTAAAAAACATAGCATTAATTTGCACAAAAAAATGACAGGGTCGCCCTATCATACATCACAAGATTTACACGCATAAAGTATGCAAACTGATGCTCGAGGTCAAGCTGAGGACCTCCCAAGCTGAACTTTTAAACACAAACAAAACTTTCTTCGTCAAAATTTCAAAACCGATCTGCTAGGATTTTGATATTACTATTTTAACCAACAGGTTATAGACCGTGTTATACATTGAACCTGTTATCATTATCCTCTAATATGTTTTCTATTAGGCCTACTTCTTACAATGACACATTTTGGGTTCTTATATAGCGCTTTGAATGTCTTTAGGTGATATGTGCGGACTATATTCTTATCGTTTTAATATCATATTGTAACTACTGGAATGAAACCCAAATGAACGCGGACTGATACGCTGGAAAACATAAATGTTTACAAATCAAGAAATCAATGTAATCTATTAGAACATTTAACACTAAGTGATATTTTATATTTTGAAATAAAGTTTGTATTTATGTGAAAATGTATAAGTAGAGTGAATATATCTAAATATAAATGTAAAAACAAGATTTTCAACTCTGTAAAGAACTATCTTGTATAAATCGAAGAATATTTCAAGGCCACGCTTCCACGTTTGACCATCATGGCTGTTTTAGCTATGTCATTTTTGGTTCCGCGATACTATTAGTATCAGGAACCTATGCAGCTTTTCTAAACAGTGTATGTATGTGTGTGTGTGTGTGTATGTCTGTGGCGCTTTGCTTGTAAACACGATGTCTCCTGAACAGTATATCTAAGCCATGTCATATTTGGCACATAGATGCATCATGACCCAGAGATGGCCCCTATTGTTTTGAGTATCGAGATCGTACATACCAATGAGTGGGTGGAGCAAAATCTTCAAATGCTTATATTTTGATAACCATATACCTATTTTGCATCTTCTTCGACATAAATAAGGTATTAAGGTTAGTGTAGATACCCACCTTATGAATGTTCAAAATTACTTATATGAATTGTGGCCAGGGTTTTAATGTTAGTATAGCAAAGCATCATGGGAAATATCACAAAATGGCGATGTCCATGTCACGAAAAATTCCTAATTTAAGGAACCTTTTGTTTCTTTCTGTTATGACCTCTCGCGGACTGTTTGTTGTTCCACGGATTCCTACATGACTAGGGGACTCAGATCCCATGTTTTTATAAGATATGGAGTTTACGGAAGTAACTGAACTGGGTTTTGGCCTTGAATGCTTTGTGGGCCGGATTTGGAGTCGGAAAAGAAGACAAAGTGGTTGTGAAAAATGTAATCTGCATAGTTAAAGGCAAGAGGATTCTGCAGATAGTATGGAAGCATCTTTAGACAGTCTACTTGATTGTGTTATGTCCTGGCAGATGGCTGCCGCTGCTTCCCCTGACTTTCATCCGTATTTGTATAATACAGAAATACTAAGAAATAAAATACTATAGCATAAATTAGAATGAAATACAGAAAGACTATAGAGGAATCTGAGGATGTCATATAAAAACTAAGATTTTAGTCGTTTTTACAATATACATGTATAAAGACTTTCAATCATTTATGCAGTCCCAGTTTGGTATCAGTTTTTAAAAGTAAAGATTAAAATAAAATTAAAAGTTTCTTGAGATATTGTGCCAATATATTTTGTTTAGACCATGATTTACTGATAAATAAAGTAAACTTTTCAAAGAATACCGTAACCCTTACTCTACCCAAAGAGCTTCCACGCAAGCTCTTTGCTCTACCTGTCTCCCAGCACTTTTTTGTTTTGAAAACGCACGTGGAAGGCGGGTCAAAGATGGGCCACCCGAAACCGCGATAATATCGCTGCGTGGTTGAGTAAGGGTAAACAGGGGCTGATTATTGAAATGATCCATGCTGCACATATTTTTGAGTTGGCACACTTGTCGCGGGTTGATTAACCCTTACTCTACCAGCACTTTTTGAAGCAATGCTGTTGATGAAGAATGAAAGAATTTGGAAGTTGAAGAATGAATGAATTGGAAGAAATAAATTATATTGGAATTTTTTAAAAAGAAATTACCAGGCACTTCGTCTTACCATGGAAGTAGGTCTCTTCTACTTCCATGGTCTTAAACTAAGGTTAAGATATGGAAACTTTAGTATTAAGTGCGATTAATAGGTGAACAGAAAAAGAAAGAAAAAAAACGTTTTCAATGCCTCCTGAATTTTAAGTGGGGAGGGAATTCTAAAGTTTTAGACCGTCGATACTAAAAGAACGATCTACAAATGATTTACGATTAGTGAAAGGAACCTTAAGTAGTAAGCCTGCTGAGGACCTGGTGGAGTAAGTGGGGTCTTAACCAGCGATGTCGGAACAACGGAGGAAACTGTCCCCTTGCCCTCTGTAAGGGGGCAGGAGGTGTCATTTTGAAAGTTGAGGGCGAACGGGATAGGATGTACCCTTGTGAAAGTTGAGAGTTGACTGAGGTAGAGGTCCCTTTTCAGAAGGGCACCTCCTAAAAATATGAAATTATCCAAGCTTAGTAAATACTACTTGTATCAAACATTTAGTATTTGGCACAATTAAAGCATGTCATTTACCAGGGGCCCGACACCGAGGGCCGTGTTGGGAGGGGGACACGGCCCCGGTAATTAATTTAGCAGTAATTTTAAGAGTAGGCGTCTTACCTATTCGCCTAATAGGCAATTGCCAACAATGGTCCTGGCCCCACAATCTTTAACTCATAACCGGTATTTAATTACCGAAAGTGGGGGAGAAGTGAAAAAGTAAGTGAGTGGGGAGGGGAGGTGAAGGCTCAAAATCACGCTAAGACAGTCCGGGAGCAACCGAAAAACTGGGTATTTGAAATACCCAAAAATGGGTACTTTTATGTTTTACGTCATCGCATTAGCCTACACATTTAACTAGCCCACACTAAACAAATGGTGATTCCCATTTTCCGCTCCGTATTGTCCAAAATTTCCCTGGATATCCTGAAATTTTGGAGACGGATAGTAAATAGCTTTTCAAAACTTTTTGCCGCTGCATTTTAAAATTCTTCGTCGCCTTTTTGAGGAAATCAATCAAACAGATTATAAGCAATCAACCAGATGTGTAGGAACCGGGCGCACGGGCACATTCCCCCACTTCTTCGAAAACTGACAAAAGTGCCCATTTTTTTAAAAATAAAAAGTTCCCCTCAATTACTGTCAAAGAAGTGCCATCATTTTATTTTGTGCCCCTCCCTTCTTGCCACGAGTTCGTTCTTACACCCTGGTCTTCACATTAAGCAAATCAGATAAGTATGATTGTGCCAGATTACGAAGGCAGTGTACACAAGGAGTAGGATTTTGTAATTAGAACGGGACTGAATGGTAAGAATATGAAGTTCCCTCAGTACTTCAGAGGCACTATAAAATGTCTATTCACGATAATTTTAGCAGTGAAATTTTGGATTCTTTGTTTAGGTTGTAGTGAGGATTTTAAAAGGTAAATGAAAATCTTTAAATCATACAACTGCATTGGATTAGGGGCAATGACAATATGAAAAATATATATGCAACATTTGTTTCTTCGTCATAAAAGTGTTATTTGAAAAATAAGACAGGCAGACAGGCAAATATTTGTATTCATTCTTTATTTTCATTTACAGAATGTAGTTGTGCAGTAAAATTTGACGACATCTTTTTTGTTGCAACCGGTGTGATAGTAAATCCCCCTCCGTAAATTTGGCCCCAGTACTTATTTCCTAAGGAATGTTTAGTGAATTTTCCTCCCCGGACTGATTTTGGCCCCGTAAATTTGGCCCCCCCCCCCCTCCTCCGTAAATTTGGGTCCCCGGTCCTTATTTCCTAAGAAATGTCTAGTGAATTTGGCCCCCTCCGGATTGATTTTACTATTTAATTTACTGGTGTGTCTGTACGGTTCCTTCAATTAATTTTGTGTACTAAAGTAAAACCGAACTTAGTTATATTTATGTACGGAATAGAGCGCCGCTGTACTCGTAGAATTTGCCCACGAACAGAAAATGACTTCCAGTAAGCACTTCAGTGAAGAAGAAATATCATATTTTCTTCGATCTGGGAAGTACCCATCAGGATACACCAAAGAAAAAAAAAGAAAACTTACTGTGAAGGGAGGAGAAGGGTTTTTTCTTGCAAAAGGAGGACAAGTTGTTGCCTCGTCCGTTGAGAATTTTCTTGGAAAGAAGGGCCAGGGGCCTAAATTTCTCAGCGGACCGATTTACTATGAGGAGGGACCAAATTTACTGGATGGCAAGGCCTACGGCTTAATTGTCTGGGGGTCCAAATTTCCTAGGAAATAAAGAGCCGGGGCCAAAAATTACTAAGACAGGAGGGGAGGAGGGGGGGGGGGGAAGAAAGGGGCAAAATTTACTTTTACACTGGCCTCTCTGAAAGCACCTGTTCTATGATTTTTGCCTAAACCGGAAATTACTTTGATCTTTCCTTCCACGTGCCACTACATGCTCTAACAAGTTAATTTTACCAATCTCAAGGTTAGGAGAGGACATACCAGAGGAAGGAAAAGTGCATGAACTTTTCGATTACGCTTTCAAAAACACTTACTATAGAATGGTTTAATAGTGTTGTTATGATATGATGCAATCATTTAATTCCGGTCTTGATTATGTCTGTGTGGGTACTTGTTTGTGTGTTTGACGCCTACCACAAAACAACAATATTGTCAGCTCGGGATAGATCCTAAATAAAACCAAGGGTTAGGTTACCTAACCTAACCTAAATATAAACAAATGTCTGCAGGACGACGCGTCGTAATTTGCAGGTTCCTCTGTATACCTTTTCCGGGCTGACTGAGGATTCATGTCATACGTGATACATACAGTAGACAAGGTATGGTCTTTAAATGGGCATTATCGTCTTTGGTGTTGATGTCAAGCATAGTAGAGGCTCAATGTGAAGAGGATGAAGTGCTGTTTTAACAACTGCAAGTCTGTTATTATACTTTATATTTCCAAGTGTAATTTATTAGACAGCTATATAGTAAGTCACAAGTGTAATTTATTAGTTAGCTATATAGTGTGGCATAAGTGTAATTCATTAGTTAGCTATATAGTGTGTCACAAGGTAATGTTTATGGTATAAAATCACTTTTTGTCAGTAATAATAGGGGGTACAAATCTCGAAATTACATTCTAACAAGTTACAACCAAGTGTTAAGTTTGTGTCATATCTGGCGCAATGAAGTTGGTAGCTAGTTTGTTAATAGTTATGTTTAGAAAAATTCCGTGAAAACGTTGGTATGTAATAAGCAAAATGGGCGGCCTCAATATTGTTTTGCAGAAAAGAGCTGGTAAACAATATTTCCAGGAAATGCATTATATTTAGGTCTTTGTGGTACATAGATAGGACATGGTTCGTAGATATATGCTGTTGTTTGCAACGATGTCATACATATTAATAGGTAGACTGGTTTAGTGTAAATTTTGGAAATGCTTATATATTAACAAACACTACACGTGGCTGCTTTCTAGCTTTCATAATCGGTATAATATCAATGTTATTGAAATAAACTGTTAGCAGTGCTAATTGTGGTTTTGTCAGGAAGGGCTTGTTTGTGTTTCAAGGATTTTGTTTATTTGATGTTCCCGGAACCTATGCGGTCATGATGGTGTGTGTAAGTGTGTGTGTGTATGCGCGCGTGCGTGCTTGTGTGTGGGGTGTGTGTGGGTGTGGGTGTGTGCGTGAGGGTGTGTGTGTGTGTGTGTGTGTGTGTGAATGTGACGGCCAGCTCGTAAACGCAATATTTCAAAAACGATATACTGGATTCATGTCATATGTGGAGTACATATAGCCTATGGTCCGAAGATGTGCCTAATTGTTTTTGATGGTGATGTCATGCATATTAATGAGTGGGCGGGGATTAATGTAAAAATCTTGAAATGCTCATATTTCAACAACCGCATGTCTGTTTTGTTAGTGTTTACATGTATATTGTTAGTGTGTACATGTTCATGATGTAAAACGTTAAATTTGATTAATATGCGTAGTGGGCGGGATTAATAGGGCCTATGATTTTGCTGAAAAGAACTTGTAAACACGGTATCTCAAGAACGGTAAACTGGAGTCATGTCATATTTAGTACACAAGGTCTGTAGATGTGCCCTATTGTTGTTAGTGGTGATGTCATGTATCTTGAAATGTTCATTTTTTAACAACCACTTGTCTGTTTTGTTTCATATTTGGTACAAATATAGCTGGTGTGTACATGTTCATCACGTAAAAACGTGGAATTTCATTGGTATGCATGGTGGTCGAGGCTTAATATGCTTTTGCTGAAAAGAGCTTGTAAATACGATATCTCAAAAACTATGAACTGGGTTCACATCATGTGTGGTACACAGATAGCTCTTGATCTGTAGACGTGCCCTGTTGTGTATGGTGGTGATATGCATATTAATGAGTGGGCAGACCTTGATATAAAAATCTTGAAATGCTCTTATTTTGACAATCACATGTCTGTGTAGTTTCATGTGTGTTATAACAATTAGTGTGTATGTGTTCATTGTATAAAAACGTTGACTTTTATTAATATGCGAAGTGGACAGGGCTCAATATGACTTTGTAAGCAAAAAGCTTATCAACATCACCTCAAAAACTATGCACTGGATGTACGTTATGTGTGATACCATGGTGATACACAGATAGCTTATGGTCTGCAGATGTGCTCTAATGTTTTCGGTGGTGATTTCATGCATATAAATAAGTCGACGAGCTTAAGTAAAAATTTTGAAAATGTGACAAATAAGCAAGGGTATGTCCGTTTTGCGTCACATTGGGCATGATAATATTGTTGATTATACCTATGTTTTCAACAGATGTCATTAATATGCATGGTAGGCGTGGCTTAATGTGTACATGTACGGGTTAAAGGACGTACACACCATTCTGTATCTCATGCACAGTATATCGAATTTATGCATATGTCGTACGCAGATGGGTGATGGTCTGTACATATGATAAGAATTCTTATGTTGTGATAGTGATGTTATGAATATAAATGAGTAGGCGGGGTTTATTGGCAAATTCTTGAATTAAAATAAATAAGCAGCTGTTTTTGCATCATACTTGCTATTATAATGTTGTTAATTGTTGTGCAAATGCTAATGTTGTCAACATTTTTATTGATCTGCATGGTGGGTGTGGCTTATGAATAAATATCCTGGACCATATATTTCATAATATGCACTGACATGATGTCCAGTTAATACAAATTTTGCAAATCAATCAGCTTATGAAAAAAGTATCAGAAGCACAAAACCTTTTGGTTCTGGTTCCTTT
>JAIGNY010001989.1:12500-19753 GCA_020152595.1 Chiridota heheva
GACGATTCAGGCATAATTGAGATATATCTCAGGCAAATATCAGAAATTTTACATCTCTGCTCGACTTACAGACTAAGGGCCCCAGTATGATGTAAGCACAGGTCTGTGTAAGCATCATGCCCAGTCGGTGGTCGGAGGACAGTGGTTTAGATATTTAGCGGAGTCGGAAATGATTGAGATATATCTCTTCATTTAAAAAGTACATCAGATATTTTACATCTCTGCCCCACTATGTGCCGAAGTATGAAGTTACCGGCGGTCGGGAAATTTTTTATGTTTTCCCTCAAACTTCTAACTTTCTTAATATTTTCGAAGATTTTGCTCAAAATATCCAAACTTTTTTATTCCGATATTAGACTTTTTCCTCACAATTTCCGAAGTGTATCCTAAAATTCCAAAAGTTTTCCCCAAAATATCATCATCATCATCATTCATCATTATCATCATCATCATCATCATCATCATCATCATCATCATCATCATCATCATCATCATCATCATCATCATCATCATCATCATCATCATCATCATCATCATCATCATCATCATCATCATCATCATCATCATCATCATCATCATCATCATCATCATCATCATCATCATCATCATCATCATCATCATCATCATCATCATCATCATCATCATCATCATCATCATCATCATCATCATCATCATCATCATCATCATCATCATCATCATCATCATCATCATCATCATCATCATCATCATCATCATCATCATCATCATCATCATCATCATCATCATCATCATCATCATCATCATCATCATCATCATCATCATCATCATCATCATCATCATCATCATCATCATCATCATCATCATCATCATCATCATCATCATCATCATCAGCATCAGCATCAGCATCAGCATCATCAGCATCATCATCATCATCATCATCAGCATCATCATCATCATCATCATCATCATCATCATCATCATCATCATCATCATCATCATCATCATCATCATCATCATCATCATTCATCATCATCATCAGCAGCAGCAGCAGCAGCAGCAGCAGCAGCAGCAGCATCATCATCATCAGCATCAGCAGCAGCAGCATCATCATCAGCATCAGCAGCAGCAGCAGCAGCAGCAGCAGCATCATCAGCAGAGGTGGTTCTCTGGTGGAGGACCAGGGGCAAAGTCACCACAGAAGCTCTGCGGTCAGTCATTTTGAGGGCCTAATTTTTTTTTTACATATTGATGACATATTGATAAAATTTGACATATTTGTAAGGTATAGTACATGTGCATGCTTATGAGCCCAGGTACAATAATTGAGTCAATTTGGAAAAGAAGCATATGCAAAAAAATGCTTTAATATTTTTGAGTTTAATAAAATTTTACATATTTTCGAGGTATCCGTGCATTGAAAATTTGTTGACCGAAAAAGGGAGGGGGGGGGGGCGTTTGCACATCGACCCCCTTGGTGACGCCTGTGCCCCCGGTGACGCATATGCCCCTTCATTTCTGCCATGCCTGTTTCAATATTTTCCAAAATGTAATCATTTCTTCCGTAAGCAGTAACAAAATCACACAGCAAATTTACCAAACTCTAATAACCAGTTATTGGGATATATTGATAACAAACAAACAGAGGCAAAAACATAATCGCTATCCAACTTCGTTGGCAGAAGTAATAATCCAAAAGAAAAATTTGCATGATTTTGTCATGTGAGTAGTAAGAGAAGCTTAAACAGGTAGTAACCAATCAGGTGCCATTATTCCAGTCATGTGACTAATATGCAAATTAGGTGGAATACTGGCTCCTGATTGGTCATTACCTGTATAGGCTCCTCGGATGCCCCACTCCCTTCTTAGGCTCCTCCCACACGACCGTAGTTCGTCAAATCTTTTGGAGGGAAGGGATAAACACAATGTCATAATTCAATTTTCTCTTTCTTATTTTTATGGTGGCTCTTATAAGAGCCTTTGGCTTCTTTGTCGATCGGCCGATCGACCTGCTACTGTCCTCCTCCGGTGGCTCTCTGCTGTCCTTCCCCGATGGCTCCCTGGTCTTCACCTTTGTCGGTATCTTTCTTTGATTCTGCAGGGTCTCGTGTTCGTTTGCTATGTTAAAAGTAGCAAGGTGAAATGCCCATATGCCGCCCCAGCAGTGTGACACGTCTTGGTAAGCATGGACAATGGCTGCCGTAATTACATCGCCTTCTGTTTGATGAAACTCGTCTTTGAATGGTATTAAACAGTTGCATCTGTTTTCGAGGTATTGTATGATCGTAGTCAATAGGTCCAGGGCTCCATTTTCTCAAAAGTTGAAACATTACTTTGGCTAAGACTTCCCACTCTATAATGATGATGTGTTCGCTCTGAAACTCAGAATGAAAAGAACGGCGACGAGTGAACACACAATTACAATGACAGGATCGTCGCCTGCGTATTCGCTTATGATAGTAACAATGCTATCACGAAACGCTTAATACGACCCGGACAAGAATACAGGTACGACGTACGGACAGACATAACATCGACAACCAAGTCAATGTTCACGGCCTTTGACAACCAGTTGTGGTGCACTGGCGTGTCTACCCAACCCAGGCTTGAACCCAGGGCCTCGTGGTCTGTAAACATGTATGATAACCGCTACACCACGGTCAGTAGACAAGAATGAAAAGAACGGATCAAGTTTGCTCTATCTATGCTTTTTGGTTCGATCTCTTCGATCAATCAGAAGCCAGAAAGGTATGATGCCATTTGAACTGGTGGCGCTCTTTTGAAAACAAAATAAAGAAATAAATTTACAAAATAAAGAAATAATTTAAAAAAAAAATTAATAGATAAAATAAACAAAATAATATCTAAGAAAATAAATCAAAATAAAAAACACGACACAACAGAACAAGCATGGACGACAAGAACAAACATACAATAAAACGATAAGGAAATTAACACATCAAACGATAAAATATGGACGTTACAAACAATTATTGACGATACAAACGATAAATATTACAAACAATTATAAACGTTAAAAGAGCCTTTGGGTTTCTTTTTCTGCTGGTATCTCACATCAGCATGAAGCAGAAGGGGCACTTGCAGTGCTGGTGTTGCGTATGTGTCCCTGCCGATCGGCTTGCTTCTGATTCTTTGGTTTTTGCTTGTTCTTCGGTCTTTGCTTGTTCTTTGGTCTTTTATTGTTCTTCGTCCTCCTCTAGTGTTGGTGGCCAGTCGTCAGCCACGATGAAGTCTTCGGCCGCTGCGGCTAGCACGCGGACCCACTCGCCGCTGGAAAGGACGAGCTCCTCGTCCTCGTCCTCCTCCATCTCTCTCTGTACCGTGGTGACTTTAAAGGGTGGTTTATCATCCTCGTCACAATCGATTGCAGAGTCTGTTGTTGAGCTCTGTGAACTCGGTGAAAAACCTGCGATCATAGCGTCGAAGTCCAACTCTTCGCTATTTCTTTCTAGCCAGCCCTCTCGGTCCTCCATGTACACCTCTACCGGAAAGTAGCCATAATGCTCGTAAATAGATCTAACAGAGCGAATGATTGAAAATTATCAAAGTTAGTACTTTTATTCTGTCTGCAAATAATACTCACCATGCTATGATTGGTTAGACAGACACGTGGATGTTTACTTACCCCTTCCCCCTCCCTTTTCCTTTCTATCACGCCTGCCAGTTACAGACAGACACTTGACCTAGATATCACGCTTGGCTGTCGTGCGGTAGTTGTCAAACTTCTACGGTAGCGTATACGGTAGCCTCGAAGTCTTTTTGAATGTCTTTAAATTCATTTTTTCTCTTTTTTGAATATTTATATGCGAGGGTAAAGTACCTGCTCCAGCCAACGCAGTGGTACCGTAGGAGTCATGCAATGATTTTGTACTCCTTCCGCCCTCATATTTTTCTTCAAACTTTCTCTCAATGCCAGAAAATAAGACGCAGCTTATAAGGAATAACAATGACAAACATATTTAATGTTCATCCAGAGGGTTCTCCTTCTTCTTTGGTGTTTTAGATGATGATTGGTATGTCCAGTTTTAAATTTACCTTGCGTCTTTTTAACAAGGTGGGAGGTGGCGACGACGACGGTGAACGGAGACTTTTCTTCGCTTTTGAATGTTCTGCTTCCATCTGTTCGCACAATTCGTCCATGTTACGGGGAGTTTTCTCCAAGATGGGTACTTTGACCTGTGCTTTCAAATGTTATATCGCAAATAGTCCTTTTATGCTCGCCAGTTTGTACCATTGGTCTAAGTTGAAGGAAATCCCCTTTTCTCCGGGTATGACAGTCCATTGACGGGTTTTATGTCCGTTCGGGTCGCTGATTGTTTGCATTGCGTTGTCGTACTGGCGTATGTACACGAGAATGTTTTCACCTTCTGCGGTCAGACCAATGTAAATCTGTTTTCCCAGAAGCAAACGTAACTTTTTAGGGTGTGACGGACCGCTCATGTGACGGGCTCCGTTGACATTAAACGTATGGTAATGCAAGGCTATTTCAGATACCATGTTTTTGTTCTTACAGAGTTCATCCCAAGCGCCTTCTTCCATGGCGATGCCTTGAGCCGTAACTCTTGGTTTTGTACAGGGGTTGGTTTTGGCATACTTGCTGAGATGTACATATTTGATGCTTTCAAACTGCGTTGTAGACACGTACATCTGCATTTTTAAAGCTCTCTTCAACGGTAAGTTGTCGGGACTCGAAGGAGGTGATAAGGATCGCATTTCTCCCGTATGTTTGTTATGGTAGTACACGTTATCGTTCCTCTCGTTTACTTTATTCCAACTGGTTTAAGCCAAGGTGATGTGTCTTTCTCGAAGAGTTGTGAAAGAATGGTAGGTGTTTTTGAATTCGGGCATTTTTAAAACTTTTTTAGTAGAGGGCGCTAGTCAATTATCAGCGGATGACATTCTGCTTCATTCCAATCAAAAGATATATATTTTGAGGTGTTACACATATCCGTAGAGGATACGTGTTTTATCGCTTTTTTGGTCTTTACGTCTTCTTCTTCTTCGTCTTTTAAAATACATACTTGACGAAAACTCTCAGGACGTGCTAAAATCATCCATTGTTCGGGTGTGAGAGCAATACTCTCTTGCTGGGTACTTCACCGATAGAAGGAACGTTGCTGTGCTTTCTGATGTGTACATAGAGATTGTCTTTGAACAAAAAAATCGTGACATAAGTATGCGGTCCGAGCACCAGTTTCAGCTTTTCTCCCGAATGGATGCGATATGGTACTGTCCTTTAATTTCTTGAGTGTGTCCGTTACCAGATGAGCTCGACGAGTTATCACGGCCCACTACTCGAGTGTGAGGGTAATACCTTTTTTGGTTACCACGGGTGTCGTTCCGACATTAGAGTGTGTAAAATACTGCCGTACGTAAACGTAAAACTTTCCGTTGAAGCCAGAGACGGCGAGGTAGCGTTCTCCTCCAAAAGCAGGAGCTTGCTTGTCTTATGTGCCGGCACGAACATCGGTTAATTCTCGAGAAGTGATTGCTTCCATGTCTGAGTTTTGACTGTTTTTATAACTTTTTTAAAACAATATTTGTACAACAACATGCGCCCTCTAGTAAAATAAAACAATTAACTACTTTTGTCAAAGTCTGTCGTTCCGACAAGGAGACGAGTGTTCCGTTTCGGCTTTGGTTATTTCTGATGACTTATCAATGCTTTTGGTATAAAGAGCGTTAATAAAAGAACATCTTACGAATCAATTAAGCGAACATCTTAACCATAATGTTGAAGTACAAATGTCGAGTTGTCGACGCACGAGGGAGTTCAAACGCGAATCACTTAACCTAGAAGAATTGCTCCGACGACTGCTGCTCCAACGACTGCTGTTACGGTTACTACTAGTAGGTGTCGATCGGGTTCTTTTCCTGAACGGTAATTTCATCCCTTTTCGGCCACGAGTCGGACGAGATGGTTTCTTCTTCGTATCTTTCGTGGTAATGACAGTTCGTGTTCGTGCCGTACGGTTTATAAGCCTTTTCCTACGTCCTCTTTGTCCTGCTCTTCCTATCTGTTGGGAAAATGCCTCTTTGGCACGAGTCATGGCTTTTCGTTTCATACGTCGACCTGCTTCTCTCGCTCTGCGAGCGGCTGATCGTTTGATGTTTCCTCCGGCCATAGCGTCTCCTAGAATACCGGCTCCCGTGGTCAAATCCTGTTTTCCAACTTCTTTACCTAAACTCACGGCTTCTTTCTTGAGGAACGGTATGGTTATTCTAAACAATCCCGAAGGCATTCTGCCGAGACCGTAGCCTCGTTGATTTCCCGGCCCGATAAACATGGGTATACGTCCGTCGGCCGTGATGTTTGATCTTCTTCGTATCGAGCGGTAATGAATAGTACGATGTTTGCGGAAACATTATATATCCCAACAAGGAACGTCGTTGACGAAAATGCAGCCTGACGATCAATCTTCCTGTGTGAATGGTATTTTTTGCCCCGTTTCGTCACGGATAACGATTTCGATGGAATCGATAGGATTTCGGTTAACGGGATAATAGGCGATGATTGGTGGTGCCACATCGACGGCTTGACCCCAAAAGTTTGATAACGGCACCCCAAAATGTTGGAACAATGGCACTTCTTGATCATCTACGGTTTAAAGAGTGATGATGTCTGTTTACACAAACAGGTGTTCGATATTCTCCGTCTTCCAAGGGCAAGGTTAATGGGTGGTTATGGTATTCTGTGTAAATTTGCAAGGATCCTCACATCCGAAACTCTGACAGATTTTTCCACGGAATGCTACAACGTGTCCACTATTTGCTCGCATTCTCACATGTCCCTTTATAAAATAAGAAGAAGGGGAGGGGGGGGTCCGTCCGGCATTAAGCATATTTTGGTTTGAATCAGGCAAGTAATTTTCTGCGAAAAGCGATGCAAAAGTCACTTCCCAAGGGCAAGTTGACCTTTTTTCATTTGTCGTTCCTGCCGCCCGATAAAAAAACATTGACTCGTCTCGTTGCAGATTTAAAACCACGCATAAGGGTAGGTAAAACTCGCTAAACTGACTTTTCCATGTGCCATTGAGATGTAGGGTCTCGGAAAGAATGTTTCGAAACCTGTCACTGTGTTTTTGATACACGTTTATAGAGCCATTGCTCGGCAGAGTCACGTAAAACGAATTAGCCGGTAGCGTCTCAAAACAATAATGAAAAGTACGACGTCGACGGTTGCAATATATCTCCCTACAAGGAAGGTTGTTGACGAAAATGCAATCTGACGACCAACTCCCTGTCGAATGGTATTT
>JAIGNY010001990.1:0-20147 GCA_020152595.1 Chiridota heheva
CAGCGCAGAAAATGCCGCTTCCAGTGCCGTAAACCACGAAGATGCAACTTGCACCGACAGCAGGGAAAATGACACTTCCAATGCCGTCAACCACAAAGATTAATCTAGCACTGGCAGCTCAGAAAATGCCTCTTACAGTGTCATCGACAACAAGGATGCAACTCGCACCGACAGCTCAGATAATGCCGCTTTCAGTGCCGTCAACCAGAAAAATGCATCTTGCACTGAAAGCACAGAAAATGCCTCCTCCAGTATTATTAACAACAAGGATGCAACTTGCACGGAGAGCGCACAACATTTCGCTTCTAATGCCGTTGACCACGAGGATGCAATTCTATTGATAGGTCAGAAAATGTCGCTTTCAGTGCCAATGGCAATAAGTATGCGACTCAGTCTGATAGCATCACTCTGTCCTTCGCCTTCGATGCAGTTGACGACTCAAACAAGCCAAAAGCAAAGCTTCCACCACATTTGGCGGCAAGGCTCCAGAAGCGAAAGAAGGCTGGTATGTCCAAGGGAGATTTGGAGCAGAAGATGGCAAAAGCGGAAGAACTACGCAAGGTAAAGGACGCACGGATGACAACTCCCTTCGTATTTCATATGTCATTGAAGATTATAACTCTATTTGTATAATTTATGACTTTTGAATGACTCGATCTTTCATTGACAAATAGAACACGTCTGTATTCTAAGGTGTTAGTTCTTTGAACGTCTAGTAATGGTTCTTATAACTTCCAAACTGTCCTGTCTCAATTTCCGCAAAATTAGTGTTAACGTAGAGTGTTCAACATCAGTGGAAGGAACTTGAGATGTAAATTGTAATATTTGAAAAATTCATATGACTAACGAAACAGCAATCTGTTAACGAATTTTCTTTAAACAACTGGTGAATGACAAAAGAGAGCAAACTAGTGGAAGATTATTATGTATTTTGTTTTATGTTTTCAATTTTAGGCTCAAAGGGGGTGCCTTTGCGTCAAAGTCAAGAGGATGCAACTCCCAAAGAGAGCGCAGAAAATGCTTCCAGTGCCGTTAGCCACGAGCATGCAGCTCGCACCGACAGCACAGAAAATGCTGCTTCCAGTGCCGTCAACCACAAAGATGCAACTTGCTCCGAAAGCAGAGAAACTGCCGCTTTTAATGCCGCCAACCACAAAGCACTGACAGCTCGGATATTGCTTCTTCCAGTGCCATCAACAACGAGGATGCAACTCGCACCGACAGCTCAGATAATGCCGCTTCCAGTGCTGTCAACCAGAAAGATGCATCTCGCACTGAAAGCTAAAAGCGGGGTAGGGAATTGGGGTGGGGATGCGGGATGGGGTAAGCGGTTGTGGGGAAGCGTAATGGGGAAGCGTGGATGGGGAAACGGGATGAGGAAGTGAGTGGAAAAGTGAGTTTAGGAAGCAGGGTGAAGAATGGGTATGGGGAAGCGGGGTGGGGAATCGGGGTTGTGGAAGCGTGGATGGGAAAGGGGGTGTGGAAGCCGGGTGGGGAAGCGGGGTGTGGAAGCGGGGTGGGGAAGCGGGACGGGGAAGCGGGTGGGGAATCGGGGTTGTAAAAGTGGGGATGGGGAATCGGGTTTGGGAACGCGGAGGTGATCTGATTTGATTTCTGTCCAAGCAAACCTATACATAGGCGGGGAAAGAATTTTTTGTTGGGGGAGGGAGAAGGTGTGGGGGTCACACACACATACTAGCACTAGCATCCCTGGAAATCTTATATATCTAATTTGAAACTTCAGTTTTCGGAATTGCGGAAATGAACCAACAAAATTCTTTTAGTTTTTAATATAACAGAGACCTGCTAAAAGTCTGTAACTTTTATGACACCTTAATCTGAACGCATCAATTATATAAATAATTTGGGAAAAAGCCACTAAGGACAGCTAAATGTTCCTTCAGTACTGAAAGTCATGACAGGTGAAAAAAACTCTGAAACCATTCAAATAACATTTTATCACCTGCTATTTTTGTATTCTCGAGTTAAAAACTCAACAAAGCGTCACAATGTTTGTACATTACTGTTTGGATAAGAAAAACAAACATCCACGCTATCCATATAGAATTGACTGTATGTAGGTCATGTCTAGTAGATATTAGGACGTGGATAAATCATGACTGACAATCTATTCACCTTCAGTTTATATACAACTGGGACAAATATGATCGGCACTACGTCCAATTCATTCATCCCCTTATACTCTTTACCATTTGTCATGTTTAAGAAGCGTCAGGTCGGAAGTTGGGATTTTCAATGTCGTTGGGTGCGATTCCTGAAGTTGAGCACCTTTTCATGTAATGGAAATCTAAATATAATGAAGTTTGCTGGGGGTGGGTGCGTTTCTGGAAGTTGAACCCGTTTCATGTGATCATATAACAACGTTTGCTGAGTTGAGATGCGTTTCCTGAAATTGGACCCCTTTTCATGTGATGTAGAACTAAATATAACAAAGTTTGCTGAGACTGGGGTGCGTTTCATAAAGTTGAGCCCCTTTTCATGTGATATATAATTAAATATAACAAAGTTTGCTGAGGATGGGATGCGTTTCATGAAGTTAAGCCCCTTTTCATGTGATGTAGAATTAAATATAACAAAGTTTGCTGAGACTGGGGTGCGTTTCCTGAAGTTCAGCTTTTTGTCGTGTGATGTAGAACTAAAGATGACAAAACTTGTTGAGGTGGGGCGTTTTCTGAGGTTGAGCCTCTTTTCAAGTGATGTAGAATTAAATATAACAAAGTTTGCTGATAGTGGGGTGCATTTCATGAAGTTGAGCTCCTTTTCATGTAATGTAAAACTAAATATTACAAAGTTTGCTGAGGGATGGGTGCGTTTCCTGAAGTTGAGCCCCTTGTCATGTAATGTTGAACTAAAGATGACAAAGTTTGTTGGGGTGGGTGCGTTTCCTGAAATTAATCCCCTTTCCATGGGATGTATAACTAAATATTACAACGTTTATTAGCAGTTAGGGGTGGGTGCGTTTCCTGAAGTTAAGGCTCTTTTCACGTGATATAGAAGTAAATTTAACAAAGTTTGCTGAAGGTGGGGTGCGTTTTCTGAAGTTGTGTTCATTTTCATGTAATGTAGCACTAAATACAACAAAGTTTCCTGAAACTGGGATGCGTTTCATGAAGTTGAGCCCCATTTCATGTAATGTAGGACTAAATATAACAAAGTTTGCTCTGCGTGGGGTGCTTTTCCTGACGTTCAGCCCGTTTTCATATGATGTATACCGAAATATAACAAAGTTTGTTGAGGGTTGGGTGCATTTACCAAAGGTTGAACTACCTTTCATGTGATGTAGAACTAAATATAGCAATGTTTTCTGAAGGTTTGGTACGTTTCCTGAGTAGAACCACTTTTTATGTGATGTAGGACTAAATTGTTATAAAGGTCAGGTGTTAAAAGTTGAGAATGATGTACAACAAATTTATAAAGTTTGCTGAGGGTGGGGTGTATTTCATGAAGTTGAGCCCTATTTATTTTATTTGATGTAGAACTTATTATATCAAAAGAAAATGAGAGTTGGGTGCCATTTCTTAAAAGTGAGCTTCCTTTCATGTGATATAGAAATAAATATAGCAAAATTAGCTGAAGATTGGGTGCTTTGAAAGTTGAGATTCCTTTCATGTGATGTAGAGCTAAATATAACAAAGTTTGCTGAGAATTGGGTGCATTTTCTGAAATGTGAACTTCCTTTAATGTGATGTACAACTAAATATAACAAAGTTTGCTGAGGGTGGGGTGCGTTTCATGAATTTGAGTCCCGTTTCATGTGATGTAGAACTAAATATAACAAAGTTTGTTGGAGGTGGGTGCGTTTCCTGAAGTTGAGCTCCTTTTCATGTGTTGTAGAACTAAATATGACAAAGTTTGTTCCGGCTTGTGCGCGTTTCTTGCAGGTTAAGACGTATTATGTGATGAAAAACTAAATATATCAAAGTTTGCTGCGGGTTGGGTGCGTTTCCTAAAGTTAAGACCTTTTCATGTGATGAACTTAAGAACTAAATCTATCAAAGTTTGCTGCGGGTTGGATGTGTTTGCTGCAAGTTAACTTGAAGATGATTTCGTGTGATGAAGAACTAAGTATATCAAAGTTTGCTGAGGGAGGGTTGGGTGCGTTTCATGAAGCTAAGACCTTTATATGTGATGAAAACTACATATATCAAACAGTCTGGGAGAATCCTGGACTTTTGGTGTAATAAGAAAATACACCAAAACTTGGAGCTTTGTATTCATTAAGATCCATGAAGGCCGCCATTTTAACTTGTGATAACGTTATGTCAATGGAATTTTTACTAAGAGAACGGTAGTATTTGTGTAATGTAACGTATGATGCATGTACACGGTATCAGCGATAACTAAGCTAACACAGAATTATGTTTCGAGAGGGCTGTTCAAAAGGTCAGCGTCATGACAACGGAAGTTTTTTTAATTTTATCGCGAAGTCCATTATTTTATCGCGAAGTCCATTATGAAATTGAAAAGTCCTCGGTAAAATCAAATGATTATTCATTTGGTATCGATTTCTCCTTTCAAAATACCCCCGCGTTCTAATTAAAAATCCCCATTGACTTAACGTTATCACTAGTTAAAACAGCGGCCTCCAGGGACGGTATAATGAATACGGCGCTCCAAGTTTTGCTGTATTTATTATTACACCAAAGTCCAGGATTCTCCCCTACTGTTAAAGTTTGCTGCGTGTTGGGTGCGTTTCAAAAGCTAAGACCGTTATATGTGATGAAGAACTAAATATATCAAACAGTCAGGGAGAATTCTGGACTTTTGGTGTAATAAGAAAATACACCAAAACTTGGAGCTTCGTATTCATTAAGGTCCATGGAGGCCGCCATTTTAATTTGTGATAATGTTATGTCAATACAAATTTTACTAAGAGAACGGTAGTATTTGTGTAATGTAACGTATGATGCACATACACGGTATCAGCGATGATTAAGCCAACACAGAATTATGTTTCGAGAGGGTCGTTCAAAAGGTCAGCGTCATGACAACGGAAGTCTTTTTTTATTTCATCGCGAAGTCCATTATGAAATTGAAAAGTCCGCGGTAAAATTAAATGATTATTCATTTGGTATCGATTTCTCCTTTCAAAATACGCCCGCGTTCTAATTTAAAATCCCCATTGACTTAAGGTTATCACTAGTTAAAATGGCGGCTCCCATGGATCGTATAATGAATACGAAGCTCCAAGTTTTGGTGTATTTATTATTACACCAAAGGTCCAGGATTCTCCCCTACTGTTAAACTTTGCTGCGTGTTGGGTGCGTTTCCTGATAATTAAGGCCTTTTTATGTGATGTAGAACTCAATATATAAAAGTATGCGGCGTGTTGGGAGCGTTCCTGAAAATTAAGACCTTTTTATGTAATGAAGCACTAAATATATCAAAGTTTGCTCCAGGTTGGGTGCGTTTCCTGCAAGTTAAGACCTTTTTATGTGATGTAGAACCCAATATATAAAAGTTTGCGGCGTGTTGGGTGCGTTTCCTGCAAGTTAAGACCTTTTCATGTGATGAAGAACTAAATATATCAAAGTTTGCTGAGGGTTGGGTACGCTGCAAGTTAAGACCTTTTTATGTGATGAAGAACTAAATATATCAAAGTTTGCTCCTGGTTGGGTGCGTTTCCTGAAGTTGAGCCCCGTTTCATGTGATGTAGAAGTAGATATAACAAAGTTTGCTCCGGGTTGGGTGCGTTTCCTGAAGTTGAGCCCCGTTTCATGTGATGTAGGAGTAGATATAACAAAGTTTGCTCCGGGTTGGGTGCGTTTTCTGAAGTTGAGCCCCGTTTCATGTGATGTAGGAGTAGATATAACAAAGTTTGTTGGGGGTTGGTGCGTTTCCGGAAGTTGGGCCGTTTTTCATGTGTAGTAGAACTAAATATAACAAAGTTCTCTCCGGGTTGGGTGCGTTTTATGCAGGTTAAGATCTTTTTATGTGATGAAGAACTAAATATATCAAAGTTTGCTGCGTGTTAGGTGCGCTGCAAGTTAAGACCTTTTCATTTGACGAAGAACTAAATTTATCAAAGTATGCTTCGGGTTGGGTGCGTTTCCTGAAAGTTAAAACTTTTGATGTAATGAAACACTAATTATATCAAAGTTTGCTTCGGGTTGGGTGCGTTTCCTGAAAGTTAAGAGCTTTTCATGTGATGAAGAACTAAATGTATTAAAGTTTGCTTGGGTTTGGGTACGTTTCCTGAAATTGAGAACCTTTTTTATGCGATATAAAATTAAATATAAGTTTGCTGCGAGGTTGGGTGCGTTTTCTGAAGTTAAGACATTTCATTGATGAAGAACGAAATATATCAAAGTGAACATATATAGGTCCTAATAATGCGTAAAACATAAGTCAACAAATATTTTTGTTACAAACTGAAAGTAAATTATTTAAATTACATTTTTATTTGAAAGTTGTCTTTTATTTGATTTTAATTACATGATTTAACAACTTCAACTTGGAAGTTTATGCTCCAGAAAACAATTCAAATTTGCTAAAAGAAATCTGTCTTTGCCATCAGTTTCAATGACTGACAGACCGAGATCATACTCTGATACTAGAAAAATTCAAATTAAAAACTTGCATAAGTTTATAAAGATTTTATTTTCCCCACCCATTCATTCATAAACTACAAACTTAAATCAAAACCTTTGATCAGACACAACTTGAAAACTGAAGTGCTATTTTCAAAAACTCATCTGCTCAGATATTAGAACTTATAAATTTGGTAATTGCAGGGGCAAAGCGACATGTTTTTCCAGCATTATATAACTGTATATTATAATTTGTGAGAAAAATTTGAGCTTGCAAATGACATATTTACCTTAAAAATAATTGTAATTAACAATACATTCCTTAGAGAGGGGACCAAGTCGGTAATTTTATAACAGGGACCGCGGAGCAATTTTTAAAGTGGTGGGAAGGGGGGGGAGGAGTAGGGCTGAAGAAATACATGTCAAAAATATAAATCATAATGACATTCATATTTGAAGACTAACTCCCAATCATAGTGGCATGGGCGTAGGAAGCATCACCTAGCAGGGCAGGGCAGGAAGGGGGGGGAGGGAAGGGGAGGGGAGAACCGAAGCATTTCCACAAGTGGAAAAATTGCACTAGTAGAGCTTACATTAATTTCCATCATTTTTGGGAAATTCATCGACAATTTTGTTAAATTATAGGCAATTGTCTTCATTTTTTGAAAAATTTCTGCTGCTGCTAATCAAAAAATCTCCTTCAATGTTTAAAAAAATTTCTTCATTTTCTGGCCATTTTCTGAATATTTTAATGAATTGTATGTCAAATTAAGGATATACTTTTCGATTTAAGGGAAATTTCGTTCATTTTTGGGTACTCAATTTTCTTTAATATTTTGGTGAATAATTTTTTATTTTTTGTGAATTTTCCTTTATTGTCGGGAAATTTCCTGCATTTTCAGGTACTTTTCTAAATATTTCGGTGAAGTTATTGTTTGTTATTTGAAGAAAAATCATTTCGTTGTGCAATTTTCTTAAATTTTGGGAAATTATCGACAATTTAGGAAATTTTGTTAAATTATAGGCAGTTGTCCTCATTTTTGAAAAATTTTTTCATTTTGGATCCATTTTTTTAATTAATGGGAAGATTTTCTTCATTTCGAGCCATTTTTGGCCGGACATTTAATTCAATTTTAGACAATTTTTTATGGATTCTGATGAAATATTTGTCAAATTTCGAAAAATATGTAGACAATTTTGACCAAAATTACAAATAATTTTACTAATCATACTTATTCTTCAATTTCTATTTTTGGGCACTTTTTTTAATTTTTCGGTGAATTGTTTGTCAATTTAAGAAAACTTTTGTTCAGTTTCAGTGTGCAAATTTTTTAACTTTCGGGAAATTTAGGGCACATCCCTTAGATTCAACCAAAAATTTCAGGGAAATTTCATTCATTTATCTGTTTATAGACAATTGTTTTCATTTTTGGAAAATTTCTACATTTTTGGGGCTATTTTCTTCAATTAATGGGAAATTGCCACCATTTTGGGGCCATTTTTTTCAATTTTTGGGACCAAGTTTTCTTCATTTTAGATAATTGTTTTGGGGAGAATTTTAACAAAAGGATTGTTCTTCAATTTCGGGAAATTTTCTACAATTTTAGAGAATTTCGTTTCTTCTTCGGCCACTTTCCTTAAAATTTCGGTGAACTTTTTGTCAATTTTAGGGAAATTTCGTAACTTTACCTCCCAACCGGATAAACCAGGAAGGTGGAATCCTCTTAGGCAATATTTTTTTTTTGGTTGGTCAATGTTGATTAACACGTCTCTTTAGAATTTCATTTGAAATTTTACACGAAGGTTTTTACAGAAACATAAATTACCAGTGTGGTTTGAGCTTGGTTCAAAAGTACACTAAGTAACTCAAGTCGGAATTATTCTCAAAATTAATAGTCTGTATATTCTCGATAATTTAGGTTTTCAGTCAGGTGATCAAGTCACATGACTTTAATCTCTTCTCCAAGTGTCAGGTAGCACAGTAATAATTAGGTATTATTGCGCCAGCCCAAAATGAGTACCTCAGAGACAAGGCTAATACAAATATTTTCCAGAGGTGCCATTTATGGAACAGGAGGCTGAGAAATTGCAAATTTCAGGAATAGAATAGAAAATAGATAAGTCTTTATTATGCATATCCAAATTTGACGAAATCTACCTCAGAAAAAAAGGTTCATGGGGAACTATTTTACCATAGACCATACCAAAATTTGAGTGATTTAGTGAGGGTGTACAATACCTCTTCACTTCGGCCTAAACAAATTTTGTCCAAATCCTCATTCAAGATATACAAGATAGATCTTTTTTGAAAACATCACGAAACATCCCCAACTGTTTCGCATTCTGGTACAAAAAGGACCCTGAACTTGACTCTTTCATCATAGGTTTCAATGGAGCAAATAATTAGTTCTGTGCAACCTATAGTGAGACTGGGTATATGCACAATACATGCACTTTTAGAAAGAAAGTGTGGCAATTCAAAATATTTGATAGAAATTTTATCAAATAAACAAAAAAAGTGATGTTTCTGTCCCAGATGACCAACATTAAGGTAAAAATGGGATAATTTATTGGTCCCCTTGATCAATCCGCAAATGTTGGCAGGTTACACGATAAGGTAGCTTGCATGTTCAAGGCCTAAGTCTGCAAAGTTAAAGGGAGGGGAGCAGTTTTCTGTGATTTTAAGACTTTTAAAGAGCTTTCTTGTATGAAAATAGTCATTTCCTGTGAGAAAGTGACCTTAGATTCCATTGGAAGTAGGGGCGTGTCTAGCTTTTCATTTTTATGGGGGAGGGGGTTAAGCCTCTATAAATTTATTCAGGGCCCCTGACACATGTTTAAGATTAGGGGCCAGGACAGAGGTGTAGGAAGTTAGGGGCCTCCTCTCCCTAAAATGGTTTCTGCATTTGTAACGCTGCTGATTATCCTTCGACGACGACGACGACGAGTGAACACACAATTACAACGAAGGGGTCGTCGCCTGCGTATTCAGTTATGATAGTACCAATGCTATTACGAAACGCTTAATACGACCCGGATGAGAACACAGGTACGACGTACGGACAGACATATCATCAACAACCAAGTCAATGACCACGACCTTTGATAACCAGTTGTGGTGCACTGGCGTGTCTACCCAAGCCAGGCTTGAACCCAGGGCTCGTGGTCTGTAAACATGTATGATAACCGCTACAGTAGGTATATTGATTATTCTTGAATACTAGCAGCGCTTTATAAGTAACCAGTACTCAGTTGATTAAGATTAAGATTCTTCCAGGTTGCATGCTTGTTGCAGTTGGGAGGATAAATTATTATTAACAGATAAAATTGCCAACATTTGCTTAAATTTTTCGAAATTGACAGTGATTTTACGAAAATTGAAAAAAATGAAATCATGATGGAAATTGAACTATAGGCCTAAATGCCGGAAATTGCAGGAAAATTTAACGAAAATGAAGAAAACTTAACAAAAAGTGAAGGAAGTATGAAATTTGAAGTTTATTTACTCTTTCGACCCCATCCGAAGTTTGAGATTATAACGTACTATACAAATAATATACAGTAAAAATAGTATACAGTAAAAAAGTTAACAAAAACAATAAACAGCAGAATAACAGCAGAATAAACCAATACTAAAAAAATATATAAAAATAAAATTTTATATTTAAAATATATATATATATATTTATATATATATATATATATATATATATATATATATATATATATATATATATATATATATATATATATATATATATATATATATATATATATATATATATATATATATATATATATATATATATATATATATATATATATATATATATATATATATATATATATATATATACATTAAAAGTAAAGAAATCTACCTAAATTTTCTTTAAAATTTACAACGGTTCTTAAGAGTGTTGATATTATGTGAGATAAGTAGTTGTGAAATTTTGAAAAACTTTGGTCATTTTAAGAAACGAGCCAAGCCAACTTGTCTTGATTCATTAAATTCAGTACATGGAAATAGATAGTGGAACTCATCACCGTACCTCAATCGAGTTACATAAAGTACACATTTTATCTTCCTGAGATTCCCTATAATTAATGTTATTTGGAATCTTAAAATTTCTACAAAGAAATCTAGTAAAAATAATTCTGTCAGATTTGTTTAATCTGTTAACAGGTTGAGGTAAAATTCAAAATTCAAATGCAGTTTTAAACAAACGATAGCTTAGGCATAATGAATTGGCATTTATATCAGCATGCCATGACTGAACTGTAGTGTCATAAAGTACTTGTTTCAGTTGTGTTCTAGCATTTGTGGGATTAATATTGACCCAATTTTTCTAAGCCTCTTCAGTTGATTATGTATTCAAATTTGTGAAGCCATTTGAATTTTGTTTTAGAGTACAAGCTAATTGGAGTAATTTAAATGCATACTTAGATTCTCTATTCTTGTAATGATATTACACCAAAAGTTAATCATTCTGCAGTAAACAATATTTGATAACTGTAGAGATCCAGTTTCACCAAATAGCATAGAATTGGGTGTCCACTTTTTAACTTTAAGTATAATTCTAAAAAAAATTATGTAAAAGATCTCAACATGAGAAGAGTCTTCATAACCCTAGATCTCACAACTAGTAAAATTGGAAGCACTGTGCTATTAAATAGTTCTAAACTTAGATCAATGGATAAATGAAGTTTACCGATTTTACTAAGTAGCGTAAACATGATATTCCTAGCCTGGGTGTTTTGTTTATTGATTGCTTTCTTAAAGTCCCATTATAATTGAATTTAATACCTAAGTAATTGAAATCATAATATTTCAAGTATATCATTACCAAATTTACTAAGCTCAGGCTTATTTCTGACTTTTCCTCCTGAAAAACTAACGACCTTAGTTTTAGAGCTATTAACTTTCAAGTTCCAAAGGTTGCAGTAACTATATAGTGCATTTAATGATAACTGCAGTTTCTTATCAGTTTGTGCAAGTAACATTGTGTCATATGCATATAGTTAAACAAATAAGTTAATCAAATTTCTACAGCCTTATTACTCAAGTGTTTGATTATGTCATTTTTTAAGATACCAAGTCCTGCACAACCGAATGGTATCATGTGACGTTCCAAATCATTAAGGAAAATTGAAAAAAGTAGTGACGAAAGATTTTCTCCTTGTCTGACTCCAATACAAGAACTAAAGAAGTTATATTTGCATCCATTTTGATCAATACGAGATTTAGCTGTTTCATAAAGACTTTGTATAAGAAGATTTTACCATTAATACCATTACTTAGTAGTTTATTCTACAAGTGGATTCTATTAAATTTTATCAAAGGCCTTCTCGTAGTCCACAAAGGCACAATAAAGTTTCTTTTTCTTGGCAAGATAATGGTCAATAATTAAATGTTAGGAAAATAAATGATCACATGTTGAATACCTACTCCTAAAGCCAGCTTGTTCTTCCCCAATAGAACCAATGTTATCAAGGTATTCAGAGAGTCTATAATTAATTGCTGAAGGAAAATGTTTACCCAAGCAACTTAATATGGTTAGTTTTCTATAGTTACTATAGATCATGATATCTTCCCTTATTTTTATACATAGGGACAATAATTCCTATGGTCCAATCACAAAGGAATATTAGCGGTAACTAAAACAAGATTAAAAAGGTCAGATCAACCACAGAAGGTGGACAGTTTTTCAGGAACTAATTTTTAATGAAATCATCACCACACGCTTTATAGTTCTTAAGTTTATTTCGCATAGAGTCTATTTCTTCTGAGGTGAAAAGATCATTTATATATTCATTTTCTTGTTCACTATGATTAAAATCATAAACAGTGTCAATAGAGTCCTTTCTTCTAATGGATTTTAATGATTTGAAATAGTTAGACATATCTTATAATAATAACGGAATAATCGTATTCATACCATAATGCTACTTTACTGTGATAATGTTCCAATAATCTTTACAGTTATTACCCTGGATTTCTAACTGGGCCTTAACTCTCCAGAAAAGATATTTATTCCGTACATTTTTAAATCCGTTTTTGTAGCCAACAGGAGTTCATCGGGCTTCCTTAAACACTGAGAAACTTGTCGACCTGTATTCCTTTCTTGCATCATGACAGCTGGGTTTACTCAAATGAAGTTTATTTTCGTCTTGGATTACTAGGTTCACTAACTTGTGTTTGTACTATAGCAGGATGTAGTAAGATGTTGCACACTTCCTTGTATACTTCTCATCTATGCTCACATTCTTTTTGTTCAGGCCTTTATCTCTAGTTGTGACGCATCCCGGTAACCACTTGCCATTGTTCTTCCATCTTGACTTTGTTTATCATAATTTATGGATTGACCTGAAAATTTGCTGAAAATTGATTAAAACTATTAGTTTCCTAAAAATGATAATAAAATTTAAAGAAAATAAACCCAATTTGTATCTTGCGAGTTTTTCCGCAACGTGAAAACTGGCCAAAAAAAGCGTTGGCAATTGGACGAAAAGGTAAAGACCTTTGTATTGCTTTTTTTTTTAAAGTGTGAGTGGCCCTAATAGCTTATTTGTAAGATAGTCCTTTTTGTAAAAAATCAAGAAACATCCCAACTTGTTCGCGTTCTGGTACAAAAAGGACCCTGAACTAGATTCTTTCATTATAGGTTTCAATGGGGCAAATAATTAGTTCCGTGCTATCTATAAGGAACTCTTATAGTCAAAGACCTGCTCATAATATTTATGACATCTAAAGTGCTAAAATTGCAACTATCACCTCCCTTGTATGGTATGAACACAACCAAGTGCGTAGGAATCCCCTGGGAGGGGGGGGGGGCAATAAATTATGGGGCGGAATTATGCTTCCGCCCCTCCACTTTTCAGGGCAGAAACCCCCTTATTAGATTTATTTGTACCCTCTGTGAAATATATAAACCTTTTCGGCGCTTGTTCTTCTGATTTATTCAATTATAATTTATAATACCTCGGTCTGATCCCGGGTCCGATTTTAGTTTCCCCAATTATGATCATTTGAATTGACCACACTTGGCCGTAAAATGTAGCATTACATCGTATACACCGATGTACCCAGAAAACACAAAACGTCCATAAAACGTTTTGGTTAGTTCTAAATCGGTTTTTCACGTCTTCGTCTTTTAAATGTTCTTAAAACGTCCAGTAAACATTCTTTGGACGTACCAAAACCCTCCACGCAAATACATTTTCAAAACGTTTTATAAAACGTTTTAACAAAACGTTTTTAAAACGTCCAATTGTTTGCTGGATAGCGCCTGCGTATGTGTAACATACAGCATGCAGTTAGTACGTGTACATGCAAGTGACAAGTCACTGCACTGCGAGTGTGTATGTACTGCCACGCCGTCAAAATGTCCTCCCCCAGTTAAACATGACCCACCAGCCACTGTCCCGGATGCATGATTTTTTTCTCGTTTGGGAGGTAAAACTGAAGGAAAATTTGTTGATATTATTGGAAATTTTGGAAGAAATTGGCAATATTTCCTGAAAATTTGATTTTTTTTTCCAAAATTGACAAAACATTCCCAAAAATGAAAGAAATTTCCCGAAAATTCAAAGAAAGAAAACTTCTCGAAAATCAAAGAAAATTTCTCGAAACTAAAAAAGAAATTTCTAGGGGAAACGCTGCCACTTAAAAATGTTATCTCCTTCATGCTGGTTTCATGCTTTCTTCAACCCGTCTGTGATGTAAAATTGAAAGATTATCAACATAAAATTGAAAACAATTGATAAAACTGAAAGAAAATTGTTTAAAAGTGCTACCTGAGGGGTTTCTTCGGGCCGGCTGACAGGTTGAATTATTAATGCTTTCTTACCAGTTAAGAGTTTGACGGTAAAATTATTGGAAATTTTAAAAACGTTTGCAACATTTCTTGAATTAGTAGCAACTTTCAATGGAAAATTAATTTACCAGTTCCATTTTCAACTTGTATAAGATTTTAAAAAGTGGCGTTGTATTTTCCAAACGTTTTCAAATGGTTTTGCATTTCCAATTGTTTCCAACGTTGGGAAACTTCCATTTGGAAAGGTTAGAGCCAATATAAGGTAGAGATACAAATCACAGACAATTTGTTTTTACATAATATGTGAAACCTTTGTTTTTTAAAATGTAGAAAATTTCATTTCTTTTTGTTTTAAAGTGTAAAATCAAACTAAAACTTTAGTCAGTCATGTTATTAACACTTGATCATCTGCTTCTTTTGGGGATGTGTAATTTGTGTACACTCTTAGATATATATATATATATATATATATATATATATATATATATATATATATATATATATATTTATATATATATATACACATATGTGCACATATACACATATACACACATATGTGCACATATACACTTATATACACATATATACATATATATATATATATATATATATATATATATATATATATATATATATATATATATATATATATATATATATATATATATATATATATGTATATATATACACTTATATATATACACATATATACACACATATATATATATATATATATATATATATGCACATATACACTTATATACACACACATATATGCACATATACATATATATATATATATATATATATATATATATATATATATATATATATATATATATATATATATATATATATATATATATATATATATATATATATATATATATATATATATATATATATATATATATATATATATATATATATATATATATATATATATATATATATATATATATATATATATATATATATATATATATATATATATATATATATATATATATATATATATATATATATATATATATATCGTAAATGTCAATGGAAAATAGTTTTATGTAAGGAAGTCATGGTACAGTATTTGTCGGAAAAAACAGCTATTCAATTGTTTTGAGAATTCAAGACAAAACTCGTTGGGACACTCCCGTTACTCCGTTCAATCTTGGTGAAATGGGTGAAAAATGTTGGTAATTGCTTTCCATATCTCTGTATTTCTAGTAAAATATTTTGACAACATTGAAATGGGGTGATGGGTGGGGAAGGAGGGGGTGGGGTGGTGATGGGTGGGGGTGATGGGTGGGAGGGGGATGGGGAAGCGTGGTACCAGAAAAATAGCTGTACATGAAAAGTTGAAATAAGATACGAACTTTCCGGTAAGTGTCCCAACAATTTTGTCCAAGATAGTAGACATTCGTTTATAGTTACGATCAATTGACGACAATTGAGATCAAGGTTCATGCATGCATTCCCGGGATGCATTCACAATATATTCCAACTTTTTATAAATAGGGTATGCAAAGTACAACAAAGTCAATTAGCGCAAAATAATTGGAGCAATTCAGTGCACAAGCACTTGGACGTTAGCCAAAGCCAATATTACATGTATGGTGAAATATTTTTCAGCTCTGCATAATGGTATGATTGCGGAGCCAGACCGTTTTCTGTCCTGATTTACTAGGTGGAATGCCACCAATAGACATGAGCTATAGGCATACTATCCGTTGTTATATGTGTTTTGAATTACCACATCCGTTTAGGAGAGGGGTTAGGGTAACTGCCGAGAATATGGGGCAAATACTATGGTAAAATCACATAATAGCATTATTAAACCTTATATGATTCGGTTTCTGTTTAACGTGTGTTTTTAGGAAAGGGGAGACGCATTTAATGATCACATGTCAGTCTGTATTTTTATTACTGGGGCTTGCAAGTTGTTTTTCCAAAATGCATTCAACTGTTCCAACTGGTCATCTTTGGGCGTCAAATAATTGTTAATGTTTGAAAGTCCTGAATATGCAGATTAAAATTATTTCATGTGACAAAACCTTAAAATTTAATTTTAGGTGGCATATTGCAACGATTGTGTGTAACGTTTGTAAGGTTTAAATGGTAATTATGAAGGTGTAAAAGATTGGAGAGCTAGTCTAGAAATGAAATTGAATTAAATAAGTTTTCCCGCGCTTCCTAAAGATCTCTATATGAAAATTAGAAATAAATTATCTTTAATTAATAATATTTATATAACCTTGTAAGGTAACTATTACACCTTTTGAAAGCTAAACCGATTTCAGTACTGAAAGTAAGTTCAAACTGCATAAATTTCCCATCAAAGCCGTCCGCATGTGATGGGGACTATAGTTCGTTCTTTCTTTTGTTTTGATTGTTTCTTACCTGTTATCTTCAATGGTAGCTTTCGTTTAGCATTCTACACTATAAAAACTCTTCTTTTGCTTTAAAAAGTCTAAAGTTATTCTTAATCTATGGTTGTTTAATGAATAATGAATATAACTTGATGTTTTTTCCCTCAATCGCAAAGAGTACAAAAATATACTCTTTAAATGGATATAAGAGGTTACAAAAAATAATGCTTACTACTCGACAAGAGAAAAATAAGAAAAGAAACTTATTTACAATATGTACAATGAATACGATGGTATGTAATATCATGAATTGGGCATTTCAAACGTGTGCCGTTTGTTCATGACAAAAGCGAGGTAGAAATGTGGTTATCAAGATGAGTTAGCTACACACATTTAATGTTGTTGATTTTTATCAACTTGATTAGTTTGCATAATTTTGAAAATTGGTACCAGAGAAAAGTTGATAAAAATTTCACAGGTTGTGTTGTTGTAATAAAACTTTGAGAACAGAATTTGTCTTTCAATAGCAATGTTTTCACGTTAAAATAGAAAATGGTATTCGAACCCTAACATTTGGCATGATTCACAAATTCGTCTCTCGTTTCTGGGACAATTCTCATACCTTTACCTTTCTATTGGCAACTTGTGAATACTGACTCTGAATATTGTAAAGGTGACTCTGAGGCTTTTTGACAGCAGGATTAAATACTTTTCAAACATAAGGTATTTTTTGATAATTCTGTGGGTATATCAAGATTCGTTATTTCTGACAACATTCTTCCATTCATCATAGTACTTTGTCACTAGGACATTCTTAATATTGGCGTTGAATGAATTATTTTTACCGATACCTTCGTTTAGTCAAGTGCACTCGCTTAAGCCTTGCCTAATTTAAGAAATCCAAACATTTTTATAATACCTTTTTTTTTTATTAAGACCAAAAGCCTGTATAGCATTGAGGAAATTTTGGAATCTTTAGTAATGAGGCTGCTTCAGAAAGAAAGCATAAGGAACATACCTCAACTTTACTTTAACTTTGTGTCCACCCAATTCACCATAAACCATGACGCTTGGAGTATTGCCCTTAACATTAAGTAGCATTTTGTAAAATCGCGAGTGGACCCTTTCAAAATATCAATGTTTTCATAGTCCTAGATTTCTGCACCATATATCATAATAAGTAGCACCAACTTGTCAGACACCTTTAATTGAATATCAGTCAGTTCGGGAGCAAGCCGAAAAAGTGGGTACTTTGAAATACCCCAAAATTAGGTACTTTGATGATTACGTCATCGCATGAGCCTACACATTTGACTAGCTTATACTAAACATATGGGGTTTCTCATTTTCCGTTCCGGATTGTCCAAAATTCCAATAAATATCCTAATAATTTGGAGATGGATGGTAAATAGATATTCAAAACTTTTTGCTGCTGCTTTTTAAAATTCACGGTTGTCTTTTTGAGAAAATTAATAAAACAGATTATGGGCAATCTGTTTTGTTTATTTTCTCAAAACGGCGACGATGAATTTCAAAAAGCAGCAGTAAAAAGTTTTGAATATCTTTTTACTATTCGTCTCCAAAATTTCAAAATATCCATTGGAATTTGGACAATCCGAAACGGAAAATAAGAAACCCCATATGTTTAGTGCGGTCTAGTTAAATGTGTAGGCTCATGCGATGACGTAATACTTAAAAGTATCCAATTTTTAAGGTATTTTAAAGTACCCAGTTTTTCGGGTTGCTGCCGAACTGTCAATTTGTGAATTAAGATTACTACCTCTCTAAGTAGAGCAAATGCTGATTTTTGTGCCTGGTCATAAGAATGCATTATAAAATCTACCATTGAAAGAAAATTTGATACCCAGATATTTAAAATTATATACATGTGAGAGTTCCTGCCTTATGTATTTAAAAGTTGGTATCTTTCTACATTTTCCTCTGGAAAAGACCATAAGATGTGATTTTTGAACGTTCACTTTAAGTTCCATATGTTGCAATAATGGCTGACAACATTTAAGGCAGCTTGAAGCTCCGACATGTCCGGGGCAGTTTCAGCTAGAATAATAATATTATCAGCTGTATCAGTATAAACTGTTTTTCTTAAATATTTATCTTATGAAATGATAACCTATTTGGGAAAGGTTGTGAAAAATCAAAATGTGGTAAATCTTCACTCAATAATTCTTCCGCCACTTACGTTTTATAGTTCAGGATGCATACTGTCGTAAGAAAATTAATGTACTGGTTATTTGTATTTTAACATGTTGTGACTGTCCATTTACGCGGCAGGTAAAAAGATTAAGATTGATTTGAAATCAAGTTGTATGTAATATAACTTTACCTTCTCGATTTAAGTTACACCATGACAGAAAGATGAACCTTAAGTTAAAAAGGTGATTGTCACTTGAAATATTGTAACGGCCGGTTAATTTGCTTTGCCATTCTTTTTATGTAAACAATATTAAAGTACTGTACACTTCAATCTTTTCATAATTCTTGCATTACATTTTCATCATATTTCATTCTGGGGATGGGAATAAGGGTCATGAAAAGTATAACTTCACTGATTGGTTGATTGTATTTACTTATAAAAATGAATACCCGGTAATAGTTAGTCAATAAAGGTGATGATGCACTTATATACAATTGTAGTCAGTCTTGTCTACTCAAGGAATGAAACAAATTGGACGACCGAATACATTTTCTATTCAGTATGCATACAATACCGCGGTCGATCGACGCAACCCGGGTAAGAATTGATTTGATATAGCAAGTTACGTTTTATGTGCATTTTCAACCAATAAGTTTCATTTACGGTCCCTGATTGAAGTCGAAATCCGTGATGTTCGACAATACATGATATACCATGCCTCTACAATGAAAAAAGTATTACGTGTGTCTGAAATAAAAAGTCTAGTTTACATAGAATTGCGCCGTTGTTAAGGTGTAATTTTTGATATTTCTATTGAACCATTTTCTCAAGTATAATATAATATTTGATTATTTTTTCAGCCAGATTTCTAACACAAGAAAGGTATACTTTTCATCCAGTTAACCACCCCTGCAGGATCTTTTACTTCACATTCTTGAGCTCGTTTCTAACTTGAAAATTTAATTGAGACTGATAAAAGAATGCCTCACCAGCCAGACTAAGAAGGTAAGATCTCTTCAACTTTTATTTGCATGGAAACCTGAAATACAATTTTTAAACACTGCTAACAATACAACATTTTGATAGCAATGCTCATTCACCAATATCCATTAAAATGTTATATTAGCGTGTTTTATCCCTTTCAGCTTTTTACCTGTAAATATTAACATTTTAAAATCAAAGCGGTGTTTGACATGAAGAAAACAATTGCACGCTTTTTCTTTTTGATTGTGTGCCAAATAACTGTGTATATCCAACTGTT
>JAIGNY010001991.1:0-19950 GCA_020152595.1 Chiridota heheva
CCTAACTCTTGGATAAGTCTTTGGGAAGATTACTGTATGCATAGGAGTCTGCAAGGTCAGACAAATACACCGGTGCAATATTGTTCTACAGTCCATTTTTTAAACGCTACTTTAAACTGAATACACTGCTCAAGAAGCAACCAGGGTAAATCCTTCAGTGTACATGCCTATATGCAACATGCCTATATGTAAGGCTAAGGCAGCCCAGAAGGATGATTTCTGGTTTTGTGTATATTTTCTCAATGTATCTTTTTCTATTTTATAATTTTCTTTGGCTGAAATGAAGGTATAGTTCATGAAATGAAATGAAATTATAATTAAACTAGTTTTTGATGTATTGCTGAAAATAAAAGAAAGATGGCAACCCTATCTGTATATGCAAATTCAACGAGATGATTGAATAAGTTTTTGCTCAATTTTAAGCATATGTGACATTTGATTGAAACATACCTGAGATAAAAGGTTAAATGCCATGAATACCATGAACGGGAGGCCGCTGATTCCAGCTAGGATATACCGGACATAGGTGCTGGATTTGACGGATCCTACCTCCTTCCCTTCCTTCATTTTCTTTTCTGTACCAGTCTAAATGAGAAAAATAACCTTTATCAAATTTGTTAACAGGAACCAGATCCAAAAGGTTTTGTGGTTCCAATGCTTTTCAAACCATAAGATGATTGATTTGCAAAATTTGAACTAACTGTAATTGCATATCATAAAATATTTGTTCCATGATATTTATTCATAAGCCAACCATGCCGATAAATGAAAATGTTGACAACATTAGCGTTTGCACAATAAATAAGATTTTCATAACAAGTATGATACAAAAACGGTTGCTCATTTATCCTATTTCAAGAATTTGTCAGTAAGCCCCGCATACTCATTAACATTCATAACATCACTACCACAACAATAAAACATATGTACAGACCATGACCCATAGCAAAAATCTGACATATTGTTCATGAAATACAGTATAGTGTTAACATCATTTAGCACTTTCACATTAAGCCACACCCACCATGTATAGGAATAATATATGTTGATACTATAAGCATGTACAAAAGAACCAACAAAATTTTCATGCGCAACATGAGGAAAAATGGACATGCTCATTTATCGCTTTTTCAGATTTTTCATTTAAAGCCCCTCCCACTCATCAATATGCATGAAATCACCACCAACAACATTTGGGCACATAAGCAGACCATGAGCTATCTGTGTACCACACATGACGTGAATCCATTTCATAGTTTTTGAGATATCGTGTTTACAAGCTTTTTGTTTACAAAATCATATAAGCCCGCCCACTATACATAGTGACACAAGGTTGTTCAAATATGAACATTAAGATTTGTACAATTAAGCCCCGCCTACTTAATAATATGCAGGACATTACCATCAAAAACAATAGGGCACATCTATGGATCATGGGCTATCTGTGTACCACATATGAAATGAATCCAGTGTAACCAGTGCAATCCAGTGGCCACCACAAACATACATACATACACGTACCCCCCCACCCACATCCACACACACCCACCAACACACACACACATACGCACACACATATCATCATGACCACATAGGTTCCTGATGCTATCGCATTGGAACCAAAAATGTGGTACAATAGAGGGCATCTTTCCAATATTGGTAATAATTACAATTTGAATTCCTTGGTCATAATGGAGAGACAAACATGTGAAATAAGTATCCATGAACAGGTAGCAACAGCTTGAGCTTTCTAGAAAAAAATGTGCTACAAATCAACAAAACGGCAAAAAGCTTGATCAAAAAAGATTAAAAATTGGCACTTTTACAGCACTTGTGAATTGGAAGGTTTTATTCAAATAAATAACCTTTTCATGTAAATTTGTGACATCCGAAAGAGGCTATGAATTTTCATCAACTAACAGTTTTTCATTTGTTAATTATAAGCACAAAGTTGTGAATCTCCATCAAACTTAGCATGAGAAAACAGGCGGATGCTATTCAGTGACTGAGATTTTGGACAAAAATTCCAAGAATTGCATTAAAGATTTTAAACTTACTATAATACTGATGTTTAATAAAAAATACTGATTAGTTTATTAAAGCGGGAATCTCCTCTAAAGTAAAATAAATAAAATTGTGATATTCATATCTTTCACATCACATCTGGTTGTAGATAGTTTCTAATTAAGAACATACCGTACACATGTGTGTGTGTTTAGTGTGCTGGTCACTTTCGTGGTGGTGATGGTTGTCGGTATTCGTGTATGACCAGTCAGAAATGTTGACTTTAACCGTATATTACTGTTCATAATATGTATGATATTTGGCCTTAAGAAACATCAACACTTGTTTTATTCGGCCATTTTGTTCCTTCTGTGTGCTACATTGCTATATCAAAAGTATACATTAGGGAAGGACGCAAAACAGTAAACACGTGCTAACCAGTACACTTCCTCTCTTTCATACACCACAAGTTTTGCATACATTAAAAATTATACAAACTTGATTACTTCAGGTACGTTTCTCCTAACTAAACTATTCTGTTCATAATTTAAATCTCTTCTTGACGAAAATAAAAGATTTACCTGTCCATATACCTTTAATCACATGATAACATAATGCTTGGAGGAACACAGGTTGGGACACAACACCCAAATTGGTTATCACCATAATGCCTGGAGGCACACAGGTTGGGAACACAACGCCCAAATTGGTTATCACCATAATGTCTGGAGGCACACATGTTGGGACACAACACCCAAATTGGTTATTACCATGATGCTTTGAGTCACACAGGTTGGGACACAACACCCAAATTGGTTATTACCATAATGTCTGGAGGCACACAGGTTGGGACACAACACCCAAATTGGTTATTACCATAATGCTTGGAGTCACACAGGTTGGGACACAACACCCAAATTGGTTGGTACCATAATGCCTGGAGGCACACAGGTTGGGACACAACACCCAAATTGGTTGGTACCATAATGCCTGAGGCACACAGGTTGGGACACAACACCCAAATTGGTTATTACCATAATGCCTGGAGGCACACAGGTTGGGACACAACACCCAAATTGGTTGGTACCATAATGCCTGGAGGCACACAGGTTGGGACACAACACCCAAATTGGTTGGTACCATAATGCCTGGAGGCACACAGGTTGGGACACAACACCCAAATTGGTTATTACCATAATGCTTGGAGGCACACAGGTTGGGACACAACACCCAAATTGGTTATTACCATAATGCCTGGAGGCACACAGGTTGGGACACAACACCCAAATTGGTTATTACCATAATGTCTGGAGGCACACAGGTTGGGACACAACACCCAAATTGGTTATTACCATAATGCTTGGAGTCACACAGGTTGGGACACAACACCCAAATTGGTTGGTACCATAATGCCTGGAGGCACACAGGTTGGGACACAATACCCAAATTGGTTATTACCATAATGCCTGGAGGCACACAGGTTGGGACACAACACCCAAACTGGTTATTACCATAATGCTTGGAGTCACACAGTTTGGGACACAACACCCAAATTGGTTATTACCATAATGTCTGGAGGCACACGGGTTGGGACACAACACCCAAATTGGTTATTACCATGATGCTTGGAGGCACACAGGTTGTGACACAACACCCAAATTGGTTATTACCATAATGCTTGGAGGCACACAGGTTGGGACACAACACCCAAATTGGTTATTACCATAATGCTTTGAGGCACACAGGTTGGGACACAACACCCAAATTGGTTATTACCATAATGTCTGGAGGCACACAGGTTGGGACACAACACCCAAATTGGTTATTACCATAATGCTTGGAGTCACACAGGTTGGGACACAACACCCAAATTGGTTATTACCATAATGCCTGGAGGCACACAGGTTGGGACACAACACCCAAATTGGTTATTACCATAATGCCTGGAGGCACACAGGTTGGGACACAACACCCAAATTGGTCATTACCATAATGCTTGGAGGCACACAGGTTGGGACACAACACCCAAATTGGTTATTACCATAATGCCTGGAGTCACACAGGTTGGGACACAACACCCAAATTCATTATTACAAGTATGGTGATGAAATTTTCTCTTATCAACCCATTAATTTTGGAATTCTCATTGTGGCCATAACATTAAATATGATAGCATTACTTAATCTTGTCCTGGCCATTACTGTTCTGATATAATCCTCAAGAATGATGTATTCTTCCTGACGACTCCCATTCTTCTTCATCATCATGGAAAGTGCATTGAATTATATACTAGGCAGAGAATGAATTAATGATTGATGGCTTGTCACAAAATGTCACATCACAAAATGTCAAATTTGTCACATAAATGTCTCAAATGTTGCATAATTTTTGGCACTTATTGCACAGAATGTCACATCAGTTGCCTTTGTCACATTTGACTGGCATATATTCACACATCATGACCAGCTGACTGGTGATACTCATAGAAAGGATCATTTGGTTGTCTGTTTCATGACATCAAATTACCAATGAGTGTGAGTGAAGGGTTAAAACATGTCACAAAATGTCAGACAAATTTTAATACATCCGATTATGTTCATTTTATCACAAATTTTTCAAAATGTCACAGATTTTTGGACAATGAAATTTGTCACAAACTGTCACCATGTCACAGAGGCTCCATTCTAAACTAGGTGTCATGGGCAGCAAGTGTGCATATCACTCATCAAATAGAACAATTATCAATATTTTTTTTGCATCACATATGATTGCACGCAATGTCTTATTTGTTTGCATCACATATGATTGCACGCAATGTCTTATTTGTTTGCATCACATATGATTGCACGCAATGTCTTATTTGTTTGCATCACATATGATTGCACTCAATGTCTTATTTGTTTGCATCACATATGATTGCACCCAATGTCTTATTTGTTTGCATCACATATGATTGCACGCAATGTTTTATTTGTTTGCATCACATTTGATTGCAGGCAATGTCTTATTTGTTTGCATCACAAATGATTGCACGCAATGTCTTATTTGTTTGCATCACATATGATTGCACGCAATGTCTTATTTGTTTGCTTATTTGTTTGCATCACATATGATTGCACGTAATGTCTTATTTGTTTGCATTTGATTGCACGCAATGTCTTATTTGTTTGCATCACATATGATTGCAGGCAATGTCTTATTTGTTTGCATCACATATGATTATAATGTCTTATTTGTTTGCATCACATATGATATCACATATGATTGCACGCAATGTCTTATTTGTTTGCATCACATATGATAGCACGCAATGTCTTATTTGTTTGCATCATATATGATAGCACGCAATGTCTTATTTGTTTGCATTACATATGATTGCACGCAATGTCTTTTTCTTATCAATTTCATATTTGAGATTAGAAATCCTTCAGTCCACCATATGTACTTCTGCTAAAAGTGAGGCTTAGGCTCAGATACTTGTGGCCTACAGTCCCACATCTGGAAGAAGAAAAAACTACACTTCTATCAGTTTTAACTGTGGTGAAAATGGAAATTCGTTAGAAGAAATGTTATTTTCACTAAATAAAAAAAGATTTCTTGAGTAAGCAAAAGTATATGTGATAAACATGTGCTCTAAAAACATTCCCCATGTAATTGTGCAATGAATAGTGCATTGAATTGCACAATAAGATAACCATATAAAGATATATCTATTACATTAATATAATTTCTGTCACAATTTTTCATGGGAAATTTTATAAATAATTCCAACTGTGGGCCTACCTGACATCTACCATACCTAAATCTTTCTTCTTCACCATGCAACGAAAATGTCTGATTGTGCCTGTTCTAAAATGCTGGAATCATTTTAAGAGATACAACTAGGCCAAGAAGAAAAAAGAATTAACACGAACAGGAATATTTCCTGTAATCTTGAGATGGAAATTTATAGTTAATCTTAAAGCAACCGGGTGGCACTGCCTATTAAAGTGAAATAATATGAACACATGGCCTCCAACTCACATCGTCAAAGTCCACATCTTCCGGTGAAAGAGATGCTGCATCAGCATCCTTGGAGGAGATGCTGTAAACAGACATGGCATCCATCTTCTCCTCTTCATCCTTGTATTCCTTGAGGAGCGTCGCAAAGTCCACCCCGTTAGTCTGCAGCTCCTCATATGTCCCACAATCCACCATTTTGCCCTGAGAGACAAAATAAATATTGATACAAATGATGAGTAAGTTCAATTTGTATTTGAGAAAGTTCTGAATTTTAATCAATGTGACAATTTGTTTTCTTTGGATCAACTGTGACAAATTGCTGTATCTGAGTTACAAATTAAGCCACAACCACCAAAGCAATGCGGTCACTAAGTGGGGCAAACAAACCTCAAATCCGCAATCATGCATGACTAATACGTTGGCATTTAGATGTTCATGTATCCTGCCAAAGGTTTTGATCCATTTATGGCACTTCTCCAGATATTCAGAGTTTTTAGCAAAAAGGATGATGGGAATCATATATACAAAGCTCATAGTGGGCCCGTAGGTGCAATTTTTGATCACTATCTTGCTGTCACTCAGTCTGTGTGAGCAGCTTTGTGCAGTATATGCATTGACTGCATGAGCGCGCCTTTAGCTAGCTGTACTGTACCAGTATCGCGTAGGATTTTTGCCCCACTTAGTTATGCAGATTTTGTTACTAGGCATATTTGTGTAGTGATTGGTTGAAAAAGCTGTCAATCATCTAACTCAGTGAAGTTAATTGGCCAATTATCACAGTTTGGGCCAGCTTAGTAATATATTTGATTAAGATTGTGTACATATTCATATAATATTACACTTTCAACCATTTCTTTTGACCCTGTAAAAAAAGGATTGGGGTTTTGTTATGCTCAAGAACCTAAACAAGCATTCAATAATGTTGAAATGATTTTATGAGATAATGAGATAGTAGTGGGCTGCATCAGCATCCTTGGAGGGAACGCTGTACGCGCATATTTATAATGATTAAGCCTTACTTTACCACATAGTGATATTATCGCCGTTTTGGGTTCCCATCATTGACTCCGCCTCCTGAGCGCATTTTCAAGTGCTGGTAGAGTAAGGGTTAATAAACCCACGACAAGTGTGCCAACTCAAAAATATATGCAGCATGATCCCGGTGGGCGGCCCAACGGGTCACTGTTGCAGAACGAGCCCAACTCTACTGCATGGAAGACAGAGACCCTTCAATAAAAAGCCCTTGATTAAGCCTTACTCTACCACGCAGCAATATTATCACCGTTTTGGGTTCCCCATCTTTGACTCCGCCTCCCAAGGCATTTTCAAAAAAGTACTAATAGAGTAAGGGTTGGGCACAACTCACCTCCTTTAAAATGACAATTTTATCCACATCACTGAGATATTGAAGCTGATGGGTTACAAGAACAACAGGCTTCTTCTTCAATGCCCCTTTGATGCACCTGCAGATCATAAAGTCAAGCAATGTCGGAGGTCAATAAAGAGGAACAAAATAGTGGGAAATGAATTTACAAGGAAACCAAGTTTAGGAGAAGAGGAATTTTCAAAAGAATTAGTTCAGTGGTTCAGCAAGTTTATCGTATATAGAAAGGACTTCAAAAGCAACAAAATGGTCAAGAATGCATTCAAAAATCTTTTTCCGTTATGGAGATATTTCAGTTTAAAGTTTATTTGTGTAGAAACGACTGAAATCAGACTAGTTGTGATGTCATAACCTCCGATTCCTCATGTCAAGTCTGTATGTATGCTATCATATTTTTTCCTGTAGTTTTGTGTCTTAAAAACCATTAGATATGACAGGAAAGTAGTAAAAGAGAATCTAGTTAGGGTAATTATAGTTTACCACCTGAAAAAGTTTGAGGAAAATCCATTCAACTAGTCATTCAAAGAAAATAATAATTTTCCTCAAAATACATTAACAATTGTTAAGAATGTGAGGATGAGGGCACCAACCTTCCATAGTAGACTTGTTACATCAGTCATTTCTACATAAAATCAACAAAGCTTTAAATTTTAATATCTCCTTAACAGAAGGATATAATGTTGAAGTGGTTTCTTCACCATGTTGTCTTTTAAAGTCTTCTTGCATGTAAGATAAACTTGCTTGACAACTAAACTAATCTTTTAAAGTGAGAGATTGAATACATTATGGATCATGATATCTATGAGAAATAAGTCACTAATATCCTTCCTGTAGTACATTACGGAAATCTGTTCCTTAGCAGAATCCGTCATTGTTTGGAGCATTGTATTCTCTGTCCACTTATATTTACAAGTCGTGTAAGACTCTTTCAGACTCTTTTTGATTGAATAAATCAACACAAAACACATTATGCCTCATTACATACTGCTGTGCTGGTCAGTGTTGACTGACCTTCACAAAAGTAGCCCCAACAATAGCAACTTACTTTACTACAGCGTTCTCCACCTGGTCATGCAGATGATGTTAATTAACTTGGTCTGATCTAGGTGGTAATGTGTGGTGGTATACGAGTAGAATCCGAGGTCATTTTCTACGACCCTCTAAAATAGCAATTTATAGGATGTCGGGTACCACTTTCTTTCAAAGGCCAGGGATTCGTGATTCTAGCTGTTACAGTTATTTAGTCCTGTGTTATAAGGACTCTTGCAAAGGGCCATGCCTGTTTCACAAATGCAGGAGGCACACAAAGTAAGCTAATCTTTCATGGTTTGTAGGGAAAACTTAAAAAATATAACAGTAAGACTTTCTAAAAGTTAGTCATTGATTGATTAAGCCAAATCACACACCGTTGTTGTAATCTAGTGTCAGACTGCAACATTATAGGTCAAATGATGATTTTTTTTTCTTCTGTACTTTAATTACGTACATAAATCAACATATATGATAGCTTTGTAAGGTTTCAAGCTGTGTTACTTGAACTGCTGATATAACTGGCACAAAATTTAATTCATTATTCTACAAACTGTGTGCAAAGTAAAGTGTTGGCTCAGATCAGAGCAAAACCTATTTACACTGCACAAATAGTCTTCTAAGATACCCTTCCCTTGGGGGTGGCGTCAAAAAGGCTTTATGCGACTGTCACCCGACCGACAGACAGGTGACCAGTGGTAGACGAAACCCGACCAAAAAATTGCACAGAGTTGCCTATTAAATCAACGTCTACACAAGAAACACGCGTCCACACATTCCCTCTTAGTTTGCACACACTCAATGAACTGTACAATGTGTGTGAGTTTTCTGTGTTCATCTCGGTATGAATGCGGATTAACTCTGTGAAGTTCAACAAAACATAAATCTCTTTTGTTTGCTCCTAATTTATTTATCTTTTTCAAATAAGCCTAATGTTAATCATATTTTAGAAAAGTATCAGACATTGATATTCAAGGAATCGTGCCTGCTTTTCATGCCTAAGAGGACTATGTCTAAGAGGACTTTATATAAGAAACAAAATGGTGAAAGCATTCAAAAATCTTACTCCGCTAAGAGGATATTTAAGTTCGGTATGATTTGTGTAAAAACGACTGAAATCATACTAGTTGTGACATCACAGCCTCAGATTCCTTTGAAGTCTTTATGTATTCTATCATATTTTGTCCTGTAATTTTGTGGCTTAAAAATCATCGGAAGAAAGTTTGAGGAAAAATAATTTTAGTAAAAAAATTAAATAAATTTTCATTACGATACATTAAGAATTGTTAAGAATGTGAGGATGAGGGCGCCAACCTTCCATAGTAGACTCACTACACCAGTAATTTCTACATAGATAAGACATACTTTATCTCTGCAATGGAATAAATTATTAAAGGAGATTTCTTCACCAGTTTGTTTTTCTTAGTCTGCTTTCATAGCTTGCTTGACTAATGACCTAATCCTTTAACCTGACTTTGTTCAAAACATAAAACGTTATGATGATCTTCTTCTCAAAACTGATCAGTGCTCAGATTTTATAGTTTCACCAATTTTGGGTGCTTGTTGGTGCTTTTCTTACCCATCATCCATTCATTCAGGTAGTTACAGACCATATTTCCCGATCATCCATTCATTCAGTTACAGACCATGGTTCCCAGAGACCCACATCAGCAATGTACCACATACTAACTTTTCAAAAAGATGCCTTCCGACAGTCGTATCCACAGCGCTCAAAGGATCATCAAGAAGGAAAATGTCAGCATCACTATATACTGCTCTGGCCAGACTGACCCTTGCCCTTTGACCCCCACTCAGGGTCACACCTCTCTCACCAATCATGGTTGCATCCCCATCAGGTAGCAATGCAATATCCTGCAAGAGATTAACATTGAAAGAACAAAAATCAAATCTTATTCTTCTATTAAGTCCTTGTTACAATGATGCACATAATTCAATCAATTTTGTTCTTTACACGTGTTGTTATGCAAGTGTCATTCCATCTCAAATCACCCACAAAAAAATTCAAATTAACACCTCTATGTCTCGGATTTTGATGAAGTTTGGTGTGGAGGTTTGATGTATCAAGAAATGGAAAAATGATTGGAGCCACAAGGTCATTTCTTAGGTCAAAGTAAAGGTCAAAAGTTCATTCAATTTCAAAGACCTCCTATCTCAGTTCCGATGGCAGATCCTGAGAGGTGATTGGTTTACCAAGGTTTATAATGTGCCAACTGACCTCCATTGGATTGCATTCCATATGATACCCCTTCCATGAAATTTGGACCTAAACCTTTTGAGTTATGGCACTTTAAAAATCGTTGACCACACCCATTTTTATGATTTTCGACAATTTCTAATGGGCCGTAACTTTTGAACCATTGGTTCAATTTTGCTCAAATTTTGGATTTTTCCAGTTCTTCATGCACCAAACCTGCTCCATAAATTTCAAAATCTGAGACATGGGTGTATTTTGCATTGGGTGATCTGACATGGAATAATCCACAAGCAATGGTGTGCTGTCTATTGTACAGCAGCAATGGTGTGCTGTCTATTGTACAGCAAGATATATGTAGCTCTACTTATACAGTGCACAGTATGGTTTCTGTCTGGATGGTCATATCACAGACAATGGGAAATTAAGGAATGTTTCACCATTTTTGTGATTTGTTAAAAAGAAAAAGTACTGCATAGAATTGATTTTCCTTACATATGTTTTAGAAAATTCCTTGGGGCCACATTCCTTAAATAAACTTACTCCCTTAGTTAAAAAAAAAAATGTATCAAAACACATTTTGTTCCCCACCTAAAATACAAATTTTTGACCGAAACATTTTTTGAACAAAAATATCTTACTAGACTACAGAAAGACTTGGAGGAATGCATGTGCTATTGTTAAAAGTCACAAAAGTCTGTTACCAGTCACTTGTACACAATTATCAGAGCTTTAAACTTCATTAAAGGCATTGACGGTCAAAAAGTAAGCATGTTAGTCTTTACCAATTTATGTAAATTTTAACCAATAGAAGTCACATCACATGGTCTGTTTCTGCTGTTGTTGGATACAGAAATGTTCACCCATAACGTATATGTGAGCAAATTCAAAAGTCAATGGGTGTATAACTTTTTAGTACTCGGGTAGGAAGTAGAAGTGTTTATGATATTCTGCCGCTGGACTTTTTAGTACTCGGGTAGGGATTTAGAAGCGTTCATGATATTCCGTACCGCTGGGTGCAAGAAAGGCATTCGAGTTATCATGAGACTCATGAAAAGTACACCTTCACTTTTCAGCTGCCAGCTTTTTTAAACCCTAAACAACAACGCAGTCGTGACACGAGCCGATTGGACATGTACTTTTCAAATAATTATTTTGCTTTGTCAAATAGGCCCACAGCAGTGATCCTGGTGTCATTTGAAAGAGCTTGAATAGTTATAACGTAACTGTTTGGTGGGGGTTATGTTGAAGATTTGTAAGAAAAAATGGAATAAAATAGAGAAAATTCAATAAATGCACAACATTTAACCAAAATACGATTTTTTTTTCAAAAGCCTACTTGCCATACTTCCAGACCTAGCTTTTGCTTGAAAAGCTGTGAACAACTGTTCAAGACATAAAAGTATCCAATTCCAGTCAAATTTTGTTGTCTGCCCTTATCATCAATATCTTTTTTTGACAAAAGCTGCGCAAAATTTAATGATGGTTAGCCTTTTTGAGACCAATTTTTGAAAAAATCATAACTCTGGATCGCAGTAACCTACCACACACCAAAAATATTGTGAGGAAGCTTACGTCACGTACTTTCAATTCAAAACAAAAAGAACAACTACTCCCTCTTTATTCATGCCCATTATTTAAGTATGAAAACAAACCCATATACTAAAACATACATAGTCTAGTGTAGCGGATAGTGTGTGAGCTGGCAACGTGCATGCCCCGGATTTGAATTGTTATTTGTTATTTTGTTGTTTTTTTGCTTGTTTTGCTCTGAGAAAAAAATTAGACTGGCATCGTTACAAAAGAAATTTTACAAACAAGCTAATTATGTAAAAAAAATCCTCCATTTTCATTATTCACAAAAAAAAATACAAGCTCAAAAAAACTGGCCTAATTTTACCTAAAATTTGCAAATTTGCATATTTATGTGGATATTTTTTATTTTGACTTTTGAAATTAAAAAGTTTATGGTCTTAGCATTCATATAAACTAAACTTGTAGAAATACAAAATCAAAGGAAAGTTGTGAAAATAGATTTTGAAAAAGAAAAAAAACCTGATTTTTTTTTTTTCTCCACCATTTGACAACAGCCTCAAGCCACAGGCCAATCGCATGGCAAAACCAGCATCACATGACAAACAAAACTGCTCAAAACATTCCCTGAATACAAACATATGCCAGGTGTATGCCAGGTGTATGCCAGATGTATGCCAGATGTATGCCAGGTGTATGCCAGGTGTATGCCAGATGTATGCCAGGTGTATGCCAGGTGTATGCCAGATGTATGCCAGGTGTATGCCAGGTGTATGCCAGATGTATGCCAGATGTGTGCCAGATGTGTGCCAGGTGTGTGCCAGATGTGTGCCAGGTGTGTGCCAGGTGTGTGCCAGGTGTGTGCCAGGTGTGTGCCAGATGTGTGCCAGATGTGTGCCAGATGTGTGCCAGATGTATGCCAGATGTGTGCCAGATGTGTGCCAGATGTGTGCCAGATGTGTGCCAGATGTGTGCCAGATGTGTGCCAGATGTGTGCCAGATGTGTGCCAGATGTGTGCCAGATGTATGCCAGATGTATGCCAGATGTATGCCAGATGTATGCCAGATGTATGCCAGATGTATGCCAGATGTATGCCAGATGTATGCCAGATGTACGCCAGATGTACGCCAGATGTACGCCAGATGTACGCCAGATGTACGCCAGATGTACGCCAGATGTACGCCAGATGTACGCCAGATGTATGCCAGATGTCGGCGATTCTATTACTCGCCTTCCTTTGACACGCAGCGAATCTGCCCATTTTATAGCAGAACTAAAGATAACATTTTAATTGATAAGCCATGATGTTCTTGTGCATTGATCTGCCTGGAAAAACCCTAAATAAAAGAGGATTTTGTGATTTTTATGTACAGTCATGTACTATATATTTTTTCCACTATGACTATTGTTCGCAGGCCAGATTTGATTATCGGCAGGCCAGATTTGGCCCACAGGCCGCCTATTAAGAATCGCTGCCCTAGGGCTTTAATTGTTAACTACTGCAGTTGTGGGGGAAAATATCAATATTGTCTTTTCAACAACCTGTTCCTATCAATGTGTTACCTTGTGAAATGCATAAATCGGACAATAAGAATATTTCTTATATTGAATATTAATATTAATCATAATGATATTAGTGTTCATAATAACAAATGCTAGTAATATTAACAAATTCACCCTTTTCTCCTCATCTGAAATCAAATATGTCTTGTGCCATACATGAAGTGCAATATTGGTGTATTATCCAATTGAAACTATATAACTATTTTTATATGTAACTATAAACTATATAACTATTTGTATATATAACTATAAACTATGTAACTATTTGTATATGTAACTATAAACTATGCAGAACCTTTCTGAATAATCGTTAAGTTAGTACAATCCACTGATTTAGCCAAGGCCATTTGGGTCTGTGTTTAGTGTTAGGGCCCTAAAAACAGACGGATTAGTTTGTAAAAAAGAGAGAGGAGTGGGGTGATGTTGGTGTGGTGTACTAATTGCTTTTAAGTTACATTATATGTCTGATGCAATGTTACGTTCTCCCTGTTCCTTCATAAGAGAATATTTTTCTCACATGCATGGGGACACCCCATTCCCTTCCAGGCTCAGGGCCTCAAATTTAGATGGAGCTGAATTTTGTGGTAAAAGAAGCAATGTGTCCAGATATGTACAGTAATTTTTGGCCCTTATCCATCATAAGGCCCTTATCCATAATAAAATTGTTGGTTAAATTTCTCCCCATGTTTTTCTATGCAATCCATCCATTTTAGAGTATTGAGTAAGCCTACAGGCATTTCACACAAGAAACATCCTTCAAACCTTTGCTTCAAATTACACTTAACAGCACTATATATAAGCAATAAGCTAACTTTAGTGATTTCGCAAGTTTGTTCAAAATTCCTCCATTCTTTTTCACAAATTTGAATACAACTTGTTGACCTACATGTATACCCCATTCCGATGTAGAATGTTGGTGACAAGTTTCATACTTTGACAATAATTTCATTGGGACAACACATAGGGCAGGGAGTAAAGAAATAAGGTATATTAAGAAATCCAAACATCCTACAGGAAAAGGGGAAATGGTGCAGAGCTGCAAAATGCTTGTTCAGGAATGTCTGGGAAATAAATTTCCACCACTAAACGCCCTTTATTCATCATCATAAATCCGTTGGCAACAATGTGTGCAACATAAATCAGTAGGCAACAATGTGTGCAACATAAATAAATCAGTAGGCAACAATGTGTGCAACATAAAATCAGTACGCAACAATGTGTGCAAGATAAATCAGTATGCAACAATAGGTGCAACATAAATCAGTAGGCAACAATGTGTGCAACATAAATCAGTAGGCAACAATATGTGCACATGTAGAGTGTTCAAGAGACCTCTTGTCTTCCAAGCAGCAGAGTCAGGCTCCTTCCGTTTCTGTGACCCGCTGGGTCGCCCACCGGGATCATGCTGCATATATTTTCGAGTTGACACACTTGTCGCGGGTTCCTTGACCCTTACTCTACCAGCACTTTTTTGAAAATGCGCTCGGGAGGCGGAGTCAAAGATAGGGAACCCAAAATGGCAATAATATCGTCGCGGGGTAGAGTAAGGGTTAACACCATCATTCATCATCATAAATCAGTAGGTAACAATGTGTGCACATGTATGAAGAGTGCTCAAGAGTTTTTCCGCCACTTAACGCCATCATTCATCATCATAAATCAGATGATGTGCAAGTGACCACAAATTTCTTCCATTATTACCACAATTCTGCACTTGTTTGGCTGAGAAAATCATTCTGGTCTCCTAGCAGGAGTTAAGTTGGATATGTCTAGTTGGATGCCCGTTTGAGGCCAGGTTTCCTTTTGCCGTGCAATGGAACATACAGATCATAACCACATGGCTATAACCAAATACTGTGCATGAATTGTGCAGACGGCCAAGAATCATCCAGCATTTGATTGGTCAATAAGTTTCCTCAAGTATAAGATTGGTTCATTATGGACACATGAATTTCAGCCATGTGACATTATTCAAATTAGTTCTCCGGAAATTGCCCATTTAGATACAAAAATGTCTATTGATAATGAAAGGAAGTATTGCAAACACAATATGTAATGATATAAAAGTTGCAAATATTCAAGAGAGTTAAATAAAGATTAATGATATTAAAAACTCTGAAGGGATCGATACAACAAAAATCTACAATCACGGACAAACGTATTTGAGCCTTTTTTTCATCCATTTACCCCACTTCAATGTTGGAAGTGAATATTTAAACTTGCAGGCCAAAGTCATGTTCCAACATTGAAATGGGGTAGAAGGGGAGAGAAAGCTTTAAGACTTTTGCCCATGATTGTAGCATTCGGATTACCCTCAAGAGTAGATTTCTGTGTGCTGTGGGAAAAAATGTTCAATAGACAAAAGCTTAAAAATTTATTAGAGCTGTGAACGTTTACTGATTTTACAAAACGTGTACACGCAAATAAATGCGAGCGCTTAACGATTACTTACCTTTAGTACTGTTATTTTCAGAAGTACACCAAAGTTGCTCCAAAGTGATGCTATGTTAAACAAAATCGTCAATGCACAAATAAATGCCGGAATTTTGCTTGAATCCAAATCGTGAAAAGTTGATTTCTACAGTATGAATCATCATGTGCATGGAAATTTGATTTGAAAGAAGAGAACACTTCTCTTCAAAGTCGATTAATCTTACCATCGCATAACTTTTTTGCCGTACTCTCTAGGGCTTTCAGTGAAAATCATGCATACTGTAATGCCCTGCCGTAAAAAATGTCAAAACTGTGCCACCACCCCGGAAGTACTGTGCATTGCAATCCTCTGGGAAAATGACCGCAATGTTTGCGAAGCATGCTGAATTTTAGCTCTGTTGAAACCTTTTTTGTTTATTCATTTTGCAATATTTTTTTTTCTTTTCTGCAACATTCATATGACTTATAAGGTAATATTCACATGTAAATGTACTGATCGCCACAATTCAAGCTATTTTGATCGTGTACTTTTTGGTTAATTTTTACAGTTGGTAAAATGGGTCTTGATTTAGTGAGATCAAAACCCAACATTATGTTATTATATTCTTATTTTACACTTTCAGACTGTTTAGGGCTACACATTCATGAGTGCATATCACAAGTTACTCAAGATTTTGGCAAAATCAAAGTGCAGAATATCCCCATTCACAAGTGATTTACTGCACATTTGTGATTCTCTTTAGGAATTTTAAAGAAAGTTTATTTAATGTTTTCACTATTTGAATTAATTTTCCTCAAAGTTTTTCAGGTGGTACATGTATATTATAAATACCCTTCCTAGATTCAGTTTTTCTACTTTTTTGACATATCCCATGGTTTTTAAGCCACAAAATCACAGGACAAAATATGATAGAATACATAAAGACTTTGAGGAATCTGAGGCTATGACATCACAACTAGTCTGCAAACTTTAAACTAAATACAGTATCTCCTTAATGGAATAAGACTTTTGAATGCTTCCTTCAACATTTTGTTTCTTTTGAAGCCTTTTCGTATAAGATGGACTTGTCTGACCACTAAGCTAATCCTTTAAAAATACTTTTTGATTTCATGAAACTACAATCGTGGCCAGGAGTGTTGTGACATAAACGCTCCATACTTTTTAGCAGCTTTTCCCTTCTACTCCTTTTCATGTTGTGTGCTTTGCAAGAAGACTTCTTAAATGCAGCATTGATCAAGGGACATGGGGATTGGCCGTCTACTTGTGGCCAAGAATGTAGCTGAGCCTATCTTGGAATAGCTGATTACAGATATGTTCAATGCTGAATTTGACCACCACATTTTTCAAGATTTATACACAAATTCCTGAGCTGCCTTACAGTTGCACATGTTATTTCCAAACATTTAGCATTTATGATGAAACATAAAAAATTGCTCCTTTTTTTTTGTAAGAAAAAAATTTACGAATACTTTTCTAAAATCTGAAATCTTTGTTTCAGGGTACAAGTTAACGTAAAGGAACAAGAAGCAATCCAAGAAACAATTAGGAAAAACTTTCATCTGGATGCCTAAAAGTTTAAGCTTAAATATCTTATATAAGTGTACTACCATTACAAATGTTCAGTTGCACTTTACAATACACAGATACAAGTAACCTTACAAAGTATAACCTAATAAAGCAATACTATATAATAAAAATAATATAAAAAACGGAACATACGGCATGAAAAGAAACAACATGTAATAACTAAACAATTAAGAATTGTCAGGGAACGCTAAACGAAAAAGGTGAGTTTCTAACATGCGTTTGAAGGATAAAATTGAAGGAGCTTCATGGATTTTGGAGGGGAGATATAAGGGCCATAAAATGCAAATGCTCCTTTCCTTACCGTTTCATATTTAACACGGGGTATGAATAAGTTGGCCCTTTAACCAATCAGCTTCTTACTTACCCTTTTCAAGGCACAAGCGGAAAGTGCTGCCTCATACTTCTTTTTATTGTACTCCCGTCCAAAGATTATGTTCGACTTCAGGGTGCCCGAGAACACCCATGGCTGCTGCGATGTGTAAGCCACTTGCCCTTTCAAGGATATCTCACCAGTTCGTATGGGTAGCTCACCAAGCAGAGCCATGCAAAGTGAGGACTGTCAATGGAAAGTAAGAGAATTTCAATATACATATTATTTTGGTTGGTTAAATGTTGAAGCATAGTAAAAAAATATTTTGTAGAATAATAGATGGTGTAGTGGCATCAACAATCATTTCTATGTTGTATAATATCAAAATTGCACTATCTATAAATGCTCTGAAGTACAGCATTTGCATTGGTATAGAAAATACCTCTAATTATAAAGAAACAATTCTGTGCCAATCAAATTTTGCAGTGAACATTATTTTGAAATCCTGCAGGTACAATATGTACCCTGTCTCAATATTGGAATTGAAGATACTCATCTTGAGACACTTCCCATTTTAGCAAGATTGAAATGGAAGTAGAAGGGGTACATTGAAATGGGCATAGAAGGGGTATGGGGTAGAAGGGGTATCATGGGGAACCCAAAATAATATGCTCTAATAATAATACCCTTCCATGAACATTTTTGAACTATACACAGTATTTAACAAAAATATTTTAGAGAAATATATCTATTCAAATATCTTCAACATAGTAAGCCCAATTATGTAAGCAGCTCTATAAGTCTATTATTTAACAAAACTGTAATACTGCTGAAAAATACTGACCTTCCCACACCCAACAGGTCCAATAACTGCCACCAACTCTCCTGGGGCAACAGTCACATTTACACCTTCCAAGGCTTGGTTCTCTGATCCCTGAAAAGATCAAAAGGAAAATTATATTCTTAGAGCATGTTTTCATTTGTCTCTGGATAACGATCCCCTGATGATAACCTTGAACAATGAATGTAGGAAAAACAATATCATGTGTTCTTATTTAAGCGTGAGCTCGTGATCAGGCCCAAAGCAGGGTATCGGATCGCGAGGCACAAGCAAGCTGGAAATTATAGGCTTGATAATGTCAAGGTTACTGATTTGCATTCACCACGTCTTTTGAGAATCTCATCGTTGGATCTGATCGCCTGTTCCGGATCATGATCATTCCCTTGTCTAGGATCATGATCCTTCTCTTGTCTAGGATCATGATCCTTCCCTTGTCTAGGATCATGATCCTTCCCTTGCCTTAGGATCATGATCCTTCCCTTGCCTAGGATCATGATCCTTCCCTAGGATCATGATCCTTCCTTGCCTAGGATCATGATCCTTCCCTTGCCTAGGATCATGATCCTTCCCTTGCCTAGGATCATGATCCTTCCCTTGCCTAGGATCATGATCCTTCCCTTGCCTAGGATCATGATCCTTCCCTTGCCTAGGATCATGATCCTTCCCTTGCCTAGGATCATGATCCTTCCCTTGCCTAGATCATAATCCTTCCCTTGCCTAGGATCATGATCCTTCCCTTGCCTAGGATCATGATCCTTCCCTGCCTAGGATCATAATCCTTCCCTTGCCTAGGATCATGATCCTTCCCTGGATCATGATCCTTCCTAGATCATGATCCTTCCCCTAGGATCATGATCCTTCCCTTGCCTAGGATCATGATCCTTCCCTTGCCCTAGGATCATGATCCTTCCCTTGCCCTAGGATCATGATCCTTCCCTTGCCTAGGATCATGATCCTTCCTTTGCTGCCTAGGATCATGATCCTTCCCCCTTGCCTAGGATCATGATTCTTTCCTTGCCTAGGATCATGATCCTTCCCTTGCCTAGGATC
>JAIGNY010001999.1:0-7500 GCA_020152595.1 Chiridota heheva
AAAACTTGACACCATACTCAATCATCTACAAAGAGATATGAAAACCAGAAATACAGCAGCAAATTACCAATAAAAAAATGGAAATCAATAAAGAAGAGGAGGAAGAATTAAAAATCAATTAAAAAGCTTTACACTTCTAGAACATAAAAGGAATAAAAAGGGAAAAAAGAAATTTGAATGAAATAATTGAAGAAATAAATCCAACAATTATTTGTTTAGCTGTAACCTTTTTAGAAGATGTGCCTGATCTTCATGGATACCAGGTTTATAAACTAAATAGCAAAACACATGGTGGTGGAGTTCTGATCGCTGTCAAAGACTCTATTAAAAACTTTGTGGTTAAAGTAGAGGAAGAGAAAGAAAATGCAGAAATGTTATGGATTGTAATTGATAACAATCATTTTGAATTAAGAATTGAAGTAAGTCTTACTTCCCACAAGAAAAAAAAACTAACAAAGACAAGCTTGATAGTATATATGGGAAAATAAGAAAGCAAATTGAGAAGTTGAAAGATGATAATCAGCATGTTTTTATTCAAGTTGTAGGAGATTTCAATTGCAAAATTGGAAACATTATAAAAGGAAATGATAAGAAGATATCCAAAGGAGGGAAAGTTCTACTTGAGTTGATAAAAGAACATAAGCTACATGTGATGAATGCTAATGAGAAGTGCACTGGGACTTGGACTAGAATACAAGACAATGAAAAAGCAGTGTTAGATTACTGTATATGTTAATAAAGGAAATTAACAATGTTTGCCAAATTAATGTGATGAAGATAGGATTTGGGCACCTTACAAAATCACAGAGAAAGACGACCAAGTTAAAGTGATATAGTCAGATCATATGTTAATGACAGCTTCTTTGATTGGACAGTTAAGGAATCGCATACAAGTGCAAGAAAGAAATTGTTCAGTGAAAGAAATCACCAGAAGTTAAGAACAGCAGCGAAAGAAGCAGAACTGAATAAAAATATGGGAAACTAAGAACACTATGCAGTACAAGTACAGTAATTAGAACAAATTTTTTTTGGGTATTGCAAATAACATTTATACGATGAATAGGAGCAAGAAAAAACAAAAGAAAACCACAAGATTACTAAGAAAAGCTAAAGGAGAAACTAAGAAAGAACTTCTCCAAGAAAAATGTTCAACAAACAGAGAAGGAACTGGAACAGCCTTCACAAATAACATGGAAGCTTGGACTAATCTATCAGTAAAGGAAGTACAAGCTCTAGAAATTAGAAAATCTGCAAAAAAGAATAATTTGCTGCATCTTCAACTTACTGTAAATAGTTCAACATCATATTGGGGACTTTTGAAAGAAGCAGGTTTTTGGCCAATCTTACAAATTATTCATTACAAGAAACTCCTGTAATTCTATTACAATACACTGTACATGTAATTACTCAACTCAGATGAAAGTAGAACAGCAAGGAAAATACTTATTGAACAAAAAGATAAAGGCTATCCTGGATATTGGTATCATGAAATCAAATACATAGGAGGAAAATACGGAATTGATATTTGATATCAATAATGCTCGGAAGAAGACAAAAAGCAAATGGAAGAAAGAAGTTTAAAAAAAAAAAATTGCTGATGAAATAGAGGAAATGGATCAAAGAAAGAAAACTAGCAAACTCAGATTTCAACTAGAACATGATTTTGAAAGACAGAAATATATTGCAGAGTTGAAAACAATGAAAACCCTTACAACAATCAAATTAAGACTGAATATTTTTAAAGTTAAAGCCAATTACAAGAACAGCTACCCTAATATAAATTGTGATTTTTGTGACCATGAAGATACTATATTTTTAAGTCTTTCTACTTTAAAGAAAATTATTGGAATGGATTTGAGCAAAACAAAACTCTATGATCAGATACGGACAATATGGAAAACCTAAATAAAATAGCCTGTTATTAGGCAGAGAGAGTAAATGAAATAAAAATCAAAGCTAACAATGAACAGATGAGCTTCCCCGATCTCCGTAGGCCTAGGCCTACAGTTTAAACCAATGGCAATGTATAGTATATTTAGCCAAGTGTTTTATGAGTCTTGCACTTAATCTTCAAATTTATTCTTTATCGACTGTGCCAGGTTTTTTCATCAGAGTGGACTCCATGATGACTGGATGAACCACATGTCAAAAAGAGTATTGTGAGATATAGCCTAGCTAAGCTACGGGCGTCTGCTAATGAAATGCGGTCCTGAAAAACAAAATAAAGTAGCCTAACGTTGCACCTTAAGATATTTTTGTATTAAAAATGTACAATTACGACAATAAACACCATAACATTTTTATCTGCACATGGCAGAATGAAAATACTGCACAATGACTGTGTTGGAATACGGAGGAATTCTGAGGTGTTTCAAGTAATTTTGACCAAGATGAATTGTAGGCCAACATGTAGGCCTATGCTAGTTATTATACACATCCCTCAGTACGGGTTGCATGGGACGGACGACCACCCATCACCAACGGCAGCCATGACACGGCTGTATGTCCGACTGTACTACGGGGGGATCGGAGTCACTACAACAGTAGGCCTACAGTACTAGGCCAGTAGGCCTAGGACTAACAGGAAAACGTAGTGGAACTGGTGTAGGCTAGGTTGTAACATTACACACTGCGTGTAACAAGGTAGAATTAGTGCTGAGGTTGAATTAGGCTAGATTCATTAACATAAAACATAAAGAACGTAATGCTCACCTTATTCCTGAAATAACTTTTGATCCTTGAGTGATTGAAAGCGAAAGGTAGGAGCCTAATTAGTCTGACTCTGAGTTTTCTTAACTTATATTTTTTTAATTTTAATATTGCTGTTCATCGCGCCACCACTTGGAAAAGTATTTTTTTATGTGGGATAGTGAGTTCCGCAGAGTCGTTGAATTTGAACAAATTTTGAATTATGTCTGATTTAGCGGGAATGTGAAAAGGTGAGCATTTTTATTTAAACTATTATAGATCAGTTGTTTTATTTCATACTATTTTATTTCACTGTGCCATTCATTATCACTAGCAACCATTGTTTATTTTTTTAAATTTTTGAGCAATTGACAAATTTTGGACTAGCCTAACACAGCTGAACGTAGTTTGTAGTGAACGCCGTGTATTGAATCTTAACATTAGGCCGTTTTAAAGTTACAAATTATTTCCAGATATTTTTATAGGCTATTAATAGTATAACACTTTCAAGGGGTTAAATTTTACGGAAGATATCAAGTGGGGGGCTCCAGAGCTGGGAAATCCTGGGGGGTTCCGGAGCTGGAAAATCCTGGGGAGGTTCCTGGAGCTAGGAAATCCTGGAAGGGGGGTTCTGGACCGGGGAAATTCTGGTGTGGGAAGGTCTAGAAAATCAGCTCCTCAATGGAGGTATGGATGTTTTCTGGAACTGCCCAATTTCCTGAGGTCGGAGTCGACCTAACTATGTACGAGCTCATACGATTTTGTAAAGTTGAGGGGAAACTATCATTACAGTCAATAGGATATTTTTTATAAATACTTGTGTCACCTTAGCCAGTCACTGAAAATTAATGGTACTCATATCTGTTCGAAACATATTAGACATTATGTCCAGTAATTGTTGTACACAATTAGTGCGTGTGTCACCCGAGAATGCTGGCACTGCTATTTTGAAAATGTTCGTCAGTTAATGGGCGCAGTGTTTGATTTAATGCTATATGCACGTTGACTTCACCGTTGCTCTACTGTTTGACAACGTTTCCACTAATTAGATACAGTACATCCATCCAAGGCTTTGTTTGCAACTAAGTCAATAGCAAAGGCTCTTATACAAAACGCAACTTTTCACAGTTTTCTTGATTAAACTCACGCACAAAACGTAAGTGAACGTCTCAATATAGTAACATTGCATATATCTATTTATTTTGTATTACGTAAAAGGGATCCATGACGATAAAAGGCATTGTCAAAAGTTGACCTGCGATAGTTGTGGAAGGGCCTAGTGTTTCTAGCACGTAGTTGAAATTCATCTACGTTTCTGTGAGAAACCAATGCAGCAGTTTTAACGTTATAAGGTATACAGCATGTTCTGACTGTATAGCAGCTAAGGTGTTGTATGTAGTGGCTATAGGGTATACTACAGTCAGATGTTATCTGACTAGAGTTGATGTAATTGTGTACGGGCTCAATACGGTTATAGGGAAACTTTATTGTTATAGTCAATAGGATATTTTTTATGAATTACTTTGTGTCGCCTCAGCCAGTCAGCGAAAATGAATAGTACTCATACATGTTGGAAACTATTATCTATTACACAACATATTTAAAGAAAAATAAATTATGTTTTGTATTTAATGAAAAGTGACAAAAAATATGTTTTTCTTAGTGACTTCAATAATAACTTTTCCCCTTTGACTGAAGACGTCAAAAAGCATTGTTACATTGCCGTGTACCACAACATTCCCGGATGTCCGACCTCGAGAACGGGCCAAAACACAGTCATTCGTAGCATTATGGCAACCTATTGGCCTATACTAATTTAGGCCTTTATATATATATATATATATATATATATATATATATATATATATATATATATATATATATATATATATATGTATATATATATATATATATATATATGTATATACATACATATATCTTTATCTCTATCTCTATATCTATATATATATTATATATATATATATATATATAGAAGAAAATAGAAGACAAGGTATGTCAAATTCCGTCATCAAAGATTAATTAAAATACAAAATGTTCGGGCTTCCTAAGCCCTTCTTCCGTGTAGACATTCAACTTAAATAAAATGAAATGCATAACACAGGAGAAACAGCTACATCAAAGTAAGCTCTTATTGGTGACGTAACAAGAACAGGCTTGCTCGTCTAGAATAAAATTACAACTGCGTAAAAATTACACCTATATATTAGATACTATATATATGTATACACAAACAAGTTGGGTCACCCTCCTACCGCGACTTTTGAACTGTATACGCTCTTTTTGACCACTCGTGAATTAATTACATTTTTTTACCCAACTCACATTTGCCGGAGGCTCCCTTCTTTGTTTTTAAGAAGAGTTACTGAAGGATTTTTTTTATTTCTTTATGTTTTAAATGTAATATTTAAGCTGTAGATATGCATGAGATATATAATGACCATGGTAACATGGGTATTCAAAAGTTTCAGTTTCAAATATTAGTTTTATTTGGTGATTATCTCTTTGTCAACTGCCACAGTGTAAAGTGAATTACAAAGAGTTACTTACGGAAATGTTTATTTCTTTAGATTTTGAAGAGACTATTTTAATGAACTTGATAAAATAACTATTGAAATAACAGAGAAGAGCTACTAATAGGATATATTTATTTCTTTATATTTTAAAGAGACTATTTCAAGTAGATGATATTGTCTTGAGATGTAGTAACATGATACATGCTATTTAAAACTTTACTGCAAGGTGTAGTTTAAGATATTGATTAACTGTCAACTGCCACAGTATACAGTGAATTATAGAGAACAGTTACTAATATAACAATTTCTTTATATTTTGAAGATACTTTTTTAACAAGATGATATTGTCTTGAGATGTAGTAACATAATACATGCTGTTTAAAAGTTTACTACAATGTGTAAGTTTAAGATTTTGATTATCTGTCAAGTGCCACAGTATACAGTGAATTATAGAGAAGAGTTACTAATATATTCATGTATTTACTTCTAGTTATACCTTACCTTCCATGCTATAAATATGCAATCTCATTAGGTACCCCAATTTCTCCACCCTCTTTGATAGGACTAAAACCCTATCCCCACCCTTCAGCTTACGCATTAAATTAGACCTCTTTCATCTCAGCATCAACCCCGCCACTCTCAGCACCAACCCCGCCACTCTCGACACCTTCTCCTGGCCCACTTTTCCTCCTTGGGCCACCACCCTCCCTTCTGTCCACCTGGGCTTCTCCACTCATCACAAAACTCAAACCCACCCTAACCTCTTCATCAATCTCCACAACCAAATCAAAGACCAACTCTCAAATTACACCTCCATCTATACTGATGGCTCCAAGGAAGGCAACAAGACAGCTGCTGCTGCCGTCATCCAAGACATCACTCTCAGTAGCAGACTTCCCGACTGCTCATCTATCTTTTTAGCCGAGGCTTAGGCCGTTTTCCTCGCCTTCAACTTTATTGAGTACTCTCTGCTCAGCCACTTTGCCATTTTCTCCGACTCAAAGGCTGTTTTTTCTTCTTTACTCAATCTTAAATGGGATAACCTCACATGCCACCTCCTCCTCTGGAAACTCCTTTCTCCCACCCTCTGTAGGAAAAGTATTCTTTTCTTTTGGATACCCATCCATGTTGGCATCCTTGGCAATGACAGGGCTGATGCAGGTGCTAAGCTTGCCCTCAACCTCCTCCCTACCCCTTTTCCCAAAACCCTTTCTGACATCAAACCACTTATCGCTTCCCTTGTTCGTAACCGCTGGCAAACCTCATGGAACTCCCAAATTGATAATAAACTCCATGTCATCCAGCCCACAATTCCGATCAAATCCACCATCAACAACCTCTCTCGTATCAACAACGTTCATATTACCCGTCTTATAATTGGTCACTCCCACCTCACTCACTCCCACCTCCTTATTGGTTCCCCCTAACCCCTCTGCAACAATTGCCATTGCACCCTCACAATCCATCACGTTCTCCTTGCTTGCCCCCTGTACAACCTTTCCAGAGCTTCTGACATGGCAGAGGACAAGCCCTGGTGCCCCGTTTGATGTCTCAAACACTATATTAAATGTACGCAATCCTTTCGGAACAACGTCACCACCTTATTCGTGTCCTTACAAAATTTGCATTGCGCCGTCTTGCGTGATGCGATTTCACGTTGGATTGTTTAGGCAATCACATACAATAAATCTGCGTTATTCACGGAACGTTCCATTAAGGCACATCAGGTACGAGGCATAGCTACATCAATTCCATCCGCGTTATTCACGGAACGTTCAGTTAAGGCACATCAGGTACGAAGCATAGCTACATCAATTTCGTCTTTTGGTGGGTTTGCCCTTAACGAGATTCTTCATGTTGTGGTATGGAAAACACCAGCCACGTTCGTCTCCGCATATCTGAAGGATATACCAGACTATCAAGGCGGAGTTGCAAAGGCCATTCTTTCAAGAAGAAGACCACCCCTTTCTTGAAGTGAATATTCTCGTTTTTAATAATTCACGTTCTCTCGTTCAGTTGGAGTTATCACGTAAAATTTCTTAACGTCTTAATCGTTCACGAACGGATTTCGGCCGCTGTTCTGGCATGTTTAATTCGTTTCTTTTTACTAACGAAATTTTTTGGCCATTGTTCAGGCTCTTTTTATTTTGTTCATTCCTACTAATGAAACTTTGTCGTTTTTTGGGCGATTGTTCTTTTGTTGTTTTACTAACAGAAGTTTGCCGATCTTTGGCACCTTTCATTTCGTTTATGTTTTACTAACACGATTCTGCCGCGG